>SJYO01046538.1:69333016-69684284 GCA_006410555.1 Capra ibex
GGGGGGGGGGGGGGGGCCGGCGGGGAGGTGATGGAGAGTACTAGATCGCCGGACCACCTCTTATTGACAAATCACTTGAGACTCGGACTGAGATCCAAGGGAACGGTACCTCGAGACTTAAGTTTCATATGTTGTTTTAAACGTATCACCCTCGGCTCTACTGCAAAAGAGTGTGTTGTCGTGTTCTGAGAATTGGGATCAATCGATTAAAATGAAGGGAAAGTCCTTCCTCTTCTCTAGGGAATATTATACGTCTCCGTGTATTAACTTCCGGGGGTCTTACCTTTCGAGTTGTAAGTCTTTTGGTTCTAGTACCGTAGGCCAGGGTAGTGAAGTACCCTTTGTCACCTATGTCACAGTCTGAAATAAAAAACCCCGAGGTTTTAGTGACGTCTACCACTAACGTCGGTACTTTAATCTTCTACGAATGAGGAACCTTCCCTTCAATACTGGTTGGATCTATCGTATAATTGTTTCGTCTCTGTAATGAAACGGTTGTTTCCAGGCAGATCAGTTCCGATACCAAAAAGGTTACCAGTACATACCTACACTCTCAACCTGACACTTCTTTCGACTCACGACTTCTTAACTACGAAAACTTGACACCACAACCTCTTCTGAGAACTCTCAGGGAACCGGACGTTCCTCTAGGTTGGTTAGACAAGATTTCCTCTAGTCGGGACCCACAAGAAGCCTTCCTTACTACGATTTCGACTTTGAGGTCATGAAACCGGTGGAGTACTTTTCTCAACTGAGTAACCTTTTCTGAAACTACGACCCTCCCTAACCCCCGTCCTCCTCTTCCCCTGCTGTCTCCTACTCTACCGACCTACCGTAGTGACTGAACTACCTGTACTCAAACTCACTTGAGACCCTCAACCACTACCGGTTCCTCCGGACCGCACGACGTCAAGTACCCCAGTGTTTCTCAACCTGTGTTGACTCACTGACTTGACTTTGACTTGATTTGACTCTCACCTGAACCATAGACCACTGGTAGGGGTGGAGAGTGGAGGTGAGGGTGAAAAATTCGTCGAGACAGGAATCTTAACCTTCAAGAATTAGAATCACATTAGGATAAATAATTAAAAAAGAAAATCTCAATCTCGAAAAAGACGCTTCTGCAGAAAACTTATCGTTCCAAAAAACCATATTGAAAAGTGAGTAGTCCCTCTTTAAAAACAAACCGAGGACGGTTCACACTTGTAGTCCTCAAAATGATACCGATAAGTAAGTATGGAACAGTGGGTACACAAAGAACGAAATAACCGAATTGAAAAAAGTGGACTGTAAAAACGAGACCATTACAAACTGAAACAAGGACGAATACGGACGACTGATTTGGAGTAGACCAGGAGTCCAACCTAAAGAATCAGAGTAAATGTTAGAGTGACTCTTTTGAACGGTTAACGAGTGAGATTACTCGGTCAGAGTTATAGGGATGCAGATTAAAATAGGAGTCAGAGAGAACCAATACTTAAACGTTGTTGACAACCGGGTCATAATTGGAGACAGACCCTCACTTACAAGGGTCGAAAAGAAATCTTATACGGGACCTATTGAGAAGAAGAAAAAAAAAATGTAACCGTATATTTTCAATCCACTTAAATCTCCTAACCTCCAGGACGATTACCGAAAAAGACTTGACTTGATCATCTAAAGTCACATATACTGAATACTGACTCTCTTATTTCACTTTAGAGAGTCAGCACAGACTGAGAAACATTGGGGTATCTGACATCGGATGGTCCGAGGAGGTAGGTACCCTAAAAGGTCCGTTCTTATGACCTCACCCAACGGTAAAGGAAGAGGTCCTCTAGAAGGACTGGGTTCCTAACTTGGGTACAGAGGGTGTAACATCCGTCTACGAAAATGGTAGACCCGGTGGTCCCTTCATACTCTCTTACACTATTCTCTTGATCTTTTGGAGTTTTTGTACGGAAACCGATTTCGTTATCTCGAAAGAAGTACATAAGTCCCTTCGTAATAACAATAAAAATAAGCCCACGTGTAATAATAATACTCCATATCACGATTTCTCTTCCTTTACTCTTTTGTGTTGTGTTTTAGGTTTTCCTCTGTTCCTTTCCTCTTTACGGACATGAACAAGAACGTTACACACATACAAACGAGTCAACACAGACTCAGAAACGCTGGGGTGCCTGACATAGGGTGATCCGAACAGACGGGTACCTTAAAAGGTTCGTTCTTATGACCTCACCCAATGGTAAAGGAAGAGGTCCCTTAGGAAGACTGGGTCCCTAGCTTGGACGTAGCGGACGTAACCGTCCGTAGAACCTTACGATTCCTGCGAAATGACTTGAAATCCTTCAGACGTAGGAAAAAAATAACGTGTGACTAGTAAGACTAGTAAGAAATCCAGTTATACACGACACACGAATCAGTGAGTCAGTACAAGCTGCGTTGGGGTACCTGATATCGGGTGGTACGAAGAGACAGGTACCCCTAAGAGGTCCGTTCTTAGGACCTCACCCAACGGTACGGGAGTATGTTCCCTAGAAGGACTGGGTCCCTAGTTTGGGTGTAGAGGACGTAATGTCCGTTTAAGAAATGGTAGACTCGGTGGTCCCTTCGGGAGTATACAAATTATAATCACACAATTAGAGTTTCCTTTCAATTTTTTTTTGTTGACAACTTTGTATCAGATTATAGTATGTATGTTGTAAATTCATATTGTTTCTTGATTATGTCCCCTCGGCATAAAGATACGTAAAATGTAAATAATTGTACTAAGAAGACCACACAAAATGATAATTTCACTATTATACTTTCATCCTCTGTCAAGATAACATTAGAACAACGTCACACACACGTACGAGTCCAGTTATACGACGACGATTCAGCGAAGTCAGCACAGACTGAGACACGTTGGGGTATCTGCCGTCGGGTGGTCCGAGGGGGTAGGGACCCTAAGAGGTCCGTTCTTGTGACCTCACCCAACGGTAAAGGAAGGAGGTTACGTACTTTCACTTTTCACTTTCACTTCAACGAGCCAGCACAGGTTGAGCATCGCTGGGGTACCTGACGTCGGGTGGTCCGAGGAGGCGGATACCCTAAACGGTCCGTTCTCATGACCTCACCCCACGGTAACGGTCTTGTGTTTAAACTTACGAAAGTATACATCCGTAAAAGATACTTTAATCCAGGTTTAACTTAACATAAGTACTATTCTCTTTTGATTTGATAAATACTACAACCCATTCATTTAAAACTTATTATTATTGATTGTAAATACCCTAAAGATAAAAGATCCGTGATAAGAAATGTACAGAAGTATATAAATTAGGAGTCTTTTGACGTACTCAATAAAAGTGATAAAATCTTTACTCTTTTGACTCCACATCTCTTTGAACGCACTCCATTAAACCACTCGTTCTCGGTCTTAGTCCTAAACTGAGTCCTGTAGACCAAATCGTTGACGTGGGAATTCGTGATACAGAGATTTCAACCTTATTTGAAATCTTCAATCTTTTCGTCATCTTTTCCCTGAAGGTTCAAGGAGAATTCTCTAGATTTATAGTATCTTCTCAGTATTGATTTTAATTAACTCGTCCATGGTACATAGTCCATGAACCGATTCCTTAAGTACGTATACGCGAAAATTAAAAAGGAAGTCAAGTCAAGTCAAGTCAAGTCAACGAGTCAGCACAGACTGAGAAACGCTGGGGTACTTAGCGTCGTACGGTCCGGAGGGACAGGTAGTGGTTGAGGGCCTCAAGTGAGTTTGAGTACAGGTAGTTCAACCACTACGGTAGGTCGGTAGAGTAGGAGCCAGCAGGGGAAGAGGAGGACGGGGGTTAGGGAGGGTCGTAGTCTCAGAAAAGGTTACTCAGTTGAGAAGCGTACTCCACNAAGGTTACTTGTGGGTCCTGACTGGAAGTCTTACCTGACCAACCTAGAGGAACGTCAGGTTCCCTGAGAGTTCTCAGAAGAGGTTGTGGTGTCAAGTTTTCGTAGTTAAGAAGCCGCGAGTCGAAAGAAGTGTCAGGTTGAGTGGATTAAAAAGGAAACCAGGACGAATAGACAGTCCAACCAAACTAAAAAGGACAAACAAAGGGAAATTTAAAGAATGTATTAAAAATTTCCAATGTGAGGGAAATATCACTGAAGTTTTATAACCGATATAAAGGACACAACATGTTACATAGGAACGTCAGATAGAATGTGGGTTAACAAACATGGAAGGTGAAGGAGTGGGTTTATAACGAGGAGGGGGGTGACCATTGGTGATCAAATAAAAGACATAGACACTATACGAGAGTCAAAACTTTTGTTGTGACAATTGATTGATGACAATAAGGATCCAATTTCTACTTCTGTCTTCGAATGTCTCTAGATCGTTGACGAAAGATATTCCAATGTGTCATTCATCTTACAGATTGAGACCTCGGACACCTAAGACACAATGATGGGAACATGTGGTAGAGGGTTCTACTCTTTCAAAGGGTTTACTTGAGGAACCATATTTCAGTTCTTATATTAAAACATAGAATGAATACCGACTAATTTGGATTATCTTTCCGTCGACTTCTCTACCTCCCTTTCTGAAACTGTAACACTAGACTACCCCGATTTGACTTTCTATTCTATGTATCCATAACTCATTTACTTGTAACATATTGGGCTATCAACAACAACGATTCAGCGAAGTCAGCACGGGCTGAGACACGCTAGAGTATCTGCCGTCGGGTGGTCCGAGGAGGCAGGGACCCTAAGAGGTCCGTTCTTGTGACCTCACCCAACGGTAAAGGAAGGAGGTTACGTACTTTCACTTCTCACTTTCACTTCAACGAGTCAGCACAGGCTGACAAGCTCTGGGGTACCTGACGTCGGATGGTCCGAGGAGGTAGGTACCCTAAAAGGTCCGTTCTCATGACCTCACCCCACGGTAATGGAAGATGTTGACTGTTATTACCTCTGTCCTTTTTCAAATATGTCCCAAGAGTTCGACATAAAGGTCAAAACACTTGACAAACCTCCCCTTTTTTATCTAAAGGTACCGATTTGTAAAACTCTTTAATAGTTACCGTGGGGTGAGGTCATGAGAACGGATCGTTTAGGGTACCTGCCTCCTCGGACCATCCGACTTCAGGTACCCCAACGATGCTCAACCTGTGCTGATTCGTTGAAGTGAAAGTGAAAAGTGAAAGTACGTAACCTCCTTCCTGTACCGTTGGGTGAGGTCACAAGAACGGACCTCTTAGGGTCCCTGCCTCCTCGGACCACTCGACGGCAGATACTCCAGCGTCTCTTAGCCTGTACTGACTTCACCATGAATCGTCGTCGTCGTCGTTCTATTCAAGTTACGGATATTCTTCAACACGATTATAATCTTTATAAGAGAAATCGAAAAATTTGATTCCTTTATAAATATAAAAACATACGTTTTCGTTCTTATGAACCGAAGTATCTATTATTTACGATTCTCTAAAAATGTAAAATCTCTCAAATGTAGAAGGTACTGAATGTGTCCAAATGTCTGTAACTTCCTTGTAAGTCACTAACTGCGTCAGAGACCTTATATACAATATAGATATCTATATGTATGTCAAAGTGATTAACTCGTAACTTAATTTTTTATTTGAGTCCTCTATGCATTACATCTACAACAACAAAGTAACAAGTCAGCACAGACTGAGAAACGTTGGTTATCTGACGTTGGACGGTCCGAGGAGACAGGTACCCTAAAAGGTCCGTTCTTATGACCTGACCCAACGATAAAGGATAAGGCCCACTAGAAGGGTTAGGTCCCTAGTCTAGACGTAGAGAACGTCAAGAGAACGCGACATCAACTTAAGAAATCACGACTTGGGGACCCCTTCGGGGTTACATAATAATAATAATAATAAAAACATATTTTAGACCTGTCGAACCCCGAGTTCGTTACACAAATAAACAGTTAACAGTATATACCTGTCGAAATGTAATTTTACCGAAGAAAGGTATTAATACCCAGTCTTGGTATTAACCAAGACTGGTGGTATACCCAGGTGGACACTGACGTAACCGACACAAACATGAATACCTTGAGGGACAATAAACCTGTATAAATACTGAGAAATCCATCCACTCTAAGGAAAACAAACGGGTTTGTAGTCCATGTGTAACACAAGAGAAATGATTACAAAACCAAATTAGTTGAGTAGATGTGTCTAATGACTGTAAAACACTCGAGGATCGAAATCGATGCACGTAAAAGAAAACTGGAAGTGAGTGCAGAGAAATTTTTAAAGAAGATAAACGGACAGAAACCATATTGCTCTACAATCAACCCTAAAATTTTTATAAATAAATGAGTGAATAAAAACCAACACGACCCAGCAGTAACGACGTGGACCCGAAAGAGATCGACACCTCTCAACCCCGATGAGAGATCAACGTCATCCGCCCGAAGAGTAACGGTACCGAAGAGAACAACACCTCGTGTCCTCGATCCCGCACGTCCAAAGTCATCAAGGACGTGCACCTGAGTCATCACGCCGAACGTCCGAAGTCTTGCGTCTGAGTCATCAACACAGAGTGACCGAATCAACAATTACTTCGCACTAAAAGGAGCTGGTCCCTAACTTGGTCACAGTAGACGTAACGTTCCGTCTGAAAATTGGTGATCTGGTGGTCCCATCGGGAATTAACCCTAAACAATATAACCTTAAGGTCCATCTCGAGATTTCTGTTTCCTACAATGGAAGTGTGAGATTTCTCTCCTCGACCCGACACGTTCACACTGAATTAATTTCTATTTTTGACCGAGTCTCTTGAGGTGAGGGTTGTCGGGTTCTCTAGTTTTTAGACTCTCTTTTAAGTGTCTTCCCTTAAGTTT
This sequence comes from Capra ibex, assembly GCA_006410555.1. Lineage (NCBI taxonomy): Eukaryota > Metazoa > Chordata > Mammalia > Artiodactyla > Bovidae > Capra > Capra ibex. The sequence continues at coordinate 69,339,858 of SJYO01046538.1, forward strand.
TCCAATTCTCACGACACGAGAAGATGAGGAGAGAGATACTCCTTCCTCCACGAAGGGAAGGGGTTCGGTTAACTCTGAGATAAATTTGTCTACTTCCTATTAAAAAAAGAACGTATCGTCGTTCAGACTCTCTCTCTTGACTATGACAGTCGATAGATGAGAAAAAAACTGGGAAGAAGGTACCAGTGTCCCGAACGGGGTCGAGTTCCGTCTTTTTTTTCTCTTCCCGGACAGAGTTCCCGTATCAGTGAAATTAATGTCTTCGGTGTAACGAAAGTAGGTGAACAAACAGAGAAGGGTTACGGTGTGACAGAACTAATAATATCTACATCTCATTCGGAATTCTAACACATCACAGTCAGGAAGTTGAAGTAAGAAGAAGTGAAACAGAAACCTTCGTACAGTTTGTCTAAGCGAAGTAAAAGTAAACGGTTATAAGATTGTGTAATGGTGGCGAACGACTCTCTGACCTTTTTTGTGTAATTACAAAATTGAGTTGTATGTTTCAACCTATACGGACAACCCAATCGGTAGACTACCATAAACGGTATTAAAGTCCACAACGATAGGTCTCCAGGTACCGTAGAAACACTTTGAGTGTTTACATGGGGTACGTACTCAGTCGTGACCTCGGACGACATCTCTCATAGTCATCGTTTTTCTTTTTGTTTTTGATATTGTTTGTGAACACTTAATCTTTCGGAAAACAAGGGAGAGATATTAAAGGAATAGACTGTGGAATTGGGACCTCCTGTGTCTTCCGCCTTCCCTCTCTAGTCCTTTCCGACTTTCTAGTGGGGTACGGAGAAAGGGGGTGACGTCCCGAGACCCGGTCCGTCTGGACTCGACTCCCTGACCCCTTTTCGAGACTTAATCTACGTTGTAACTGTAAAATTGACCTAACCTGAAAATTGAAAAATCATAGAATTTACTACTCCTTCATTACCTTAGACGACTGTACTTCTATTTCCAACCCCCGAAACAGACCTCCTATTATTTAGGTGAAGGACCGCCGGAGTGACTCAAGTGGTAGAAGTTGTGTGACCAATACGACCTTTGATGTTTGACGAAATTAGGACCGACAACTGGGTGTCGGGACTGAGGATCATCCAGAAAGAGCGAGAGTAGACCATCGGAAAAGTAACGACACCCCTACGATATAGACAGTCATTTTCCGTTGAAATCCTCTTGGTAAACCCAACGTACCTTGGTCTCTTTCGGGTCATCCCTCTAACTAATATTATCCTATTATTGTTTAGGACCAGACAGCGACGGACGGAAACACTAGAGAGAGAGATGGAGACTCAACGGAAGAGACTTTATTTACCGGATTTTTACTAACATTATCTATGGAGAACACTTCCGACACACTGAGGTAGGTAAAAGTCCTGTGACGGAGGCTATGGATCCCTTCACTGGGTCGTAGGGAGGCTCCACTAATTGGTCCTCTCCCGTAGACAGGGTCCTCTCTCGTCCGAAAGAAAGGACCGTCATAACTTAACCCCTGTGTCTTGATCTGTTACAACTGTAACTGATGGTAATCATTGATTCCCGTCGGGTGTGGGTGGACGACGACGGCCGGAGTCTTTACGGGTCGAAAAACGAGAAAACCCCCTAACTACCGACTAAGGGACCATCGGAAAGTCATTTAGGGAGTGAAACAAATTCGACGAGTCTTGACAAAATAAACTGAGTGTAGGTTTCAATGAAAAAAATTTCTCAGGTAAGTTGAACGTGTTAAGATAATAGGAAACTAAATTACCATGGACAATGAGAACTTGTCTCTACTTATTATTGAATCTCCTGACCATTGGTATCTGTGGACCGTCGGTACCGTGGTCACCGACTGACGTCAAAACCGGGACCCCCGAGTCTGTCATTTCGCAGACGGATGTTACGCCCTCTGGGTCCAAGTCAGGGACCCAGCCCTTCTAGAGGACCTCCTCCTTTACCGTTGGGTGAGGTCATGAGAACGGATCTTTTAGGGTACCTACCTCCTCGGACCATCCGATGTCAGGTACCCTAGCGTTTCTCAGCCTGTGCTGACTCGCTGAAGTGAAAGTGAATATGACTACTTGTGATCTCTATAGGGAAAATTGTTGTAGTCTAACAATTCATCCATTTAAACATGAACAATGTGTACCTCTCATAAAAATCACATTAAAAATATAATGTCCACATTTACTACAAATGTCTTTTTCTAAAATCAAAGTTCGCATTCTTTACATTCGGTTCAATAATAAAAGTTCAGTAGTGTAATTACACATAATAATCTATGTGTGACTTAGATTTCTCAACTCATATATTAACTTAACTAAATAGTGAATTTAGAGTAAACGGTCGTAAAGTAACATGACTAACTTAAGTCCCGTTAACCACGAGAAAATCAATTAGGAGGAACTATTACGTCTGGTAACTTTTTATCTTAATTTTAATTTGTATGAAACAGAATTTACAGTATGTAAAAATGTGATATTAAACTTTTACGTATCAATAGTTTAGGGATATTTTTGTTGAAATCTTACTTTTACGGATGGGTCTATGATTTCTAATCTTCACTTTAACCGAGGAGATTACACTTTGAAGGAGTAGTACCTGAGAAGTACCAAAAATTTTTCAATAACAATAACTGAAGGGTTTCACTTTCCGTACGGTGAGTCACCTATCTTTCGTCATAACGTCTAATTATCGATCCTAATAGAAACACCACCCGAAGGGTACACCGCGATCTCTATTTCTTAGGGGGACGGTCACGTCCTCTGTATTCTCTGCGTCAAAGCGAGAGGTCCAGTCTTTCTAGGACACCTCAGCCTTTGTCATGGGTGAGGTCATAAGAACGGACCTTTTAAGGTACCCGATCCCTCGGACCCCCAACATCAGGTACCCCAGGGTTTCTCAACCTATGTTGACTCGCTCACTGTGTGTGTGTGTGTGTCTATGTGTGTATATGTGGAAACACCACGACCCAAAACTCTACAAAAGTTGAACTAGGTCCCCTATTTACTAGTTCAATACGTCTTAATTGAACTACTAATTATAATCTACGTATAGGTATTACAAACATATACGTAATACCTTGTACGACAGGTTTTAAATAAAAAAATATTTCATTAAGACTTGATCCCTAAAAAACGAGAGGGGGGTGGGGGACGGAGTCCCTGTAAACCGTTAAGACCTCTGTAAAAACCAACAGTGTCACACACACACACACACACACACACACACACATACACACATACACACACGATGACCGTAAATAATTATCACCCATCTCCTGTCCCTACGACAATTTGTAAGGTATTCTGTAGGGTGTCCTGATGTTTAATAAGTCAGGTTTTATAGTTCTCGTAACGAGAAGTTTCTGAACCTCATACTGTTAATCAAAGTGTACAAAAACATGATTTTTACGAAGCTTATACAAATCAGTTTTGAGAAAAGGTCTAAAGTATACCAACCCGGTCAAAACGTAAGATAATATATTCGTTATGAAAATATTAAACCTAAAGAAAATAGACGTTATTAATACATTGAAACATTTGACGAAGGTTTTCAGTCCCGTCCAAAATTAAAAGTGCTTATTAAAGGGGTTTAGAACGGAAAGGGACATTGGTTAAATTTCAGAGGGGAGGAAAGTAACGGACGAAGTAAGACAAGACGGGTAAAGGAATCTTGTCGACTTCGTGACTGGTTTTCGTTTATGCCACTCGTGTCAATTTTACATCTTTCACAGAAAAACACTCCAATACTAAAGCAAAGGGAATCTATTTTTTTTTGAAATCCGAGATCCGTCTCACCCCCTAGACTGTATAAAAATCAAAACTTTACTTTGTTCAAAGTCTAATGAACATCTCAGACTTTACTAGACAAGAAAAGACAACCTTAATTATACAAATCCCATTCATGTTTTTTCTAGAAGTGCTGGGTCTATTAGTACTACTACACTAGTGATTAGATCTCGGTCTGTAGAACCTTACACTTCAGTTCATCCGGAATCTTTCGTAGTGATGCTTGTTTCGATCACCTCCACTACCTTAAGGTCAACTCGACAAAGTTTAGGACTTTCTACTACGACACTTTCACGACGTGAGTTATACGGTCGTTTAAACCTTTTGAGTCGTCACCGGTGTCCTGACCTTTTTCAGTCAAAAGTAAGGTTAAGGTTTCTTTCCGTTACGGTTTCTTACGAGTTTGATGGTGTGTTAACGTGAGTAGAGTGTACGATCATTTCATTACGAGTTTTAAGAGGTTCGGTCTGAAGTCGTTATGTACTTGGCACTTGAGGGACTACAAGTTCGACCAAAATCTTTTCCGTCTCCTTGGTCTCTGGTTTAACGGTTGTAGGCGACCTAGTACCTTTTTCGTTCTCTCAAGGTCTTTTTGTAGATAAAGACAAAATAACTGATACGGTTTCGGAAACTGACACACCTAGTGTTATTTGACACCTTTTAAGACTTTCTCTACCCTTATGGTCTGGTGGACTGGACAGAGAACTCTATAGACATACGTCCAGTCCTTCGTTGTCAATCTTGACTTGTACCTTGTTGTCTGACCAAGGTTTATCCTTTTCCTCATACAGTTCCGACATATACCAGTGGGACGAATAAATTGAATATACGTCTCATGTAGTACTCTTTACGACCTGACCTTCTTTGTGTTCGACCTTAGTTCTAACGGTCCTCTTTATAGTTATTGGAGTCCATATGTCTACTCTGGTGGGAATACCGTCTTTCACTTCTCCTCGATTTTTCGGAGAACTACTTTCACTTTCTCCTCTCACTTTTTCAACCGAATTTCGAGTAAGTCTTTTACTTCTAGTACCGTAGACCAGGGTAGTGAAGTACCCTTTATCTACCCCTTTGTCATCTTTGTCACAGTCTGAAATACAAAAACCCGAGGTTTTAGTGACGTCTACCACTGGCGTCGGTACTTTAATTCTCTACGAATGAGGAACCTTCTTTTCAATACTGGTTGGATCTATCATATAAGCTTTCGTATCTGTAATGAAACGGCTGATTCCAGGCAGATCAGTTCCGATACCAAAAAGGACACCAGTACATACCTACACTCTCAACCTGACACTTCTTCCGACTCGTGGCTTCTTAACTACGAAAACTTGACACCACAACCTCTTCTGAGAACTCCCAGGAAACCTGACGTTCCTCTAGGTTGGTCAGGTAAGACTTCCTACAGGACCCTAAAGAAACCTTCCTTACTACGATTTCGACTTCGAAGTCATGAAACCGATGGAGTACGCTTCTCAACTGAGTAACCTTTTCTGAAACTACGACCCTCTCTAACCACCGTCCTCCTCTTCCCCTTCCGGGTCCTACTCTACCGACCTACCGTAGTACCTGAGCTACCTGCACTCAGACTCACTTGAGACCTTCTACCACTACCTGTCCCTCCGGACCGTACGACGCTAAGTACCCCAGCGTTTCTCAACCTGTGCCGACTCGCTGACTTGACTTGACTTGACTTGACTTCGTTTTACAAACTATATAGAATTTTTTTTTTTTTTTGAGATCACGAAAAGTGATAACGGGATAACCACAATCATTACTTAAATTAATACGGAGTCTCACTACAACCGTATCTGTATACTAAATCTCTATAATATCATAAAATTCAGGTTCCTGTTTTGTGTATGAAACACCTCAAATTCTATAATTTTGATTTTAAAACCCTTTATTGTAGGTTCAAGACGGGGATTTAAGTGTTATGATTTTACGGTTTCTATTGCTTTACATATTTTTAACACCTTTCTTGTGTGACTTTGTAGTTCTACATTTATTAGTGCTCAACGAAAAAAGGAATCAAACCACGTTCCAGTGAACCATCCTAATCATCATTTCGTGGTCAGACGGTAACGTCCTCTGTATTCTCTCGCCCAAACTAGGGACCCACCCCTTCTAGGGGACCTCCTCCCGGCCACGGGATGCGGACATAAGAACGGACCTCTTAGGGTACCGGTCTCTTCGGACGTCCCGAGACCAATTACCTCAGTGTATCTCAGCTGTGCTGACTTCACTGAATCGTGCGTGTTGAGACAGAGGAGAACACCTGACGCAAATAGGTTTTAATATCTTGAAATATGATTTTTCCCACTTATTTTACATACATTTAATTTGGAAATTTTTTTCAACGGAATTTTTTCTTTAACATTTCCTAGGGCCTCAGGACTCTGAAATACACCCAAAGTAAATAGCTATGAATCGTATAATCTTTATTGATTCTTTGTAAATTCCTTTACCGTTGGGTGAGGTCACAAGAACGGACCTCTTAGGGTCCCTGCCCCCTCGGACCACCCGACGGCAGATACCCCAGCGTATCTTAGCCTGTGCTGACTTCGCTGAATCGTCGTCGTCATCGTCGTTCTTTGTAAATTTTATCAAGAAATAAGCAAAAAATTTTTTCTTTACTTGATTTACAATTGACTTTATTTCGTGAAAAATAAGTAATGCATATAACGTAAGTAAACGGGTAAGAGGTCTAGACCGTGTTGGGGGACGTGGCTCTTCTACGACCCGGGAATAATCCTCTTGCTCCAAGCCGACACCGCCCCCGTCGGCCGAGTAGGGCGAGTGGGCGGTTGGCGAGCTCGCGGTCTCCGAGGGCCCTGTGCGCCGGGGCGGGGAGGCGCGCGGTCGGAGAGCTCGGTCCCGCGTGCGCGTCCCGAGGTCCTCCGGCGCAGCTCCTCGCGCGCCGGCGCCGGCAGGGGAGGGGGGTGGGGAGCGGCGCGTGCGGCCCTTGGGCAGAGGCGCCGACGAAGCCGACGCCGCCAGCCATCAGCGCTACCTGAGAGGCACCTTACTCGACTGGGAACGGAAAAGAGCGTGAAGGTACAAGGGGAAAAAACTATAGCGGGTGATGGACCACAGCCACTACCGCGACTTCGTAGTCGGCCCACTCACAACCCGCGGCTCCTAGCAGGGGGAGTCCCTGGTGAGTGGCGCCCCTGCCGGACTCGACCCACTCGCCGGCTCGACGGAGCGCGGCCGTCAGGACAACAGTTCGATCTCCCGCGTCCCCTCTCCCCCGGGCAGGATGGCGGCATATCTTCCCCTTTGACTCCGGCTCCTCCTTCCACCGGGGCCTGGGGCGGTTTCCTCAGTGCCCCCCCTCACGCCCCGGCAGGGTGACGGCGCCCGCCCTGACGGCCCTGTCCACTGGCCCGCCGGCGTCGGTGAAACCCGTCAGGTCCTGACGGGAGCAAGCGGGACCCCACCGCGGCAGAGGGCCGGCACGGGGGAGAAGGAACCCTTTATAAAAATTTTGTGGACCCTTGGCTCGAGGGCGTCTGTCGTCCAGACTGAAGCAGCGAACCTGATCATTGACCAAGACCTGACGAGAGGCCAACACTTTCAACACATTTGTGACTTTATTTTTCGGAGTTCATCCGTGGGGGATGTAAGGGGCATTGCGTGTCCAGAGGGTGGAACGAATCGTACAATCTGTGTTGCTAACGACTCTCCTCTCACCTAAGGGTGAGCCCCAGCATACTTACGATAACGTGTGCTTCTCGGCAAACCACGTCAAAGTGACGGTCATCACCCCTACACCAGAATTTTGTCCTCGCATAAAAAGTAAGTCCTATACAAACGAGGACATAACGAACTGAAAACGTCAAGACGGACGAAAAAGTAAAGCACGAGAAAAAAGGACTCCAGTCCATAAAAGAAACGGAATGAAAGAGATACAAGAACGACGGAAACTATACGGAACAGGATGTCAGTCACTCACTTCCGAGCTCCTACCACGACACGGAGAATGACACACTAAAAAGAAAAATTTTGTAAAATTTTAATTAAAAATTATAAAACCGGCTTGGTCGTACCGTACACCCTAGAATCAAGGGGTTGGTCCCTACCTTGGGCGTGGGGAACGTAAAATTTCGGACCTCAGGATTGGTAACCTGGTGATCCCTTCAGAGACCACCAAAAAAAAAAAAAAATTTGAGTACCTAGAGACTTTACAAAAATTAAATTTAACTCTAACCATCGAGTCAGATTTAGTAACAAACTATCTTCAAAACTGGACCTATTTCCCTTATAATCACATAATTTAACTTACCTATTAGTACTCTGTGAAAGGAACTAAACTTTTATTCATATAAAATAATGAAATGGCATAAATTATGAACTATAAAAGAACATATCCAATCTAGTTTCTAAGAGGTTCATACCAGGTCCTCGGGACCCCAAGGACTGTAAAGGTCAAGTTTTAATAAAAACATTATTATACGTCCACAACAGAAAAAGTGCGAGTAAAAGAATGTTCACATGGCACCTCAAAAGGTCTCCGGTTTACTGGACAGTATGACATTGTTCAACTTTCGTCTTCGTCCATACTCTTAGGTCGACAAGGGATAAACTTCCGTCTGTAATTTCTCTAACTGAGTTTTTTACACTGAAAAGAGTGATTTATAAAAAACGAAACCTTTTATCAATAAAAAGTACTTCTTATGTAATAATTGTAAGTCACGTAAATAATAAAATTTCTGAAAGAGTAATTTTAAAAAAACTATCAAAATAAATAAAAACCCATACGAACCAGAACAACGACGTGCTCGAAAGAGGTCAACGTCGCTGGGCCCGATGACAGGTCAATGCCACACCCAAAGAGACGTCAATGACGAGAACAACGGCTCGTGTCCGACATCGCGTGTTCCCGAGGTCATCGACACCGAGGGTCCGAGATCTCGTGTCAAACTTATCAACACTGTCTACCCGAATCTACGAGACGTCGTACACCCTAGAAGGGGTCAGTCCCTAGTTGGACACAAAGGACCTAACCGTTCGTGTAAGAAGTGGTGACTCGTTGGTCCCTTAGGGACTAAAAAGAGTAAATATTAAATATTATACGATCTATAACTATCGCGCTTATTTGTCTTCGAGAAACCCTAGAAGTTCTTAAAAAAAAAAAAACTCAGTCTGAAAACCTTTCAAATTAAATGTATATAAGTGAGGAAATTTATATTTTAAGACAATAAAACCTGTTTGTATGTCAGTACATGGATGGTGGTGTCAGTTCTATATCTTGTCAAAGTAGTAGGTAGGGTCTAAGGAAGGATGTGGAAACCCCCGGTGTTTTGAGTGGCTATAAACCGTCTTTTAGAACGGGGGAGAACAGACCTTTTAGGGTACCTGCCTCCTCGGACCACCCGACGTCAGGTATCCCAACGATTCTTAATCTGTGCTGACTCGGTGAAGTGAAAACGAAAAGTGAAAGTACGTAACCTCTTCCTTTACCGTCAGGTGAGGTCACAAGGACGGACCTCTTAGGGTCCCTGTCCCCTCAGACCACCCGACGGCAGATACCCCAGCGTGTCCCAGCCTGTACTGACTTCGTTGAATCGTCGTCGTCGTCTCCTCAGGACTTTGGTTTTAGAAACTCCTGGTGACCCGATTGACCTGTGACTATGTCATAAAGTGAACCACATTTTTACAATATAAGGTCCTGATCATGAACACTTGTATATTTTTCATATCTTAAGTGTGATCGCACACTCTACTCACGTTAACACAGCATCAAACTTGTAAGAAACCGTAACAGAAACCCTAATCTTATTTTTGACTGGAAAAGGTCAGGACACCGGAGACGACTTAAAAGGTTTAAACGACTGTTTAACTCACGTCGTGAAATTGTTGTAATAGAAAATCCTAATCTTTATCGAGTGGACCTTAAGGTAGTGAAGGTGATCGAAACAAAGTCATTACGAAGGACTCCGGGTGAACTGAAGTGTGAGGTCCTACAGACCGAGATTCACTTACTAGTGTAGTAACACCAATAGACCCAGTAATTCTGGAGAAGACATGTCAAGAAGACACATAAGAACGGTGGAGAAGAATTATAGAAAACGAAGACAATCCAGGTATGACAAAGACAGGAAATCACACAGGTAGAAATGTACTTTATAAGGGAACAGTATCAAAGTGACTCAATGTGTTTTGACACTAGGCACACTAGTAAAACCAATCGTACTCCCACTACATCTTCCTGTACGTGAGTAGAAGACGACACTCATAAACCCTCACAGACCGTCTCCGAACCCAACTATCGTCGGACAACGTAACCGTCGTCGTCAGGACCCTCCACGTCGTACGACGGTATTCAGCAAAACCTCTTCCAGCCATAATGGGGAAAGTCAAGTCAAGTCAAGTCAAGTCAGCGAGTCAGTACAGGCTCAGACACTGGGGTACTTAGTGTCGTACGGTCCGGAGGGACAGGTAGTGGTAGAGGGCCTCAAGTGAGTCTGAGTGCAGGTAGCTAATGAGGAAATCAAACCTGATTATCACGTCCTAAAAGAAAGTAAATAAAAAAGATAAAAAGACCCATAGAATAACCCGAAGGGACCACTGAGTCGACCACTTCTTAGACGGACGTTACTCCCTCTGGACCCAACCCTTCCAGGGGACCTTTTGCTACTACGAGACTTTCACGACGTGAGTCATACAGTCGTTTAGACCTTTTGAGTCGTCACCGGTGTCCTGACCTTTTTCAGTTAAAAGTAAGGTTAGGGTTTCTTTCCATAACGGTTTCTTACGAGTTTGATGGTGTGTTAACGTGAGTAGAGTGTACGATCATTTCATTACGAGTTTTAAGAGGTTCGGTCCGAAGTCGTTATACACTTGGCACTTGAAGGTTTACAAGTTCGACCAAAATCCTTTCTGTCTCCTTGGTCTCTAGTTTAATGGTTGTAGACGACCTAGTAACTTTTTCGTTGTGTCAAGGTCTTCTTGTAGATAAAGACGAAATAACTGATACGGTTTGGAAACACACCTAGGGTTATTTGACACCTTTTAAGACTTTCTCTACCCTTATGGTCTGTTGGACTAGACGAAGAACCCTTTGGACATACGTCCAGTCCTTCGTTGTCAATCTTGACCTGTACCTTGTTGTCTGACCAAGGTTTATCCTTTTCCTCATGCAGTTCCGACATATAAGAGTTGGACGAATAAATTGAATATACGTCCCATATAGGACTCTTTGCGACCCGACCTCTTTCGTGTTCGACCTTAGTTCTAACGGCCCTCTTTATAGTTATTGGAGGCCATACGTCTACTGTGGTGGGAATACCGTCTTTCACTTCTTCTTGATTTGTCGGAGAACTACTTTCACTTTCTCCTCTCACTTTTTGAACCGAATTTCGAGTTGTAAGTCTTTTGCTTCTAGTACCGTAGACCAAGGTAGTGAAGTACCCTTTATCTACCCCTTTGTCACCGACTGAAATAAAAAACCCGAGGTTTTAGTGACGTCTACCACTAACGTCGGTACTTTAATTTTCTGTGAACGACGAACCTTCCTTTCAATACTGGTTGGATCTATCGTATAATTTTTCGTCTCTGTAATGAAACGGCTGAATTCCAGGCAGATCAGTTCCGATACCAAAAAGGTCATCAGTACATACCTACACTCTCAACCTGATATTTCTTTCGACTCGTGATTTCTTAACTACGAAAACTTGACACCACAACTTCTTCTGAGAACTCTCAGGGAACCTGACGTTCCTCTAGGTTGGTCAGATAGGATTTCCTCTAGTCAGGACCCACAAGTAACCTTCCTGACGACAACTTCGACTTCGAGGTTATGAAACCGGTGGATTACCCCTCTCGACTGAGTAAACTTTTCTGGGACTAAGACCCTTTCTAACTCCCGTCCTCCTCTTCCCCTGCTGTCTCCTACTCTACCAAGTCACCGTAGTGACTGTGTTACCTGTACCCAAATACACGTGAGGCCATCAACCACTACTTGTCCCTACGACCCCCACCACGTCAAGTACCCAACGTTTCTCGACCTGTGCTGACTCGTTGACTTGACTTGGGTGAGGTCACAAGACCGGACCTCTTAATGTACCTTACATATCAGGTGCCCCAACGTTTCTCAGCCCATAAAATAATCCTTCAACCTTTTACGACAAAATCCTCGACAACCAATCTTTAGTAAAAACGTCTTATAAAAACAGTGATTAAAATTAAAGAATACGAAAATTAGACAGGAGAAAAAAAAAGAATAAATTTAAAAGTAATTTTATTCGTGTAAAGAAGTCAGGACGTGACTATGGTTAGACTTTAATGAGTCTAACGATAAAAGACAATCTGTAGGACTTTTAAATTAGATGTTACTAAAAATGAACTAAAAAGTGTATTTTAGATAATAATAAAAAAATTAAGAGACTGGTGATAAAACGATTGAAGGGAGTTTAGTATACATCAAGTAATTCATCGATAAGTCAAATAATCCATGATATAATCTACAACTCCTATGATCTTACTTTCTATAAGAATATAGGGATCTTCTTGAACTAACACGACAACAGTAACAGTAGAAAAGGGGAAGGGGACGAGTAGGAGGGAAAGGATGAGAAAGGAATGTCACAGTGTATTCTAACATGATGGAAAGAAAAAAAACATTATAAATAAAAACCGACGTGACCCAGAGACAATGACACGCGACTGAAAGAGATCAACGTCTCTCACCCCCGATGACAGATCATCGTCACACGTCCGAAGAGGAACGTTACCGACGAGAACAAAATCTCGTGTCCGAGATCCGGACACCTGGAGTCATTAACGTCGTGTGCCCGATGTAACACCACGTGTCCGAATCAACGGGGTGTCGTACACTTTAGAAGGGTTTGGTCCCCAACTTGGGTACAGGAAACGTAACCGTCCACCCAAGAATTGGCGACCTGAGGGTCCCTTCGGGGATGTTGACGGAAAGAATGTGTCATTGTTATAAGTAAAGTCTATTGTACCTTTTGTAAAGTCATATAATTAAGATTAGGAGTATATAGAGAAATCCATCCATCATAGCTTGAGTAAAATGTCTACTCCTTATGAAAATATCCTTATTTTATTGAAGTGTATTCAACGTATCAAATCAATCAATATCTCGATAAAGAACCCGATTAAAGTTTCAAGACTTGAAAAGAGATCGAGAGAGAAACGTCTAAGACCAAAGAGTTGTAAATTGTTAAAGAGTCATTCAACAGTAAACTGTACCAATAAAAAAGGGTACCAAAACCAGCAAAAATGTAGTGGTCAGTCAAAGAGTAAACGAAAACCCTTAATTTAGGTCTTTATTTCAAACAGCAACAAGGAAGGATATTAGACACTCTCTACTTTTCTATTTATTCTATCCTTAAATAGTCAAAAATCCTAAGACCCTTCCACCGTCGTATTAAAACGATAGAAATACTTAAGGGTACATTTTTGTATGTCTTTTCACGTTTTTATTATCATTTTCATGTCGAATCACTTAAAAGTCTTATGCGTGTTGATTCAATTCGTTATAGGTCTCTTTTATCTTGTAGATACTATAGGAGTTATCTTGTAGGTACGGGGGAAACCCTATGGTACGAAATATTTCGGTCTCGTCTAAGACGAGCCACACCCCATCTTTTCCCACAGAGTCTTTTCTATCAAGTATTAAATGAAGAAACTCAAGTCTCTTAGAATGAATGTATAGAAATTATAAAAAATTAGATTTCCTTTCAATCTCATAAACTCACTGGACTGGTTTATAATTAGTTCTTCACAAGACATCATCTTTCTCAAGTATTTCAGTCTTCAGTGTTCTGGTCGCAAATCAAATTTGAGATGGTGATAGTTCCATCGAACCCTACTCTTGAATTTTGAGTTAACGAATACGTCACTCACTCGACCTGGTCTTGTGGTCGACTCGTCACACAGAAGGAGTCCTTAGAGTCAAAACTGAGATTTCCCATGAAACAGGTCCGAAGATTCAAAATTATTAAACTCGGATAGGAAACAAGGGGGTCCTCACCATTATTGAAAGACATAAATATGGAGATACTGTGGTGTCATAAATGAAAAATGGAAAAGTCTAGAATACTAAAATGTGGGTGAAAAAATATAATTCAAGAGAAACAATTCGTTTGAAATATAAAAGACAAAGGACTGACCTGAGACTGACCACGTCTTTGAATTCCCATTCCAAATTGAAGTACGAATGACCAAAAGTAATACAACACAATTTTATCGATTTCACGACCGATGATGAACAAACATCTAGGTCAGTCGCATTACGGAAGTCACATCGTCCGTCAACACTGTAAGACACATGAGGTTATTCTAGTTTCAGAGACACCTGAAAAACCTCTCGTCCTCACAACTGTCTGGACTCCGTTCTCACACTATCACATGACAATTTGAACGGTCCATTTTCGTTTCACGAAAACCCTAAGAAACGTTCAATTATACCTCTTTTTTCGTAAAGAAATGGTCCAATGTCCCTAATTATGATTAAACAAGGTCATTTTTATGACATAAAACTTATGGTCGACGTCAACCTCAATGATGGACAGACGTAAATAAATATTAAGTCAATAAAAAGTTGTGGGTAGACGAAATGTGTATCAGATTTGTCCGTCCAACAATTTACCCTACACTATCCCTAGTAGGAGCAAGTACAAAAAACTAGTACCGTGAGTAGAGATTATGACGTAAAATTTTTATAGAACCACTCTTCCTCTTCTTTGAGATCACCGAAGATGAACTAACACACACACACGAGTCAACGTAGGATCAGAAACGTTGAGACACCTGATATCGGGTGGTCTGAGGAGAGACAGGTACCTTAAAAGGTCCGTTCTCATAACCTCACCCAACATTAAAGGAGGAGGTTCCCTAGAAGGGGTCCCCAACTCGAATACAGAGGACGTAACTACATATGAATGTAGTGAATCAGTACAGGTTGAGAGACCCTGGGGTACCTGATATGTCAGGTACCTTAAGAGGTCCGGTCTTATGACCTCACCCATTGGAAAGGGAGAGGTCCCCTAGAAGGGTTGGGACCCTAGCTTGAGTCCAGAGGGTGTAACGTCCGTCTAAGAAATAGTCTACTCGGTGTTCCCTTCGCGTTCTTATGACCTCACCCATTGGAAAGGGAAGAAGTCCCCTAGAAAGACTGGATCCTTAGCTTGACCCCAGAGGACGTAACGTCCACCTAAGAAATGGTTGACTTGATAGTCCCATCACCTAGGAAATGGTGACTCGGTGGTCGCTTCGGGAGACGAACTAGCAAGGATGGTATTACTAAGAATGAGATACCTAGTCTATTAGTTATACCATTCACACGGTCAACGATTCATACAGACAAGATCAATGTGTCACCCCTTGACCCCCTGTCCCACTTAGACACCTAAATGAACCGGGTGATACTAAACTAGACTTTGAGGAATTTAACACAGTGTCTATTAAACATTTGGAGAGAGATGTACTAATAAAAATTTATTAAAACTACTTTTTTACATGAACTCCGTATATTCTATACAATACAATGAAAAAGAAAAAAATTTTCACTATTTAGATATTTACCCTTTCTGATCCTATCAAATTATACGTTAAATTTTTATGAATTATAGACCGTTATTCCGAAATTCTACCGATCTGTAAGGGGACGAAGAAAGACCTTCACTGTAGTTGGTGGTCGTTCGAATTACGACAAACTTTTATCGATGTCACGTTCATTAAGAATTTTTATCTCTACGAAATCTGACTCATAAAATGACCTCATTTTAATCTGACTCTTATAGTTTTATTCAGTACACACGTCATGTAATTTTTTACTGGAAGTTTCGAAACAAAATTGATTCAATTATTTTGATAAAATTTGTATCAGATTATTAAGTAAACCGGTCTCCTACCCTAATAAAACACCCACACTAAAATTCACTTAATTTGTCTTATTTTACACTGAAGTAAAGAGTCGAAAGTGAAGTATTACTTTGATAAAACTACAATTTCAGGGGACCACCAACATACAAATTTTCAGAATATGGTCTCTAGTTTAACAGTTGTAGACGACCTAGTAACTTTTTCGTTCTCTCAAGGTCTTTTTGTAAATAAAGACGAAATAACTGATACGGTTTCGGAAACTGACACACCTAGTGTTATTTGACACCTTTTAAGACTTTCTCTACCCTTATGGTCTGGTGGATTGGACGGAGAACTCTTTAGACATACGTCCAGTCCTTCGTTGTCAATCTTGACCTGTACGTTGTTGTCTGACCAAGGTTTATCTTTTTCCTCATGCAGTTCCGACAGACAACAGTGGGACGTATAAATTGAATATACGTCTCATGTAGTACTCTTTGCGACCTGACCTTCTTTGTGTTCGACCTTAGTTCTAACGGTCCTCTTTATAGTTATACGTCTACTATGGTGGGAATACCGTCTTTCACTTCTCCTCGATTTTCGGAGAACTATTTTCACTTTCTCCTCTCACTTTTTCAACCGAATTTCGAGTTGTAAGTCTTTTACTTCTAGTACCGTAGACCAGGGTAGTGAAGTACCCTTTATCTACCCCTTTGTCACCTTTATCACAGTCTGAAATAAAAAAACCCGAGGTTTTAGTACCGTCTACCACTGACGTCGGTACTTTAATTTTCTGCGAATGAGGAACCTTCTTTTCAATACTGGTTTGATCTATCATATAAGTTTTCGTCTCTGTAATGAAACGGCTGATTCCAGACAGATCAGTTCCGATACCAAAAAGGACACCAGTACATACCTACACTCTCAACCTGACACTTCTTCCGACTCGCGACTTCTTAACTACGAAAACTTGACTCCACAACCTCTTCTGAGAACTCTCAGGGAACCTGACGTTCCTCTAGGTTGGTCAGGCAAGACTTCCTCTAGTCGGGACCCTAAAGAAACTTTCCTTACTACGATTTCGACTTCGAGGTCATGAAACCGGTGGAGTAGGCTTCTCAACTGAGTAACCTTTTCTGAAACTACGACCCTCTCTAACCCCCGTCCACCTCTTCCCCTTCTGGTTCCTACTCTGCCGACCTACCGGCACTCAGACTCATTTGAGGCCCTCAACCACTACCTGTCCCTCCGGACCGCACGACACTAAGTACCCCAGCGTTTCTCAGCCTGTGCTGACTCGCTAACTTGACTTGGCTTGACTTGAAACTTAATCTAAGTCCAAAGTGACACTGTTTAAAACGATTCTCAAGCCCCTTTATTAAGATTACTATTACATAGTGTTTGTAGAATTCCATCCTGTCTATTAAAAAAAAGGGAAAATTTACGGTCATACAATTTTTATTACACACATTTAATTGTATCGAATAAAGAATCGATTTCCCTATGTGGAAACAAATTTTGACTCCTTTTTAATCGTGATATAATTGTAAAAAAGAAGACTTTTAATAAATATACGGGATTTCTATATGTCGAAAAAGAAAAAAAAAAGGGACATAAAAGAAAAAGAAAAGAAATTCGATTTAAAACTTTCGTAATATAAAAATAAAACCGGTACAGTACACCGAACGTCCTAGGGGACTGGTAACTAGTTTGGACGTGGGGGACGTCACCTTCGTGTCACCATCGGTGACCTGGTGTAATTTGATTGAGACCGCGACCATCCTATATATGTTTCCTTGTATTATGGGTCTATGAAATAACATTCTAACAGAGTACCACTTTTTACATGATGGTGTTACATACATGACTTCTTTCTAAATTTCTTTTTGGACAAACTCAATCTCTTTAAAAAGACCGACTGTATTAAAACTTTTAATCCGTATTTTCTGACCATACTCTTTCTGGGAGGGAAGTCGAGAAAAAAGAAAAGAAAAACCAGATTATTTTGGAATCAAAGTAATTAAATTCTGACAACCCCAATGTTCATGGAAAAGTCACGGGATTACACAGTGAGAGTGGGGTCGGAACGTCATTCTTGAGTTTTGTTAATATAGAACCCGAGTCTCTTAAAAGTCTTCGTCGGGTTCTCAACGTAAAAGGACCGGAGAAAAGAGACAACAGTCATTAGTTGGGTAAGTCGTGACTTCAGTTGTGCCACAGACTGTACATGACCCATCACATATACACAAAAATACATATAAGAGAGTAAAATTTAAGAATATTCAATGTATAATAAAAGTGAAATACTTTGAACTTCAAATTCGTTTCTGTCCAATTTCCAGGATGTTTCTCAGTGTCTTGACCCTACATTACTGTCGACAGAGAGAACCACTGAATACTATTTTGATTCCCTGTGATTACCATCATTTTAACAGTATGAATATAAAAACTATATAACGTATAAATATCTCGTAGATGAAATATGTTTCAAAGTATTCACAGAGTTCCTTACTGTCAGAATATCACCTTGATTGTGAACACTTGTTTAGATCTTTTACATACAGAGTCCTCCTTTCCTATTTTATGACCATTGCTCCCTTTTCCTTTCAATAAAACTGTCTGATTTGACCTTTACGTATAATGTACTCACTTATTAAATACACTTTCGAAGTTTAAATCAATTGAACTAAACCTAACAAAATTATCAGTTTCCTTTTGTAAAACCGTGGTCCCTGACCAAAGTGCCTTCTGTTAAAAAGGAACCTAACCCCACGTCCCCCTACTAAAGGTCTACTAAGTTCGTTTAACGTAAATGACACGTGAAAAAAGATAATAAAGAATAAATTGAGGTGGAGTCTAGAGTCTGTAATTAATCTAGGGTTTCCAACCTCTGGAGACCAGATTCGGTTTAACAATCACAGTTTAACTACTATCATTACCCCTATCTCTGTATAAGGGATTATCATATAAATGGTTTTCATTGGTTAATAAAACCTAACACGGAAGTATCATGACACGTCACTACCTGGGCAACATAATTATCGAGAGTAAGTCAATTCTCGAGGGTAAAGATCTTACACAGACGTCTCGATTAGACCCATATAGACTCTCTCCTTCTGTACGTGTTCCGTTCCAACTCCCTCTTCTTCCAGAACTCCCCCTCTTCCTCACATATACACATTTATTCGTATCCTTTTTTCTGAACTTCAACAGTGGGATATCTTTTACTCACACTAATTTCCCATCTTCATGTCTCCTTTCCCATTAAAATAAAGACAAATGAAGGTATTATAGAGAGATGGGTTCACTACGATTATCATTTCTTGGACGGACGGTCACGTCCTCAACATTCTCTGAACCCAAGTCAGGGACCCAACCCTCCTTGGGGACGTCATCCTTTACCGTTGGGCTAGGTCATAAGAACAGACCTCTTAGGGTACCTGTCTCCTCAGACCGTCCGACACCAGGTACCTCAGTCTTTCTCAGTCTGTACTGACTTGTCTGAATCGTGTGTATGAAGATACTATCACTATCGATATGAACAACGAATGATAGACGATCCAGGGGTAAGATTCAAAAACTTACATAAGTGAGTATCAGTCATCTACCTCTCTATCACCTTTGTCACTCTATGAAATAAAACCCCCCGAGGTTTTAGTGACGCTTGACACCACAACCTCTTCTGAGAACTCTCAGGGAACCTGACGTTCCTCTAGGTTGGTCAGGTAAGACTTCCTCTAGTCGGGACCCTAAAGAAACCTTCCTTACTACGATTTCGACTTCGAGGTCATGAAACCGATGGAGTACGTTTCTCAACTGAGTAACCTTTTCTGAGACTACGACCCTCCCTAGCCCCCGTCCTCCTCTTCCCCTGCTGTCTCCTACTCTACCGACCTACCGTAGTGACTGAGCTACCTGTACTCAGACTCATTTGAGGCCCTCAACCACTACCTGTCCCTCCGGACCGTACGACGTCAGGTACCCCAGCGTTTCTCAACCTGTACTGAATCGCTGACTTTTTATTGATCACTTTTGATTTTTGGTATCTGTCATTCTACGATCTCAAGTCGGAACCGAGGTAGAGAAGTAAGAAAGACCTCAATAAAGAGGTGACTAAAGGTCATCGTCAACCGTAGATGGATGGACCTCTCAAATAGAAAGTCACAGCATAGAAAAACGGAAAAGTATGACAAGTACCCCAAGAGTTCAGTTCTTATGACTTCACCAAACGGTAAGGAAGAGGTCGCCTGGTGTAAAACAGTCTTGAGAGGTGGTAGTGGGCAGACAGCACCCACCGGGATGTACCGTACCGAGTATCAAAGTAACTTAATCTTTTCCGACACCAGGCACACTAGTCTAACCAGTCAAAGGACACTAACACCAAAATTCAGACAGACGGGAGACTACTTCTTCCTATTCTCCGAATACCTTCGAAGGACTACCCTCTCTGACTGACTCCCCCTTTAATCCAGAACAAGACTACCCACTCCGGTACAAGTCATTTAGAACTTAGGTTAAAAGACAACTACCCACCTCGACACAAGGGAGGGACAATAAATGGACCCCGGTTTGACACCACCCCGGTTCGGATACGGGGTTGGACATTACGACTTCTTCGATTTCAAATTGCCAAAATACTTCTGTAGGTTCTGGAAAATCTGATTGTGGGTTTTTTCTACAAGAAAAGTAATATCCCCTGACCTTACGTTTTCACCCTTCAGTTCTTTGTGGACCTCATTGTACGTTTAAACCGGAACCTCATACCTTACTTCGTCCCGTTTCCGATTATCTCAAAACGGTTCTCTTACGTGACCAGTATCGTTTGTGGGAGGAGGTTGTTGTGTTCTCTTCTGAGATGTGTACCTGTAGTGGTCTACCAGTAGTGGCTTTAGTCTAACTAATGTAAGAAACGTTGATTTCTACCTCTTCGAGATATCTCAGTCGTTTTTGTTCTGGTCCTCGACTGACACCGAGTCTAGTACTTGAGGAATAACGGTTTAAGTCTGATTTTAACTTCTTACATCCCTTTTGGTGACCTGGTAAGTCCATACTGGAGTTAGTTTAGGGAATACTAATATGTCACCTTCGCTCTTTATCTAAATTCCCTGATCTAGATTATCTGTCTCACGGACTACTTAATGCTTGCCTCCAAACACTGTAACATGTCCTCTGTCCCTAGTTCTGGTAGGGGTTCTCTTCTTTACGTTTTTTCGTTTTACTGACAGACTCTTCCGGAATGTTTATCGACACTTTGCTTCTCTTCGCTTTTCGTCTCCTCTTTTCCTTTCTATATTCGTAGACTTACGTCTCAAGGTTTCTTATCGTTCGTCTGTATTCTTTCGGAAGGAGTCGCTAGTTACGTTTCTTTATCTCCTTTTGTTGTCTTACCCTTTCTGATCTCTAGAGAAGTACTTTTAATCTCTATGGGTCCCGTGTAAAGTACGTTTCTACCCGAGCTATTTCCTGTCTTTACCATACCTGGATTCTCTTCGTCTTCTATAATTCTTCTCCACCGTTCTTATGTGTCTTCTTGACATGTTCTTTCTAGAAGTACTGGGTCTATTAGTGTTACCACACTAGTGAGTAGATCTCAGTCTGTAGGACCTTACACTTCAGTTCACCCGGAATCTTTCGTAGTGATGCTTGTTTCGATCACCTCCACTACCTTAAGGTCAACTCGTTAAAGTTTAGGACTTTCTACTACGATACTTTCACGACGTGAGTTATGCGGTCGTTTAAACCTTTTGAGTCGTCACCGGTATCCTGACCTTTTCCAGTCAAAAGTAAGATTAGGGTTTCTTTCCGTTACGGTCTCTTGCGTGTTAACGTGAGTAGAGTGTACCATCATTTCATTACGAGTTTTAAGAGGTTCGGTCCCGAAGTCGTTATACACTTGGCACTTGAAGGTCTACAAGTTCGACCAAAATCTTTTCCGTCTCCTTGGTCTCTAGTTTAACGGTTGTAGGCGACCTAGTAGTTTTTTCGTTCTCTCAAGGTCTTTTTGTAGATAAAGACGAAATAACTGATACGGTTTCGGAAACTAACACACCTAGTGTTATTTGACCTTTTAAGACTTTCTCTACCCTGATGGTCTCGTGGACTCGACGGAGAACTCTTTGGATATACGTCCAGTCCTTCGTAGTTAATCTTGACTTGTACCTTGTTGTCTGACCAAGGTTTATCCTTTTCCTCATGCAGTTCCGACAAATAACAGTGGGACGAATAAATTGAATATACGTCTCGTGCAGTACTCTTTGCGACCCGACCTCCTTCGTGTTCGACCTTAGTTCTAACGACCCTCTTTATAGTTATTGGAGGCTATACGTCTACTGTGGTGGGAATACCGTCTTTCACTTCTTGATGATTTCTCGGAGAACTACTTTCACTTTCACCTCTCACTTTTTCAACCGAATTTCGAGTTGTAAGTCTTTTGTTTCTAGTACCGTAGACCAGGGTAGTAAAGTACTCTTTATCTACCCCTTTGTCACCTTTGTCACAGTCTGAAATAAAAAACCCCGAGGTCTTAGTCACGTCTATCACTAACGTCGGTACTTTAATTCTCTGCGAACGAGGAACCTTCCTTTCAATACTGCTTGGATCTATCGTATAACTTTTCGTCTCTATAACGAAACGGTTGTTTCCAGACAGATCAGTTCCGATACCAAAAAGGTCACCAGTACATATCTACACTCTCAACCTGACACTTCTTTCGACTCGCGGTTTCTTAACCATGAAAACTTCACACCACAACCTCTTCTGAGAACTCTCAGGGAACCTGGCGTTCCTCTAGGTTGGTCAGGTAGGATTTCCTCTAGTCAGGACCCACAAACAATCTTCCTGACTACGATTTCGACTTCGAGGTCATGAAACCGGTGGCGTACGCTTCTCAACTGAGTAACCTTTTCTGGGACTACGACCCTCCCTAACCCCCGTCCTCTTCCCCTGTTGTCTCCTACTCTACCGACCTACCGTAGTGGCTGAGCTACCTCCACTCAAACTCATTTGAGGCCCTCAACCACTACCTGTCCCTCCGGACCGCAGGACACTAAGTACTGCAGTGTTTCTCAACCTGTGCTGACTCACTGACTTGACTTGACTTTGATACCACTTCTATTACTTCTATTACTTCTATTACTACTGGAGAAAGTTTTCTAGGGTACGTACGTGATGATGTGAGTCACGGGAGTCGGGACGTCGTCCGGTGGTAGTTGGGTGCGGAGACGGCCCCTGAGGACCTGTGAATGTCCGTTCAGACCCAGTTAGAGAGACAAAAAAAAAAAAAAAAAATTGTCCTTTATCGCAAATAACCACTCGTACTAATTCCTCCCCTGTAACGACTACGAGTACTCACGTCCCGGACGGTAAACAGGTCCCCTGGTGCTAATCCCTACATAAACTGGGGTATCGGCAGACCCTACTCAACCAAAAGACGGTGGTACAAGAGTTTAGGTAGGCGTAACTTCAACCATTTAGGGGTCAAGAATCTCTACACCTAGAAGACCACCGGCCCCTTGAACTTGAACCGGACCGCCTCCCGAAAGTTAGTGTACAAGGAACCAGACGTCGAACCACACCTGCCTGTAATACTGGACCCGTCACACCCGGGACCGGTGACACGGGACCCGGAAAGGTTTCCGTGGTGCGTATGGACAGACCTCAGATAGTCGAGGTCACGTTCTGTTGTAGAACAACCACACCTACTGTACCTTCCCCACCTCGACGTGAGCCTACACTTTTGGTAGAAACGGTGTCGAAAAGTGGTACATGAACAACCGTGTTTATGCCCGTCGGAGGTCCCGAAGTCTCCTCTCGACGAGTATGAGTAGACTATGATACACCGGTGTCTCACCCTTGAGTAGGTGAAACCGGAAGAATGTAGCGTTCAGTTTCTACGTTTACAATCGTAGTCCCTGTGGAACCGTCTTCACCCTGAAACCCATGCCGAACAAGAATTTTATGGCCATTGCGGCCCGCCCCGCCGTCGGGTACCACTGTGGTCCTAGAAGTCACCGTACGGTTTCCCTTTCTCGACCCAGTCAGAGAACACCCCGGTGACTAGGAAAGAGGACCCAGGACCACGTGTACTCCAGACAAACACGGGTGGTTCTCAGACAAAGGGTCAGGACACATTCAAGACCACCGAGATACCACCGCAATTACCGCTGGAGGAGGTTCTCCCGAATACGGTATGGGTCCAGATAACGTCAGTCTCGGGGACGGGGACCCGTCAGGTGACGACTGGGCATGGAGGTGTCCTCTGTGAGTGTCAAGACAGAGTCAGAGACACCCCTGAGACCTTAAACGGAATAACCCTTTTCCGTTTCTAACCAATTTTTTATAAAATAGGATCAGAAAACAATATATCTCCAATTTTTAAAAAAAATTGTTCAACAGAAATAAATAAATACTGACACGACCCAGAAGGAACTACCCACACCCAAAAGACAGCAACGTCACTCACCCCCGATAAGACATCCACACCACGTGCTCGAAGAGTAACTCCACCGAAACGAAAAACGTCTCGTACTCGAGTAGTCGAGTCATCAACACCGTGTGCCCGAATCAACGGGACACTGTACACCTTAGAAACACCCGGTCCCTAACTTGGGTACAGGGCACGTAACCGTCCACCTCAGAATTGGTGACTTGGTGGTCCCTTCAAGTCTTCAAAATTTAAAACTACCACAGTTTGAATGTTTAGAAAAGGAAGTACCGAAAGGGGGCGGGGTAAGAATCTAATTATCTAATTTTTGTTACTTACAATTTTAAAAATAGCTCACTAAAAAATTACAGATTTCCTCACTAGTATAATTGAACAATCATATCACTTACTAAAATTACTTAAATACAACTTGGAAGGAATTTAAGAAACCTATTTTTAGATGGACCAATACTAAAACACTAGGAAAACTTTTTGATGACTAAAGTTAAACAATACCTACATAAACACATGACATTTTCAATTTTAATATCACACTGAACACAGAAGAGGGAGAAAAAAAGGAAGGGAGGACGGAAAGGGAGGAGGGAAAAAGGAATGAGGGTAGGAGGAAGGAGAGAGTAAGACAGAAGAAATAAAAAGAAATGTCAAAAAATACAACCTCAACAAAGTGTCTTATTCAAAAAGATTTGAGATATTACCAATATATTATATTTTTACTCATTATTCTTTAATAAATTATAAGCAGGTGATCAGATAGACCCAGATTGTGGAAAGAATCCTATCTAGAACCCTGATGGGACATTAAAAAAAAGTATCAATAAACACACAAGTTCAAAGATGGATAGGAATTCCCCTAAAACGTTATATATCAAAAAAATCCTTTTAACAGGTAAAGTTAAAGGTAAAGTTGATATACAAGTGGAAATAATCTAATTTACAAAAGAAAAAAAAAGTTAAAATGAAATAAAATGAAATGTTATGACATAACCAAAACGGTATATAGTTGTACTTAGACGGTGTCCACATGTACTCAAGGGTTAGGACTTGAGGGGAGGGTGGAGGGAGAGATATAGTAGAGAGACCCAGTAGGGTCACGTGGTCGGGGTTTGTAGGACATAGGACGTAACTTGGATCTGACCGCTAAGTAAAGAATGCACTATAATATGTACAAAGTTACGGTAAGAGGGTTTAGTAGGGTGGGAAAGGGAGAGGGTGTCTCAGGTTTTCAGACAAGATATGTAGACATAGAGAAAACGACAGAGCGTATATCCCAATGTAATGGTAGAAAGATTTAAGGTATATAATTTTTTTATTTATTTATTTAAGGTATATATACACAATTATATGACATAACCACAAAAAGAAAGACCGAATGAAGTGAGACATATTAGCCGAGGTCAAAGTAGGTGGAGTAATCTTGACTAAGTTTACATAAGAAAAATTACCGACTCATTATGAGGTAACACATATACATGGTGTCGAAAGAATAGGTAAGTAGACGACTACCTGTAGATCCAACGAAGGTACAGGACCGATAATATTTGTCACGACGCTACTTGTAACCCCATGTGCACAGAGAAAGTCAAGACCAAAAGAACCACACATACGGGTCGTCACCCTAACGACCCAGTATTCCGTCAAGATAAAGGTTAAAAAATTCCTTAGAGGTGTGAGAAGAGGTATCACCGACATGATCAAACGTAAGGGTGGTTGTTACATTCTCCCAAGGGAAAAGAGGTGTGGGAGAGGTCGTAAATAACGAACATCTGAAAATCTAGTGTCGGTAAGACTGACCACACTTTACCATGGAGTAACACCAGAACTAAACGTAAAGAGACTATTACTATTTACAAAAGAATATTTTTTAGAGTTTAATAAAGGTAAAAAACGAATATTATAAAATGTAATAAAAGTAAGGAAGGGGAAAGGTGTGGGTAAAAAGTCTGAATGACTTGTTATAAGACAAAATAACCAGAAAAGGTTCTTTTCGAAACCCAATCGAAATAACTAATGGACATAGTAGACAAACCAAAGATGAAAGTAAAAATTTTAAACGAAGATAAAAAGACCGGTCCAATTTTTTTAAAAAACATGACAAAGGACATTATTAAAACGAATATCTTTCAACGACCTGATCCAGTTCCTTCAGGATACATGAAATGGGTCTTAGTGGTCGACTGTAAAACGGGGTAAATAAATTAAAAAAGGGGTCGAAATAA
This sequence comes from Capra ibex, assembly GCA_006410555.1. NCBI lineage: Eukaryota > Metazoa > Chordata > Mammalia > Artiodactyla > Bovidae > Capra > Capra ibex. The sequence continues at coordinate 69,366,137 of SJYO01046538.1, forward strand.
CTGGACATTAACTGTTTTAATATATATAAATTTCACATGTCACACTACTAAACTATATATATCATGTAACACTTCACTAATGGTGTTACTTCACTAATTGTACAAATAGTAGAGTGTATCAATGGAAAACTCACACACATACACACACACACACACCACTGTTGTGAATTTTAGATGAGAAAATCGTTTAAAGTTCCTATATTATATCATAATATATCATAAAAATTGATATCAGTAATACGACATGTAATCTAGGGTTCTTGAATAGGTACATACTGATTTTCAAACATGGAATGGTAAAGAGACTTACAAAAATAGAGACATCTCATAAAAACGTCTTGGTGAACTCACATTTAACCTCTGTAAAACGGGTCAATGAAGACTGATGAAGTTACACAACTAAAATTCTCAGTATAATGTCAATAGTTTTAATCCTTCAAATTGTCACTATGTTATAATAATAATTTCTGTGTTAGACACAAATTTAAAATAGTTAAAAAACAGACATTTCAAGAAAATATTTACAAGAAAGAGTAAGACTTTATACTAGATCCCTTTACGTAACGTAAACAAACAGAGAAATTACAGTAAATTAGGCTTTGTAAAGTAGTCGGAAAAAAACACACACAAGAAACTGGAAATACAAGAATTTTATATCCGGTTCATAAACAACAATCCAAAAAAAAAAATCTTATTGGGAGTCAAACTCAAACACATTAATTTGATCAACTCCAATATGTAAAAACCGTATCATCTTTATGAAGTCATCGTTACTATACAGGAATCACATATCATAGTCTCTAGTGGACTATGACAAACAAATATCATTACAGACGTTCCAAACGGGTTAGATTTCAATGACAAAGAGAGACATTATTTATTAGACAATCCTCTGTAAACTCTACTACATTTATGGATAAAGAGTAGTCGGAAAGTGGAGACTCAAATAAAACAGTAAGACAAAGTTCAGACAGTATAACTTTGAAATCAAAAAGTCGAAATAAAAGATTTCATGAATTCTAATATTTAAAAAGAATTACATAGTGAACCTGTATAATTGACTACATGAGTGTCATCCAACCTTTACTTTCCTCTGTCCTCTACCCCTCTGACAGATATATTATTACATGACGACCCGTTGACCGTTATTCTAGGAAATCACTTCACTTCAGCGAGTCAGCACAGACTGACAAACGCTGGGGTACCTGACATCCGGTGGTCCGAGGAGGCAGGTACCCTAAAAGGTCCGTTCTTATGACCTCACCCAACGGTAAAGGAAGAGGACCTCTAGAAGGGTTGAGTCCCTAACTTGGCCCAGAGAGAGTAACATCCGTCAGTGAAATGGTAGACTCGGTGGTACCTTCAGGTCATTCTAGGATTTCCCATAAAATTTCTACGGGGTTCAGTGGGTACAGAATTGTTTTACAAAGGTCACAACTAAATTTCTTGTCCTCTATGTCAAATACTACAAGTACTAACAGTACTCATTATCATTCAAGATCTTTTAATACTTTAATTCTTCACACAAAGAAATCCCGGTGACCATGGAGACCTGAATAAATCACATGTCATAGAGTTTGTAAATGAAATAGTAAAGTCCTCGTCGTCGCGACCGTACCTTCTTAGGAGACAGTTCGACCAAATGACGATACGAGGTGACGAAACCACCTCCTTAAAATAGGACACATGACGAACGTCTCGGAGGTGAATCCAAAGAACGTTTGTTGTGATTATATAATGACCGTAGAAGTTAGACCATTCGACGGTAACACCACTTGATAAATTTTTTAACAAGACATTTAACAAACATTTACCATAAAAAAAGAAATTTTTTATAAAATACAAGAATCTTCAATTACGTAAACGTTGCCTTCCGTGGGTTTATTACGGTTTCCAAAATTTACGTTTCATACAGAGAAAGAGTGGGAAGAGGGGATAAGAGAGAGTCTCCATCCTTATGGTAAAAGAATACACAGAAATCACCTTCGTAAAGTTTATACTTTCCTGTAGTTTATAAACTGGGGGTTGTCAACTAGAACACTTGGATTGGATACGAGTATCAATATGTTGAATTATTAGTTCTCACACTGGTTGATATGTTTTTCAGGTTCACTAATACTATAAAGCCTATTAACAAGAACAGTATGAGACAAACTAAAAAGTCTCGGAATACTTTAAATTGTAATGAAAACAAAACTTCACTTCTTTTTTAACAATTATCCTTAACGAAACCTAAGAACGTTTAAGTCGAAGTCAATAGAAATTCTCCTCACTAGGAGGTTCAATTTCTTTTTCATAATATGGTTAGTCTCTCGAAACAATTTGGATTTCACCTTTGAAAACTAATTTTTAGTTTAGTTACTTTATACATTGTAATCCTTGTAAACTTCAATTAAAAATAACGCTATGAAAAAAAATTAAAAATTTTCGAGATAAATAACCCAGAATCAACGTCGTACTCTCTAGAAGCAACGTAGGACACCCTCGAAAAGCAACACCGTGTACCTAAGGGATCAACACCGCCAGCCAGAAGACATCAAAACTGTGTCCCCGAAGTCAATGAGGTGGCGAACACCCTAGAAACAAGGGACTGGTCCCGATCTTGATGGAGGGGACATAACGTTCCGTCTAAAAATTGGTGACCTGGTGGTCCCTTCAGGGATAACACTATTAAAATTTATACACGAGTCAACGATTCAGCACGGACTGAGAAACACTGGGGTACCTGACATCGGGTGATCCGAGTCTGAAACAGGTACCCTAAAGGATCCGTTCGTATGGCCTCACCTAACGGTAAAGGAAGAGGTAAATTTATACATTGGTCAATATTTTCCCCTATAATATTTATCACCATCGTTACCCTTTTTATCACCCTTGGACATCGGTATCTTTGACAAGCCTCATCTTGTTATTCAAACTATCGTTTATGCATAACTCGACAATGGTACACAGTCGATTTTAAGAAATATAAGTAACAGTATAGTGTTCCCAGATTACTTCATGGAGGATAATAAAGGTAAACTTTTTACTCTTTTGACTCCGTATCTCTTTGAAGCGACAATAAAAGTATAAATCATTCACTAACTCGATCCTAGTTTTGGTCCTTCGAACTGACATCTCGAATTATTGGTGACAGAGAGTAAATAAACGAATTGATAAAGAATTTGATAATGGAAGGTCAATGATACAAAAAATTTTGTGAAAGAGTTCCTGAAATAAAGATATCGTTATAAAATTTTCGTATAATTGTGAAACATCTTAAAAAAAAAATTACACAGATCTACGACTTTGATATACTTTCATCCTATAGGTCTGAGACTGTGAAAAGTAGTGAAAGTGAAGATGAGGATATATGACGGTGATAACGGACCTGTCAAAGTCATCGAAGGATTCACCAGATCGACGAAGAAAGTAATAGGGGGGACTCAGAACAGAAATAAAAACGACGACAAATCAACGACAGCATAGGTTGAGAAAGGTTGTATCATCTATTTTTCACTAATAAATTTTTATTCAACAATCTTGTGTAATGAAGATACTAGTCATATAAGAATAGAATAATTCTCCTTTTAAGTCTTGAGAATCACATGGGACATTCTGACATTTTAGAAGGAAAGGTGAGACACAACATTACAGAAAGATCAGATAAGGACGAGTCAGACGAGATTAGTGGAACCAAAACGGTAAAAAAACCTGTGTTTCTATAACAAGATAGAGTCACGGGAACACGAACGACAGAAAAGAGACACTGCAAGAAAAGGGTCCTCCGAGCATAAAAGAAAAAAACCTCTCCAGAGATTTTTTGTACGGAAGAGAGGGTACTGATAGAGTAGTATGAAGAGAAAAAAAGAAGGATCTCAATAATGACAGACCACACAACAGACAAATAAAGAAAAATACTACCAAACAGAGTGAGGTGATCTTATCGTCGGATAGTCTCGTCTCTGAAACAAAACAACTAACACACGGTTCATGATGATAAGATCCGACTCATTCATGTAACGATTTCCTTACCTGACGAACACAATGTACCCTCAAGACATTAACTCACCGTTCTTTAATGTCTAGAACTAATCACCAAGTAATTTACTTTATTTTAACGAACAGATATTTATATATGAAAGAACCGACTTTGATTCTATACAATCTTTACCTTTTATTTACGTAAAAATACATCAATTGATTATTATATCATAAATCAACAATTGAACTTTAGAAAATAATAAGGGTAAATTATATTCTCCTTTAACTACGAACTATATAACTATTTACTGTCCCAGAGTTAAAGTTTAATCGTACTAGAATTGGTTCTACTTGAAAGTAATATTTGTTATTTACAAAAAATTAAAATTTCAAAGTTAATTATAACTCATCCACGTTTCCTTATAAAGATTATATACGTCTTCTGTTTCTTAATACTGTGTTATTTTTGAAAATATAGGTAGTAAATGTAATTTTTTTATAAGTCAAGTCAAGTCAACGAGTCAGTACAGGCTGAGAAACACTGGGGTACCTGACGTCACACGGTCCGGAGGGACGGGCAGATCTCAAATGAGTTTGAGTACAGGTAACTCAGCCACTACGGTAGGTCAGTAGAGTAGGAGACAACAGAATGTTTTTATAAAATAATATTTCATTTTTAAGTCTTTTGGTTCATATAACGGGTCACTTAATAACGATCCATATAGGAACTTTGGTACTGGGTTCAGTTCTTTATTTCGAAACAGTAGACAGGGTCTTCAAGGAAGGTCCACAGTGTAAGGCTAGTGTTGAGGGAAAGGTGGAATTTATTATTTTCTTCTTTTCTGACTGATAACGGTAAAACTTTAAGAGTTAATCAATAGTCTGTTTTCAGTAATTCTCATAATTGTAATCGTTTTTTTTCGAATAGTCTGTAAAACCCAGAGAATACCAGAACGATTTATTTTCCTAGATTGGACTTAAACTAAACCTAAGAAAGAAGGTCTTCTTTCATGTTCTACTTAGAATATCATTGATCGTTCCTTCGATTAGTCAAAGTTCTCGGTTAGACTTCTTTAAGGGGGACCAGTTACTTCCCTGTTAAACTCGAAATTATTATTTTAAGGTTAAATAACTTTGGGTATTTTATACGAATTAGGTACTCGAGTATGAATTTAAAAAAAAAAAGATTATTGTCCTTGTTTTTCTTGACCTTTGAAAACCTCTTGTCGTCCCCTGGTCAAGTATAGGACTTTTGACATTTGTTTCTCGTTCTTAGTTCATATATAGGAAGAAAGGATATACTTGATATGTTGATCCTTTGGTTTACTATCTACTATCGTGTGGTAATAGGACTGAAAATACAAATACTGAACAAACGTATGTTTTAAAATAGGTCTACAAGTAAGGTTCTGTGATATTAAATGTGGGTAATTTTTAAAATTACAGAGAATTCAGAGAAACTAAAATAGTCAAAGGGAAGGTAAGACAAAAAGGAATCTCAATAGAGTACTTCTTGGTCTCGATAAACTGGACATCTGAAAAGATATGAGCACTCAAACGACTAACGTATGAGTACCACGTCTAGTAATATAAGGAGATAAGAGATACAAAGGACCATTAACCGTCTAACTAGGTCTTAGGTCTCGTCTAAGTATAAGTCAAGTCAAGTCAGCGAGTCAACACAGACTGAGAAACGCTGGGGTACTTGACGTCGTGCGGTCCGGAGGGACAGGTAGTGGTTGAGGACCTCAGGTGGGTTTGGGTGCAGGTAACACAACCACTACGGTAGGTCGGTAGAGTAGGAGATAGCAGGGGAAGAGGAGGATCTAGGAAAATTAATCGTTCTGGTATTCTCTGGTCTTACACACTAATCGAAAAAAAACTAACTACAATCATGAGAAAATTACCGAAAGTAGACTATTGATTAACTCTTAAAGTTTTACCGTTATCAGGTAGAAAAGAAGACATATAATTAATTTCATCATAATATTTATTTATGAAGCGTGTTTAGTAGGTAATAAACCAATGGGTTCAATATATCAAGTATTTCCTTTCCTCCTATTTATGAACTAAGAACGAAAAATAAATATCAAAAGTCCTAATACTTAACCAGGGGACGACAAGAAGTCTTCACTGGTCATATAAAAACAACAACGACAACATTAATTTTTTTTATTAAAATTCATTCATACTCGAGTACCTAATTCGCATAAAATACCCAAAGTTATTTAACCTTAAAAGGATAATAATTTCGAGTTTAACTGGGCAACAACTGGTTACCCTTAAAGAAGTCTAACCGAACATTCTGAAACTAATCGAAGGAACGATGAATTAATTATGTTCTAAGTAGAACATGAAAGAAGACCTTAATGACTAAAGACATCATTTGAGACCAAGGAATATCCTCTTTTCCATAAAGTTCCAGTGTCAGACTTGTGATCTGTACAAGTAATAAGAATTGATGAATACATAAGATCCAGAAAAGTCACCTGTCTCGATCCTTCTTATTTCTATTTTATTGAGCTCAAGTAACTATAAAGATTGACTTTAAGTCCTAGTATCTTAAATACATTGAAAAGAGACAATGTATACATAGAAGAAAGAAGGTGTGATTCTTAAAACTTAATTCTTAAGTCATAGTACCATTATGTTCAGATACGGGACTGGTCATTACGACTTCTTCGACTTCAACTTGCTAAGATACTTCTAGATATTCTGAAAGATCTTGATTGTGTGTCTTTTCTACAGGACAAGTAATATCCCCTCACCTTACGTCTTCATCCTTCAGTTCTTTGTGGACCTCATTGTCCGTCTAAACCGGAATCTCATGTCTTACTTCGTCCCGTTTCCGATTATCTCAAAACGGTTCTCTTGCGTGACCAGTATCGTCTATGGGAGAAGGTTGTTGTGTTCTCTTCTGAGATGTGTACCCGTAGTGGTCTACCAGTAGTGGCTTAGTCTGACTAATATAAGAAACGTCGGTTTCTACCTCTTCGAGACATGTCAGTCGTTTGTGTTCTGACCCTCGACTGACTCCGAGTCCAGGACTTGAGGAATAACGGTTTAAGTCTGAATTTAACTTCTTTGATCCCCTTTTGTGATCTGGTAAGTCCATACTGGATTTAGTTGAGGGAATACTAATATGCCACCTTCACTCTTTATCAAAACTCCCTGATATAGACTATCTATCTCTCGGACTACTTGATACCTACCTCCAACCACTGTAACATGTCCTCTGTCCCTAGTTCTGGTAGGGGTTCCTTTCTTTACGTTTTTCCGTCTTACCGACAGACTCCTCCGGAATGTTTATCGACACTTCGCTTCTCTTCGCTTTTTGTTTCCTGTTTTCCTTTCTATTCGTAGACTTACGTCTCAAGGTTTCTTATGGTTCCTCTCTATTCTTTCGGAAGTAGTCGTTAGCCACGTTTCTTTATCTCCTTTTGTTACCTTACCCTTTCGGACCTCTAGAGAAATTCTTTTAATCTCTATGGGTCCCGTGTAAAGTACGTTTCTACCCGAGTTTTTCCCGTCTTTACCATACCTGGATTGTCTTCGTCTTCTATAATTCTTCTCCACCGTTCTTATGTGTCTTCTTGATATGTTTTTTCTAGAAGTGCTGGGTCTATTAGTGCTACCATACTAGTGAGTGGATCTCGGTCTGTAGGACCTTACACTTCAGTTCGCCCGGAAACCTTCGTAGTGATGCTTGTTTCGATCACCTCCACTACCTTAAGGTCAACTCGATAAAGTTTAGGACTTTTTACTACGACACTTTCACGACGTGAGTTATACGGTCGTTTAAACCTTTTGAGTCGTCACCGGTGTCCTGACCTTTTCCAGTCAAAAGTAAGGTTAGGGATTCTTTCCGTTACGATTTCTTACGAGTTTGATGACGTGTTAACGTGAGTAGAGTGTACGATCATTTCGTTACAAGTTTTAAGAGGTTCCGTTCGAAGTTATCATGAACTTGACATTTGAAGGTCTACAAGTTCGACCAAAATCTTTTCCGTCTCTTTGGTCTCTAGTTTAACGGTTGTAGGCGACCTAGTACCTTTTTCGTTCTCTCAAGGTCTTTTTGTATATAAAGACGAATTAACGGACATGGTTTCGGAAACTGACAAAGACAGTGGTGTTTAACACCTTTTAAGAACTTTCTCTACCCTTATGGTCTAGTGGACTGGACGGAGAACTCTTCAGACACATGTCCAGTCCTTCGTTGTCAATCTTGACCTGTACCTTGTTGTCTGACCAAGGTTGCTCCATTTCCTCATGCAGTTCCGACATATAACAGTGGGACGAATAATTGAATGTACGTGTCAGGTAGTACTCTTTGTGACCCGACCTCCTTCGCGTTCGACCTTAGTTCTAAAGGTCCTCTTTATAGTTATTGGAGTCTATACGTCTACTGTGGTGGGAATACCGTCTTTCACTTCTCCTTGATTTCCCGGAGAACTACTTTTACTTTCTCCTCTCACTTTTTCAACCGAATTTCGAGTTGTAAGTCTTTTGCTTCTAGTACCGTAGACCAGGGTAATGAAGTACCGTTTATCTACCCCTTTATCACCTTGGTCATTCTCTGAAATAAAAAACCCCGAGGTTTTAGTGTCGTCTACCACTGACGTCGGTACTTTAATTTTCTGCGAACGAGGAACCTTCTTTTGGATACTAGTTTGATCTGTCGTATAATTTTTCGTCTTTATAATGAAACAGTTGTTTCCAGACAGATCAGTTTCGATACCAAAAAGTTCATCAGTACATACCTACACTCTCAACCTGACACTTCTTTCGACTCACGGTTTCTTAACTACGAAAACTTCACACCACAACCTCTTCTGAGAATTATCAGGGAACCTGTCGTTCCTCTAGGTTCGTCAGGTAAGGTTTCCTCTAGTCAGGACTTTTAAGTAACCTTCCTGACTACGATTTCCACTTTGAGTTTATGAAACCGGTGGACTACGCTTCTTAACTGAGTAAACTTTTCTAGGACTACGACCCTTTCTACCTTGCACCCTCCTTTTCCCCTGCTGTCTCCTACTTTACTAACCTACCGTAGTGGCTGAGTTACCTGGACTCAAACTCATTCAAGACCCTCAACCACTACCTGTCCCTCCGGACCGCACGACGTGAAGCACCCCAGCGTTTCTCAGTCTGTGGTGACTCGGTGACTTGACTTGACTTTACTTTTTAAAGCTAAGAATTCCCGTGTTCTATCCTATCTTAATCCTATAAAGTTGTGACGGGTAAATAAAACATAGTAAGTGTGTTATGTATTATCAAAACCTCATTAGTATACTTATGGTGGTGACTATACTAATGACTTTTATAAAAAAACGTATATGACAAAAGTAACAGAAGGATAAAAATTTTATCTACTTGATAAGATGTGACAGTATCATTATCAATAACACATGATATAAGAAGGAAAGATTTAAGGAAAAGTCAGAAACAAAATATCGATTGACATATAAATTACAAAAAAAAATAGTCAGGAATACAGACACAGACATCATTAAAACCAAAAGACTTCCAAAAAAGAGATTAAGTAAGTAGACCTTATCATCAGGGATTTAAGAGTACACAACTATTCAAACACAAAAAACATAAACTTTCAGTCAAAATAACCTATATCCTAGTATCCTAGTATGAAAGATCCAGACTCATAAAATTTACAATGAGTCAAAAGAACAAATACTTCGTAAGACACTTTTTGACTAGTAAATTAAAAGAAAGAGAATATTCAGTGTACAAGAAGAAAAGGTCTACGAGGTTTCGAAAAAAAAGACCGTACTTTCAGATTATTAAATTTAATTTATAATGATCCACAATCAATAAACCCTGAGTAAAAATCCATACACCAGACAGGAAAAATCATCGATCTACACACACACACACACAAAATTTAACTCTTTTGAAAATATTATACATGAGAAGAGAACGAAACTAAAAGAGGTCCTTGAGGATAACTGAGAAAAAACGGAAAGAAGTTACTTGGAAAAATACAGAAATTTGAAAATTTTTTTAAAAGAAAAAATGGATCAGAAAAAAAATCTTCCGTGATAATAAAATAAAGAGAAACAAAAGGAAGATCAAACCAGAAGTAATGACTTTATTAAAAAATTTAGAAAAAAGAATGAGAAACACTCGTAAAATAGAGATCAAGGGACAAAAAGACAAAAACTACACGTAACAAGAAAATACACAACATAGTGAAAGAATTACAGAAATGGAACAAAACTTTATCCAACATCAAAACTAGACAAAACACTTGTGTAAATGGACTCATGAAAGTAATATCCCTTTAAAAAAGAGAATATTATTATTTAAATATATCCCAAACTGGACTATTAAAAGACAACCAGTAAAAATACACCTCAGTTCAAAGAACTTGAAAATTCTATTTCATTTTGAGTACTTTCTAAGAGACTGAAGTATCTCGAGGACGTAGCCAATAATATATCATAAGTTTTCTACTACTGAACGAAAGACTCTAAAGTGGTCAGAAAGGGAGAAGGGGTCAAACCAGACATGGAAAGGGACGAAAACAACGAGACAGGACGAGTCAAGAAAAAAAAAAAAAAAAAAAAAAAAATGGTGTGGGGCACTGTACAAACTGAAGGGACTGGTCCACAGTTTGGACTCCGGAGACGTCACCTTCGACCCGGTGGTCCCTTCAGGTACGAGTCAAAAATAAGAGTAATACCCTGAACAAGATCTTCCCTCGGATCCACCTAGTCAAAAGTCTCAAGTACCCCTGATGCAACCAACTTGGGGATACCTGGAAGAATAGTACCTAGGAAACAGAGTGGATCATAACCTGTACAGTCTCAGGAAGGTCAAAGTCGACAACAAAAGGTTCAACCGGACGACACAAAAGATCACTAATGGGTAATCAATAAAACTTCGACAAAACAAGAATCCAGGTAATCAACGGCGAATGAAAGAAGAAGGACAGTTCGTCAAATCCAGACACCCACGACCACTAAACGGAGAGACAAGTGTGAAACCCTAAACTTCCCTATGGAACAGTGTATCAAGACAACATTCACGACACCTACCCTTAAACCGAAACGAGAGATCAACGGTACAGACAAAAATACACCCCTAACCTTCTCTAGATTTAGACACTCTGATGACGACGGTGGTAGAAGAGTCTAATGAACAGTAATCAAAACTACAGGGAACACACTGGAAGGTACGAGTCGGGTTAGGGTAGAGGAAAGAAGGAAGTCAAGTCAAGTCAAGTCAGCGAGTCAGCACAGACTGAGAAACGCTGGGGTACTTAGCGTCGTGCGGTCCGGAGGGACAGGTAGTGGTTGAGGGCCTCAAGTGAGTTTGAGTACGGTTAGCTCAGCCACTACGGTAGGTCGGTAGAGTAGGAGACAGCAGGGGAAGAGGACGGGGGTTAGGGAGGGTCGTAGTCTCAGAAAAGGTTACTCATTTGATAAAGGTACTCCACCGGTTTCATAACCTCAAAGTCGAAATCGTAGCCAGGAAGGTCACTTGTGGGTCCTGACTAGAGGAAGTCTTACCTGACCAACCTAGAGGAACGTCAGGTTCCCTGAGAGTTCTCAGAAGAGGTTGTGGTGTCAAATTTACAACATGGATAGTAAAGAAATGAAAAGACACATCAAGACCGTATATATAAAGATTTGTCACATAAAGTACTGTCAAAATATTTACCTTAGTATATATACATAAAAAGTAACTGAACGAAAAAAACAAGTCGGAAACAAGGACTCTAAGTCGGAATACCGCATTCCAATATTAAATGATTAAAAGAGAGGACATATCGAATAGTCTTACTTTACACCAGTATAAAGTATGTAAAGAAACAACTGTATCTTAACATAGGTCAAAAAAAAAGATAATATTACAACGATTCTTGTACTATGTGTACTATACGGTTATCTAAAAAGAGAACCACTTGTTCTTATATAAATAACTCAATATCCTTTTCACTAAAAATTCGAGATGATCTATTACTGTTTAGTAAAGAGTTTACTAATACGATTAAAAGAGAGTAGGGTAGAGGGACGTGAAAAGTATGTCTATTAAAGATGGAACAAACACAAATAGAATGAAAAATCTTTTTCCACACACAGAATGTATACTTATAGATTTATCGTATAGAAAAATCAAAATAAACAAAAAACGGGACAAAATTTTACCTCATAATATATCAAGAGATGCCGAAAAAAGTGAGTCGAAATACAATGAATCTAAGTAGACACAAAACAAACATCGACACTATGTAAGGAGGAGTAACACCATATTAGATAATATAATTATAGCTATAAGTAAGAAGAAGACTACTGGAAAAAATAACCAAGATCAACAAAACAACCCATGATGATTTGTTGTTGTTATCGTCGGCGACTACGTCATGAATGACAAAGTCTGTAAAAAGATTCACGAGATGTAAACAGGAGAGTAAATTGGAGTGTCCTTTGGTCACTCCGTTCAAGGCAAAATAAAAGTAAACCATCTATTCCCTAGACTCTGTTCTTCCGAATTTATTGCACGGGTTCCTTAGTGTCCACAGATCATCGACCTCGGTCCTAAGTTTGGATTCAATGGATCAGGAAATCAGACGGGAACGTGTCGAAAAACAAAACCTAAACCCTTTATGTAACAGAAACACAAGTGTCTGGGAATTTATGTTTTTTACCACGAACGAATTTCTGTGTAACATAAAATTACAAAAGAAAAAAGTCCAAAATTACAACTCTTGTTCAAAGATTAGAATCGAAGTAAACTAAAATTAAACTCTCTAACTTTACAAACACTATATGAAAATTGAGATCGTTCGATTTGATTCCCTCATACACTTATGTGAATAACCCTTTCAGTAGAAATCATATTATCGAGAATCACGAGTGTAGACCTTTAATCGTGGTAGACGACCGTTTCCCTTTGTCATTGAACCACACAGTACCATCCAAGTCACAGTAAACCTTCTATCATATCGGAGAGTATCCTAAAAAGGAAAACTTTTGACAAAGACCCTCCTTCATTTATAAAATATTAAACAGATACATAACTAAAAATACGGGGTCAAATAAAAGGAAATTGAAGATTCATAGTCAATAATATATAACGTGTAAATGTATTGACTATGATGTAAAAATACTCCTTTTTATGTTGTTTTTCATATCAATGCCCGCCGCTACGACCCTCGGACCGTCCGCGCCTTGGCAATCGAGTCAACCGCCGCCGCCGCCAGTCGCTTCCGTGTCGCGAGTCGCGTGTGCCCCGGGGCGTCGTCGACATCGCCTCCGCGGGACGCCAGGCCCGGGGGCCGCGCCGGTGGGAGCGAGAGAGCCGGAGGGACGGAGCGAACGTGGTACCGACTAGTCGACTGGCTTCTCGTCTAACGACTTAAGTTCCTGCGAAAGAGGGATAAACTGTTTTTACCACTACCGTGGTAGTGTTGGTTCCTTGAACCTTGGCAATACTCCAGCAACCCGGTCTTCGGCTTAATGTCCTGTACTAGTTGCGCCACCTGCGGCTACCATTACCGTGGTAACTGAAGGGTCTTAAAAACTGACACTACCGATCTTTTTTCTTTCTGTGGCTGTCACTTCTTCTTTAGCCGCTCCGTAAGGCTCAGAAACTATTCCTACCGTTGCCAATGTAGTCGCGGCGTCTCGAGGCGGTGCAGTACTGTTTGGACCCTCTCTTTGACTGTCTACCCCTTCATCTCCTCTACTAGTCTCTTCGACTGTAGCTACCTCTGCCTCTTCAGTTGATACTTCTTAAGCATGTCTACTACTGACGGTTTACTTCTGGATGAAAGTTGAGGAAAGAGGGGGGAGATCTTCTTAGTTTAACTTAGAAAATGAATGGAGAACGTTTTTTTTTTTTCAAGTAAATGAGCAAGACAAAGATATATCGTTTTGACTTACAGTTTTCATGGAAGACAGGTGTGTGTTTTTTAGACGTACACAACCAACCACCAGGACAGGGGATTTCTAGTTCGATGTGTAGTCAAAAGGCTATATTTATGAACAGGATGGAATTGTTATTCCTTCGCGAAGCACCTGAGGACCGTCCAGGTGGACGAGTACTAATTATTGTGACAAACCCGACCGGTCAAAAAGTACGTACGTCGAACTGTCAACTCGTGTCAGTCCGCAAACATAATTTTTACTTTTTCACTTTTTTTGTTTAAGTTTTGGATGAGTCTCCCCAAGTTCAAGTTTAACAATCACATTTAACAGCATCGACCAAATGACTCTTCTCCGTAAATTTTAACCAAGCGGAGTCCTACGACACACCCATTGACAGGTTCGCCTCGAGGGGACGACGTCCCGCCCGGAGACATTGCGGGGACCGCTGGCACTACGTGCGACCGCCGCACGGACAGACACAGCCGTCGCAACAGGCGCAACACGACTCACCTTACCCACAGTCCGATAGTGGTAAGTATGTTTAAAAATTCTTCTTTGAAAATAGTTCCCTCGTAGAAACCTGAGAGACAAAAATTTTGGAAGGTTTGATACTGAACTTCGACCGTCTCATCCGACACCGATACCTGAAGTCGTGTTGGTAGTTGTAACGACAAGTTCTTTAAATGTTAAATGTAGGTAAGGTTCAACATTTACGATCAGAAAAAAAAAAAAGGGGTTATTTTTTTGGTAATTGAATTTTTTTTTTCATATCAATATATTCAGACAGTAGACATTATCAGAAAAGGTCTCTTATATACATTTCAATTACTCTCGTTCTCTTTTCGATAGAATAACCTGATTATACTTGACACAAATCAAATAACGAGAAAACCGAACCAATTCAATGGGATAAAAACCATCAGTCTCCTCCCCTTAATTCCCCCTTACTTCCGTCTCAAGAATCACTAATTGGCACCTTCGAGTTGAGAACCATAATTGGATTTAAGAGTAAAGTAGAAGGACAAAATTGACAAAGTTGAAAGTAAACAGTCACCGGAACGTAGGACAAACATAGGATAAAATCTGATTGAAAACAATAAATCGTGATAAGGAACAGAAAAAAAAGAGAGGCAATTAGATTCACTGAATTTTTATATACTCTTTATTTAACGGAAGAACAAGGTAAAGTACAATACAACGTCAAGAAGAATAGACTATACAAAAGAAATTCTCGAAATTTCAATTTTCAAGGAATCTACGCTGTTAAAATTAATTTCCACTTTAATATTAGAAATGTCTTCCTTCTTGTACTACTAAGGAATTACTCACAACCAACTCACTCAGTAGTTGCCTTAAAATTTTTCGATTGCACAATATCTCGCCCTTACCGACAAATCCCTCGGCGACCAGACTAAACGAATGAACATTCAGATACCTCGTGTTATTTGTCAAGAAAACGGCACACCGATAAATTGTGAACTTTACTCTTGATAAAAACAAAGTTTATAATCACACAATATCCATATGAAATCTTTATAGACTTTACGTTATTTCTGAATAAATAATCTTTATCGTCATTAATGTCTAAAAATCTGGTATACGGTTTTACAGTGTAGTCAAGTCAAGTCAGCGAGTCAGTACGGGCTGAGAAACGCTGGTGTACTTAGTGTCGAGCGGTCCGGAGGGACAGATAGTGGTCGAGGACCTCAGATGGGTTTGAGTACACGTAGTTCAGCCACTACGCTAGGTCGGTAGAGTAGGAGACAGCAGGGGAAGAGGAGGACGGGGATTAGGGAGGGTCGTAGTCCCAGAAAAGGTTATTCAGTCGACAGTCAAGTCAAGTCAAGTCAACGAGTCAGCACAGGTTGAGAGACGCTGGGGTACTTAACGTCGTGCGGTCCGGAAGGACAGGTAGTGGTTGAGGGCCTCAAGTGGGTCTGAGTGCAGGTAGTTCAGTCACCACGGTAGGTCGGTAGAGTAGGAGACAGCAGGGGAAGAGGACGGGGGTTAGGGAGGGTCGTAGTCTCAGAAAAGGTTACTCAGTTGAGAANTTTCTTTAGGGTCCCGACTAGAGGAAGTCTTACCTGACCAACCTAGAGGAACGTCAGGTTCCCTAAGAGTTCTCAGAAGAGGTCGTGGTGTCAAGTTTTCGTAGTTCAGAAGACGCGAGTCGAAAGAAGTGTCAGGTTGAGAGTGTAGGTATGTACTGATGACCTTTTTGGTATCGGAACCGATCTGCCTGGAAACAACTGTTTCATTACAGAGACAAAAAATTATACTATAGATCCAACCAGTATTGAAAAGAAGGTTCCTCATTCGCAGAAAATTAAAGTAAAGACGTCAGAGTGGTAGACGTCACTAAAACCTCGGACTCTTTTATTTCAGACTGTGACAAAGGTGACAAAGGTTAGTTAAAGGGTACTTCACTAGTTGGTCTACGGTAGTAGAAGCAAAAGACTTACAACTCGACATTCGGTTGAAAAAGTGAGAGGTGAAAGTGAAAGTAGTTCTCCGAAAATTCAAGGAGAAGTGAAAGACGGTATTCCCACCACAATAGACGTATTGACTCCAATAACTATAAAGAGGGCCGTTAGAACTAAGGTCGAACACGAAGAAGGTCGGGTCGCAAAGAGTACTACATGAGACGTATCTTCAATTTATTTGTCCCACTGTTATTTGTCGGAACTGCATGAGGAAAAGGGTAAACCTTGGTCAGACAACAAGGTACAAGTCAAGGTTGACAACGAAGGACTGGACGTATGTCCAAAGACTTCTCCGTCCAGTCCACCAGAGGTTCGGTTTGAAGTAGTTGTACACTCGGCACTTGAAGGTCTACAAGTTCGATCAAAATCTTTTCCGTCCCCTTGGTCCCTAGTTTAACGGTTGTAGACGACCTAGTACCTTTTTCGTTCTCTCAAGGTCTTTTTGTAGTTAAAGACGAAATAACTGATACGGTTTCGGAAACTGACACACTTAGTGTTATTTGACCTTTTACAGTGTATCGACCTATCTTTTTGAGGTTCTGACTCTGAAGGAACCACCAGGTCACCAATTCTCAGTCACGAAAGTGACGTCCCCCGTACCCAAACTAGGGATCAATCCCCCCTTTTTACGGTCCTAACGAGAACATCAAATCCGAAAATTGAATACAACTTCTATTAAAGACACACCTCTTACTTTTACCCCAGTAAACATAATAAAAATAAACAACACAAAAACAAACTCATAAAACTCGTATGTAATAAAAATAAAATAAATTTTATTATGAAATTTTTTAACGAATTCATATTGAGAAAACAAAAGGACCGTGGATTGGATGAAGGACCTTTAAACAAGATGAAAATTTCTCTCTTAAATTTCTCTCCGAAAGTTTTATAATATATTTGTACATTTCAAAACTATAGTATGGTCAGTAAAAGTTTTTCGAAAATTGATAAGAATCCATTAAATAAAAAAAGAAATTTCGAGAAATTAATAGTCTACCAAGAAACTATATAAAACACAAAACGGAGGATGATTAAATAATCGACAATTATTTACTAAATTAAGTCCCGATGAAAAATAATACGACTCAAAATCCACTCCCCCATTGCGTTACTTACTAAGTACGGTAATTCCTGACAATATTAAATAGTATTTCTTTTCCATATCTTCTCGATACAACTTATATCCTTGGTAGTCTTAAATCAGACTTGACTCTGATAATTTACTTTGAGGGTTTCAGTTACATATACCATCATAAACTCACTTTAGAACTTCTTTTCCTTCTTAACCATTCACCTCAACTTCTTCTCTCCCACGAAGTCCGGACTGTTTAGTAACGTAGAATATAAACCAGAGACTTCATTACAAAACCACTTGTCCAAAGTATAAGGTACTTATGATAACCCTGAAACCTAAATACTTGGTACTTAATGTCATTCTAATTGTCGCAGAAAATCTTTTCTATCTCATGGAGAAAATTCGTCATATAAGGAATAACAAAGTTCTATTTATAAGACGAAATTCGTGTTTTAACAGACGGTCTCTCACAATCCTTATACCCCCATCCCCTCACGATACAGAAGGATAGTCATGATGACAATTTAACAACTTGTCTACGAATCTTGTTTACTTCGACGTCTTTCATTAAGTGGACTCCTCACTTAATAACAATTTGATTATAGTGTTAAATTAACCAACTTTAAATTTGAATGAGTTGACTCAACTTCTTGTTCGAAGTATAAGAAAATTGACATACTTTTACACAAAAGGGAATTGTACTTACTTAGACAGAGCAACTCTCGATACTGGAAAGAGACTTATCCAACGTCAAATATGTGTTTCCCCGTGTCCATTTCTACATTCACCCCAACTTTACGACGAGGAACGAGTCAATGGTTTCCGAGCAAAGTTTAAGCTTTCTGTGAGATGGATCTCTCCCGAAGGGAACACCGAGTCGATCATTTCTTAGGTGGACGTTACACCCTCTGGACCTAAGTTAGGGACCCAACCCTTCTAGGGGACCTCTTCCCTATCCGACGGGTGAGGTCATAAGACCGGACTTCCTAAGGTACCTGACATATCAGGTACCTCAGTGATTCTCAGCCTGTGTTGACTCACGGAAAGTGAAAGATAGATCTCTTTGGGTTTTCGTCTTCACTAATAGTTTAAGTTCAAGTCAATGAGTCAGTACAGACTGAGAAACACTGGGGTACCTGACGGGGTACGGTCCGGAGGGACAGGTAGTGGTTGAGGACCTCAGATGAGTTTGAGTACAGGTAACTCAGTCACTACGGTAGGTTGGTAGAGTAGGAGACAGTAGGGGAAGAGGAGGACGGGGGTTAGGGAGGGTCGTAGTCAGAAAAAGTTATTCAGTTGAGAAGCGTACTCCACCGGTTTCATGACCTCAAAGTCGAAATCGTAGTAAGGAAGGTTTCTTTAGGGTCCCGACTAGAGGAAGTCTTACCTGACCAACCTAGAGGAACGTCAGGTTCCCTGAGAGTTCTCAGAAAAGGTCGTGGTATCAAGTTTTCGTAGTTAAGAAGTCGCGAGTCGAAAGAAGTGTCAGGTTGAGAGTGTAGGTATGTACTGATGACCTTTGTGGTTTCGGAACTGATCTGCCTGGAAACAACCGTTTCATTACAGAGACGAAAGATTATACGATAGATCCAACCAGTATTGAAAAGAAGGTTCCTCGTTCGCAGAAAATTAAAGTACCGACGTCAGTGGTAGACGTCACTAAAACCTCGGGTATTTTTATTTCGGAGAGTGACAAAGGTGACAAAGGGGTAGATAAAGGGTACTTCACTACCCTGGTCTACAGTACTAGAAGCAAAAGACTTACAACTCGAAATTCGGTTGAAAAAGTCAGAGGAGAAAGTGAAAGTAGTTCTCCGAGAAATCAAAAAGAAGCGAAAGACGGTATTCTCACTAATATGTGAACGAAATATAACAACCACGTAAGTCATGAATCGAAGATCTCATCATGTCTGTGTCCAATCCTTGAATGACGTATATATCTCATGAGTCTTCATGTTTTAAATATAAGGAGAAAGTAATATTGAAAAACTGTCAAAAAAAAATACACGAAGTACACTAAATTTTTTACGTTAAACCTTGAAGAGACCGTCAGGTCACCAATTGTTAAACACGAAAGGACGTCCCTCGTACCTAACAAGGGACCAACCCCTTTATTCTAGGGTGTACGGAGTACCTCGTCGGTTTTTTTTTTTTTTTTGACTGAACTAAGTCTAATAGACACCAGAAGAACGTCAGTTTAAGGTACAAACAAACCTATTAAGGTAAACAACACAAAATAGTCTAACAATAACGACTATTTACGATCTAAAAAAACAAGACTATATCAGTATAATTTTATAAATTTAAAATTAAAGTCCATATAACGTAAAAAAACGGGTATACTGGATTAAAGGGTCCCTATGAGTAAGGATGGACAAGTTGACAACCGACGCCCTTACTTCCTTCACTGGTCTTGAACCTTTTATCATCCACCTCAGTGTGTACGATTATCGATAATGTTTTTACCGACCTATCAGTACTATCGATAACCTACCCGGGCTCCATTATAATTGTTGTACACAAGTATTTATAGGACAATAACCATATGATGTTTATGACTTATCAAGAAATCAATGTAATTACCCCTGGTGTATGAAATTATTGTCTCTGAAGAAACCTTCTACTTTCGTAACAAAGACAACTGACCAATTAAATTAGGTTTTGACTGTGAGAATTGATAATGATCAGTAGTCGGTAATAAAATGTCGACTAACAGAATTTTATATGTTATAAATAATAACCAAACTAATTATCGACATTGGTCTCTCTAAGTATCAATTAATTCCACATCAACAGTAGTATTTATTTCGTTCAAATGTATTCTTTAATACAACAAATGGATTAATTTCTTTAAAACGAGAAACAAAAAAGACCTAAAAAAAAGGTAGAACGTATGAGACTTGATCATTTACACTAACTGATACCCAAATACAAGTGAGACATAATGGATGGAAATAACAAGAAAACATTCAACTTTAATTTAAAAGTTAGACAACAATGTCAATACGTGGATTTTGACTTTAGTCCCTTCCTTTACTATTTCGTCTCCTCAAATAAAAAAGTCCAGTCTTTGTTTGGAGTTCAATGTAGAGACAGACTCTGGGATCAAAATTGGAATTAACATCATGTTATTTGTCGACGGTACTTTCTTGACGTCAACAGAGTCATGGTATTTACATCTTTCGTTGTAACAAGAAGGAGGATTCTTAATATCGAACCTTAAAATTCAGTCCTCTCTTAATACCGAAGTAAAGTATATAAAAGAGTTCTTATAAACCAATTCATAAGAACAAAGCCACCGAGTCTGCCATTTCATAGTCAGACGTCACGTCCTCTGGACCCAACCTAAGGACCGAGCCCTTCTAGGGGACCTTTTCCCTTACCGATGGGTGAGATCATAGGAAAGGACCTCTTCAGGTGACTGTCTCCTTTGATCACCCGACATCAGGTACCCGAGCGTTTCTCAAACGGTACTGATTTGTTGATTGTGTAAGGATAGAATAGAACCAGAAAAATCCACGTCCACCATCGTAATAGTGCTTAAAACTCGTCGACCATTTTCCTACAACCTTTGGTCTTCGACTCCTTACCGACTTCTACAGGATCACTCAAACGTATCTGATATGACTCTACACCAGAAAATAGAAATCTAAAATGGTTTAAATAAAAATTTTGTAAAACCTGAGATTTGTACTTACTTTGTTTGTTTGTCTTTCTGTTTATTTTACTATTAACCCTCTTTTGGTCCTTTGGATAAAAAAAAAAAAGGTCTTTCAGATGACAGAATTTACATCGAAATTTTTATTTATAACTAATGAAAAAGACACCCAAGGAGGAGAATCTTTTATTTTGGTTCGTTTTCGAGAACCTAACAATATCTTAACACCCTTCTCTCACATAAATACTTGACTCTTGTCCTCGTCTGAAGAGACCTTAGTCGCCGTCCGAAAACCGTAAAAGTAATTACCGATGTAGTAATGGGTCTAAGGTTTAATAAGTATCAAGACCACCATTTTACAGTTTGAATACACTTATCAGTTATGTAATAGTATTTCGAGACAATCAAATTTTTACTCTCAACTCATTGATGTATGTTTTTTATTCTTTTTCTCCTTTATTGGGTAAGACACGAACATGTTAAGTTTGATGGAAAACGTGGGTAGATCCTCTTAGATTAACAATCTAAAGAGATGTCTGTAACTGGGTTAGTTTATTCAGTGTTTACATAACGACTACGTTGACTTTTACTTTATTTCTTTATATCAATGGTAAACGTGTTAAGTCATTCCTTTCTGAATCCGAAACCACCGGTATTATTCGTTCCACTCCTTCTGAATTATATTTTATTTGAGTAATCTTACCTAATTTTTACTCCCAACTCTTCATCATACTTACTACTTCATACACAAACTTACTTGGTCATCTACAGTCTACAAATTGAATCTTACATAGGGAATTTCGAACTTACTCCATCAAATCTTTACCTTGTTTCCTTCGAAACTAACTATTTATGTATTTATTCAATATTTATTCTGTAATCACTTTCCCCTGTAAAAAGAGTAAAACTCATATACGGAACTTTAAAGAAGGCACTTTGTAAAGAGTTCCGACATTTTGACTTTAGTTCAACACTAAGAGGACACAAATTTTGGAACATCACAGGCGGGTTGACCGAAGACTCTGAGGGATTCTATGCACAGAGGTGGTGTGGGTTAAACGAAACTGAAGTCGAGAGTGACAAGAGAGGGAACGAGTGACGTGACATAGGAACTTGTTCGGTCCACAACAGACAAAATTTTGATTGAAGAGAGAGACAGATCTTAGAAAAAGGAATCCACCGATCGAGGGAATAGATGAAACGAGTTTCATCAAAAAGTCTCGAATTGAAGAGTTACTCCTGATGGAATGAATTTTAACTTTGTGAAGGGAGATAAGGGGGGATGGGTTGTAAATAGTATAAAATATTAAATGAATAGGTAATACAAACAAAAAGAGAGGGGAACCGAAGGGGAGTACGAAGTTTCTTATGGTCACCGGTTCATGTCCCTAAAAGAGAAAACTACCTAAAATATAGACCTCGTGGATGGTGTATCATCTATCAGTAATTTACGATACACTTACTAACTCACCAATTATCAAACAGTTCACTTTAGTACCCCAGGTAATACCATAAAACACATACGTACATACACATACACACTTTGAACCTTTTATCATCAAGACACACACACACACACTCTTTCACCTTCACAATCGACCAGTCAGCACAGACTGAGAAAACGATGAGGGTATCTGTCATCGGGCGGTCCGAAGAGACGGGTACCTTAAGGGGTCCGTTCTTATCACCTCACCCAACGGTAAGGGAAGAGGTCCCCTAGAAGGATTGCTCCCTAACTTGGGCACAGAGGACGTAACCGTCCACCTAAGAAAATGGTGACTCGGTGGTCCCTTCCGGTACACACATAAATACATATGTCAGGTACCCTAGTGTTTCTCAACCTGTACTGACCCGTTGACACGTGCGTGCGTGTGTTTATACTGTGCCCTAGGTACGGCAATCAGTTCTACTAGGAGGTATCTGGAAAGGACCTATTAGAGTAAAAATAAGGACCGAAGACGACACTCTCGACTTACCTAGGTACTTAATATGTGGATTAGAGAATTGTGATTGTTTTCAACGGGTCGGTGCAGGAATTGAAAGAGAAGTGTCGATCGAGAAGGATTCTTATTGAGAGGATTAAAACATTAAAAAATGTCTGACCTATCCGACTATTAAAGGGTTTAGTAGTTCAGAACAAAAAAAACAAATCGTCAATAAAGGAGTTAAGTTTCGAAAGGAGAGTGTGAAGTAACATTCTTCGTTCTTCTTTGGTTGAGTTTGGTAGTCGTCAAACGAAGGTTTAGAGTTGATTTATAGGTTCAAGTGACGAATGGTGTTTTGACATCGTGTATATTGATGGAAAGAAAGTCAAAGGTCATAGTACAAGGAGTAAAGGAAGACTCTGGAGTGACCACGGAGATTACAAGAACAAAGATGGTTGTAAGACAAATAAGATTGTATGTATAAGAGATTCTGGTATTTCCGAAAGAGGTGATACGTTTTCATAAACCAGTATTTATATACTTATGTATATATATATACACAACAAATCAGTGACTCAACACAGACTGAGAAACACTGAGGTACCTAACATCGGACGGTCCGAAAAGACAGGTACCCTAAAGGGGTCGTTCTTATGACCTCACCCAACGGTAAAGGATGAGGTTCCCTAGAAGGACTGTGTCCCTAACTTGGACACAGAGAACACGGAGGACGTCACCGTCCGTCTAAGAAATGGTTGCGATGGTGGACCCTTCGGGTGCACAGTGTGTACGACGACGACGACGACGATTCAGCGAAGTCCGCACAGACTGAGACACGCCTGAGTATCTGCCGTCGGGTGGTACGAGGGGGCAGGGACTCTAAGAGGTCCGTTCTTGTGACCTCACCGAACGGTAACGGAAGAGGTACACAGTGTGTATCCTTCGGGATTTCTAAAAACTTCTACAATATAGCTGTCTTAGTGAAGTCCAACCTGACTTTTCCTGTCTCTATTCTACTTTATTTTCTTAAGTCTGAGATTTTTAAGACACCAATTGTCTTACTATTTTGAAGAATCGACATCCGTATACGACGGTAAGTCCCTTTTCCTTCATACCGAAATTCCACCCTTAGTACCAGAATCTTTGGCTCCGATCTGGGTATCCGACCTCAGTCTCCACTTATTCGGTCTCAGTACTCACGTCTCTAATCTCGACGTTTGAGTCTCCTACCTGGGGGAATTCGGTGCCTCTCAATCAGGACCCGGAACTTTAGATTACCTTAAACTGGACGACTTAAAACTTTAACGTATCCAGACACTAGTGAAATAAGAAATGTAAAAGGGGGAAGACCTTACCGTCACACATATCGACAATAGGAAACGGACAAGGTGACAACACAAAACCTTCGTCTATCGATAAATGATCTAAGTGTCCTTTAATTATTCGCATTCTTAAAAGACTTACGTAAGACTAGAAGGATTGGTTAGAGTGACAGAAGATTTAGGATTACGACGAAGTTGGTGGACGAGGTTAAATAACAAATGTGTTAGGAACGAGGTGGTTAAAGTAACGAACACTTAAATACGAAATTCTCTTGTGTTAGGTTTTATATGACACACATACGACTCTACGGAAACTACTCTGTGAGACAATGTCTTTGACTCGATAATCTTTGTCTCATCGTTTTACTGTAATTCTGTTAAAAATTTAGAGTAGGAAAATTTTTTCAGTCAAACCACATGTAAAATACTATATTAACATATACATGTATTAATATTTTATTAACTATATATAATTCCTCACAGAATTTGTGAAAATGGTAATCTCTGCGTGTCAGTTTTTCGAACACCTGGTGACAGGATTTTGTCCTTGCGACGGGACAATAACCATTCGTTCTGGGTTTAGGACAATGGGGTCGGACTAAGACAAAACTTGAGTAGGAATCAAACATGATTAATTTCTTCCTTGAATAAAAAGTGTCTCAATGAATATCCCTGAAAATGTAAACAGTATAAAACGTCATACCGAAAGACTCTCAAATAATAAACAGAAAAAGATCAACATTCGTATTTATCGATCTTTTACTACAATGACTCTATATGAAATTCACACACCGTTTATATCCTGTACTTTTATCATGAAGAATAAACATCTAATTATAGAATAATATCTGAAATTTAAAATTTCTATGACCGATTACGATTACAAAACATGGCCTCAATCGATTCATTACACGACCACGACCGAGTACGACAAAATACTCTCACTAATACGTGTCGTCGGACTTCACCCGACACCCTCATGTCAACCGGGACATATAGGTTCCAAAGACGGAAACACATAATTGGTCGATACCTGGTTTTTATAAAAAATTTTTAAGGTCTTTCAAAGACTTTCGTTTGACTTAAAAAGTATACGACTCTCGACAAATGTATCATAAATATAACATAAATGTCGACAAATGTACCACAAATGTAATACAACCATAATATTTATAAGACCTTTAATAAATGTCAAACACCCTCCTACACGTATCTAATATACGTTGATATAATCAAATATATTCCCTGAACTCGTAGTCACTCAAACCATAAACACCCCCCAGGACCTAGTTTAACGGACGCTTATGGTGTTCCATAAATGTGGTACCTTTTACTCCTTGACGATGTTTAGTTCTGAGAAAAGGAAAGGGGTAGGGTGGGTTCCTCGAACCAATCGTGACATTCTAAAAAGTCTTAATTATACGAAAAGAGTTTAGTACGATATCTTGCACCCTGAAAACTTAGGAAAACTTTGTTACAATATACCGGTTAAATCTTTATAACGTATATCTTTTCGTGACAGAAATAGTCTTTCAGTGTCATACATACTTGTAAGATTTTAGACTATGAAATACGACTCTTCTTCCTACAAATTGAAGTATATTGAGTCGCAAAGATTTTCAAATATCTTAAGTAAAAACACAATATAGATAATTATTGAGTAAATTAATTATTAAACTCTTATGAGACTCTTTATATCTCTATTTAGAACGAATTATGAATGACTCAATTTTA
This sequence comes from Capra ibex, assembly GCA_006410555.1. Lineage (NCBI taxonomy): Eukaryota > Metazoa > Chordata > Mammalia > Artiodactyla > Bovidae > Capra > Capra ibex. The sequence continues at coordinate 69,392,190 of SJYO01046538.1, forward strand.
CACAAAATAAAAGTCGGGACGGTTCCATTGGGACGACCCTAGTCAATAGAAGTGTAAGGTCGTTTGGTTCGTAAACCGTTATAGTTTCGTATTAGAATACAAGGAGAAATGACACAAAGAACACCGGTGCTTCCATCCACAATTTTCCTCGTTGTTTAGTCATAATATCTAAAACACATTGGTCTTAAGACATATTCCGTTCATTGTCTTTATTAATGAAACATACTATCAGTTATAGTCAAAACCCCTCAAATAAGTCGTGTAGGTACTGAATCACTTTGTATCGAGAAGATACTAAGGAGTAAACTAAATACGACTACGATAGTACTTCCTAAACGTCTATCGGAAAAATTATGTAGACGGATGTTACGTCCTCTGGGTCCAAACTAGTGACCCAGTCTTTCTGGGGGATCTCTTCCCTTACCGTTGGGTGAGGTCATAAGAACGGAACTCTTGAGGTACCTATCACCTCGGACCGTCCGATGTCAGGTACCCCAGTGTTCCTCAGTCTGTACTGACTGATTGGGAAACTGAAACATTATGCAACCTCCGATCTCTCATCGCCTTTATCGGTTCCGATTAGTCTCTGACGTTTCATAACACAATAAACATTTTACTCCATGAATCGCATCTACAAGAGATTTCAAGAAAATTTGAAAATTATAAAAATATAATCATGTATAAACACCAATTAGAGAGATTAATGATAACGGACTAACCTACAAAATAGGGAAGAAATTCTATCCTTTATCATACTATAGTATCCAAAATCTCTGTCCGTCAGAATTTAAGTTTAGGATCGAAACAAATTAGTGACTTATCCGTTCAATGAATTATAGGGACTTGGGACTAAAGGAGTAGAAGTAACATGACTAACAACTATCCTAACCTCTAATGTACAGAATAAGATACTAATACAGACTGTGTAGAATGCGTAAAATGAACGTCGAAATACTCCTCTGATTAAGATTAATAATAAGAATTTCAATAATATATAACAAGTCACTATATGTCAACTAAAAATTTCATAATAAATCCGGATCTCTTTAGAATGTCTTTTGAGACAGTCGGATCTATAAAAACCGATTTTTGTATGGATACTCTACGAATCTTCCTTTTGTCTTATACAATATATTCAAATATGGAATCTTTCTTGGTTTACTGGCATCTCTATTAAAAAAAGGGGTCATAAGAGACGTCATCTCCACTAGACACCACCAACATGAAGCCTACAGATTCCGTTTTAGAGAAGTATACACAGGAAAAGAAGACCAGTAATTTAAAACTCGACCAAAAAAAAACCATTATCGAAATGACTTCATATAAAATGTGTGATATGTTAAGTATGTAAATTTCACAAGTCAAGTCACCAAAAATCGTATCTCTACACGACGACAATGGTGTTAGCTATAATCTTGCAAAAATAGTGGGTTTTATTTGGAGTATGGGTAATCGTAAGGGAAGTACAAAAAGAAGTAAGGCGAGTTGACATCCGTTGGTCACTAGACGAAATACGGATATTTAAACAGATAAGATTATAAAGTACATTCACTTCAGAATTCGCAACCTGGTCACCCCTTCAGGAGGGGTTTTTTTGGAAAAATCTCTTACTAAAGAGAATCTTGACGTAACACCTGTCATATACACCAATAATAGATTGACATACAACAACAAACTATAAACAACTCTGAAGTAAAAATAAGACAATAACTACTCTAAAACATTAATAAACATACACACTTTTCATTTACATAAGAAATAACACTTCCGTATCCCTCAGATGGAAATAACTGTATATATGAACAAACAATACAAAGTCTATGCATCAATGTAAAAGGGACAGGGTAGATAATTAAAAAAAGGAAAGTCTCTCTTCATACAAATTAAATAGGAAAGAAGAGGAGAACAAAAAAGAAAGAAGTCAAGAAAGGGAGGGAGGAAAAATAGGAGGAAAGGAAAGAAGGGATCGAGTTTGTTCGACTTGTAAGAAACTTACAAGAAAGGAGCAACGCCCCCCCCAGGGTCAAAGAAAGTTCCTCCCGAATCAAGATGAAAAGGGTGAAAGTTTTCAGGAAACACTAACAATTTTGAGTTCAGAGTCTCCTTTCTTTGAACACGGTTGACTCTGAGAACCATACCCCTTCCGTGTACCCGAAACCTTGATCTGTCTGTATACAATTTTAGATCCGAAGTGTTAAAACTCATTCAGTAAATACAAAGAGTCTGATCTTTAATATGTATTGGGTCCCCTATATAAAACTGTAATACATGTCAGTATGATATTTATACTATATAATACATAGTAACTAATCAGAGTTACAATTAAATAAAATTCACAAAATTTCAACTTATACTTATATAATGTCTTAAGTTTTAAGTGTATATAAAAATTCTATTTTTTACTATATAAACCGAACGGAAACTAACAAATAAAACCGATAACCCTATAAACATATAACCCTATATAAACCGATAACCCTAAGGGACTATCGAGTCAACCATTTCTTAGGAAAAGTTACGTCCTCTGGGGCCAAGTTAAGGACCTAACCCTTCTAGACGACCTCTTCCCCATCCGATGGGTGAGGTCATAAGAACCCGAAGGTGACACCGAGTCGACCATTTCTTAGGCGGACGTTACGTCCTCTGGACCCAAACTAGGCACCCAACCCTTCTAGGGGACCTCCTAGAAGGTCCCCTTCCGATGGATGAGGTCATAAGACCAGACCTCTTAAGGTACCTGACATATAAACACCCCAACGTTTCTCAACCTCTGTTGACTCGTTGAAAGTGAAGTGAACCAACAAAACCGGTTCAAATGAAAGAGGGTGGTCTCTGTTGAACTCTTTTCAAAGTCTTCGTACTTCATAGAAAACCAAAGAGACACATTCTGTAGTACACTTTATCACATTAACACTTTATTTCGTTTTCCTCTGACCTCACCAGTTCTTACTAATTTTGACTTTTCTCCGACAACTTAAAACTTTAATTCTCCATAAACCATTGGAACCATTTTCATCAAACTTACCTGGCAATCTCTTATCTTTTTATAAAAATTATCTGATCCACTTATTCTCCTTCATTTCTATTTCTCATACTTGATGAAATTTCTCTAAATCTCAGCTTTGTTTTTGTTGGACCCTCTCGTCAAACCGTGATAGACTGTTTCAACCTCTAAATACATGGAACATTTAATCATTAAATGATCAAATGAGGTAAAGACCAACATTGGATATACTCAGAACGTTCCATATGTCATGTCTCGGGTCGAAATAGTCCTAGAGAATTTTTTACAAAATCGTTTCTTATTAAATGTTTTTTGAATCCTTACTCGAGGAAATTTTTAATTTTTTTTTAGTTGAAATGACATCATATTAAACGTATTATTTTATGTGAGTAAGATCTCAAAGTCATTTAAACATATGGAAACATTGGTGGTGGTGTTGGTTCTATACCTTACAAAGGTAATGAACTTATCAACGAACACGAGATGAGTTCATTTAGGGTTGGTGGTGACTACTACTTTAGTATGTCATACGTAGAAACCACAGACCGAAGAAAACGAGTCGTCTTCCAAAAACTCTAAATGGGTACAACAACGTATAAGGAAAAATAACGTTTCATCGTAATATAAGGTGTTCAACAAATAGATTCCTCTCATTTTTTTAACCGAATTTTGAGTTGTAAGTCTTTTGATTCTAGTCCCGTAGACCAGGGTATGAAGTACCGTTTATCTACCCCTTTGTCACCTTTGTTACTGTCTGAAATAAAAAAACCCGAGGTTTTAGTGACGTCTACCACTGACGTCGGTACTTTAATTTTCTGTGAATGAGAAACCTTCTTTTCAATACTGGTTGGATCTGTCGTTTAATTTTTCGTCTCTGTAATGAAACGGTTGTTTCCAGGCAGATCAGTTCCGATACTAAAAAGGTCATCAGTACATACTTATACTCTCAACGTGACACTTCTTTCGACTCGCGTCTTCTTAACTACGAAAACTTGACACCACAACCTCTTCTGAGAACTCTCAGGGAACCTGTCGTTCCTCTAGTCACCAGGTAGGATTTCCTTTAGTCAGGACTTACAAGTAACTTTCCTGACTACGACTTCGACTTTGAGGACCGGTGGACTACACTTCTCGACTGAGTAAACCTTTCTGGGACTACGACCCTTTCTATCTTCCACCCTCCTCTTCCCCTACTATCTCCCACTTTACCAACCTACCGTAGTAACTGAGTTACCTGGACTCAAACTCATTTGAGGTCCTCAACCACTACCTGTCCCTACGGACCGTACGACGTCAGGTACCCAAGCGTTTCTCAGTCTGTGTTGACACACTGACTTGACTTGACTTAATGGACAATTACCTAGAACCTAATAAAGGTTGAAAACTAATAAACTGATTCAATACTTATTTCGACGATACTTGTACAAATGAAACACACCTCTATAAAAAAGTAAAGAGAGCCCATCTATCATCTTAATAATCCAGTATACCTTTCGAATACAAATTGAAAAAATTTTTAAATAGAAATTAACTTCATTAAAACCAAATATTGTGTGTTCAAAGTACACATGTAACACTAAGATGTCGACATACGAGTGGTAGTTTTCAAATGAAATCCCTTAAGGGCCACCAAGTCACCAATCCTGAGACACGAAGGTGACGACCCCGGACTCAAGTTAGGGACCACCCCCTTGATTTTCGAATGGTCGACACGTCATATCGGTTTTTTTAAAAAAAATCAATTTTTTTATATAAAACGTAGACAGTGGTATGTCAACTAGAGGAAATGAGTAAAAAGGAAGGATGAAACAGTCGAAACGGATAGAAAAGTTTCTTTGTCGAGAATCAAACTAGAAAAGATAACAGAAAACTCACAGACAAAACAAAGGCAAGACTAGAAATAATAAAGGAAGAAAGATGAAGTACAAGAAAAAGTTCAAAGAAAACCACATTCTAATCTAACATATAAACTCTAAAAAGAACAAGGAACTTCATCCGGAAATCACGATATTTGGAGTAAGAATCATGGTGAAGACATAGTAGGGTATCTAAAACCACATAACGTATAAATAAAAGTAAATAAAAATCCATCAAAAACTAAAGAGGAAACTAAAGAAGTAACTGGCTGGGTATCAACAATTTATTGAACAACAAATCAGAGGTGTATAAACACTGAGTCAGGTAAAAGAAGACCATCAACTAAAGATCAAAATATGGTAATACTAACTTTTTCTAAGAACCAGACTAAAGTCGGAAGAATTTAAATGACTCTGAACACAGGGTTGTATACCAGATAGGGACTCTTTTAAGACGTACGTCAACTCTTCTTATACTTAAGACGACACAAACCTACGTGACGAGACACGTTTAGATAGTTTAGATAGACTAAATTACAAAGTAAATTCCGACGACAAAGGAATAACTGAAAGACAGATCTCCTAGATAGGTCACTACATTCACCACATAATCTCAGGGAATGATAATAACACAACGATAGTCAAAGAGGGAAATCCAGACAATTAACGAAATATATAAAACCACAAGGATACAATCCACGTATATATTATAATTAGACGATTACAGAAGAACTACGTAACAGTAGAAGTAGTAGTTTATGACAGGTAGAAACAGAACAATTTAAAAAACTGAACTTCAGACAAAACAGACTATACTCATACCGATGTGAACAAAAAGAAAACCGACGACAAAGACTTCATAGTAGAAAGTAAGGAAGTGGACTTCGGATGTAAACAGAAATGTCAACTCGATTCAGAAGACCTCGTGTATATCAACCCAGAACAAATTAAGTAGGTCGACGAAACAGAAAACTAACCATTTAAGTTAAGTGAATACAAATCCCACTAACACCTATCTACTCCTGAATCATGACGACAACATAGAAACCAAAAAACTAACGAGATATAGAGGTAACAAAGAAAAGGAACACAAAGACAGATAGTAAAACAAACCACCAAAAGACACTACAAGAAGAGTCAAATAAGAAAAGAGACAAAGTACAGAACGAGATCTAAATACAAAACACCAATTGTACTTTAGTATCTATTATGGTGCAGTATCCATTTTATTAGGAAAAGGTACCTATCGTAAAATAGAAGTAAATGAATGCATTCAAGACAAGAAAAAAGAAGAGGATAACACAAAAACAGTAGAGTCTAAAGGTAAAATACAACACTTAAACAATGGTATAACATTATCGACATCAATAAAAAGAAGAGGGAGACGGGAAATTGGAGTTACGATATAATTTAATTTTTTTTTCATAAAACCATAACTCAACGTTAAAAGACTAAGACAAAGAATGGAATGACTTTTATGACACACGAAAATGGAAAAATAAAGAATTTAAAGAACATTTCGTCGAGATGACAATTTGAGAGGGTTCAAAAAGGGACCCTTGTTTGTTTTGGTTTATTGAAACAATCTATCTCATAAGAACCGACTGTCAAAAATGAAAAGTCATAAAACTCTTACAGTCAAATGAAGGAGGACCTGATATCAAAGACGACTCTTTAGATGACTATCGGATTACTCCCAAGGAAACATCCAATGATAAGAAAAATTTTTTAAGAAAGAAACTGACTGAAAACTGTTAAAATTATATTGTACAGAAACTCTTCCACAAAATCGTAACTCCATCAACCTAAAAAAAAGTACCTAAATTTATAAGTGGAGAAAGAGGTTGAAAACCTTCAAAAGTTGATAATTAAAAAAATTTTTTTCTATTCAACGAGGGAAGAAGGAGAGAAAAGAAAGACCTAATGGTTAATGGGATTACAACGGGAAGGATTCTCAGTCTAGAAAGAGTATCTTAAAAGGATGAAAATTTTATGGAACTCAGAGAAAGCAGAAGATGAAGACAGTAAAGATCCAAAAATAGAAGTGTGAGTGATTAAGAGAGAAGGAGTACTAAACGAGATAAAGGTCACGAAAGATTACGTAAGAAGACAGAGCAAATCACACAAGAAGTCGAGGTCTTAAAGACAAACCAAGACAATTATCTCACCTAATATGACTAAATAAAAAAATTTACAACATATTTGGAAAGTAAAGACAGTATTTGGGGTGAAACAGTACTACATAGAAAAAACACGTAACGGTCTAAGTTAAATAATTATAAAAAGTTCATATAAAAAAAGGTAACACAAGTACTTTATATAAAAGAAACATTAGACATACCAAAACATAGTAGTATTCTGATTCGAATAATTTATCCAACTCTTCACAAGTTAAGAAATGAGAGACTTTCTCAAATCCATCTAAACCGTAATAAAATCCGTAAACTATATCCTGTTAAATGTAATAGATAAAATAAACACAAGTAAAACCATTCAACATGAAAAGTGAGTAAAAAAAGAAAAAAAAGATGTAAAACTTTTATAAATAACACAAATAACCTACAAACATAATTCTTATAATTAACAACTCTTTCTTAGAAAAAAAAAAGATGAAATGTCATGACATAACCAAAACGGTATGTAGTGGAACTTCACGGTAAATTTGAAAACTAAAACAATTACACTTTAACAATTATCATCAAGAAACAATAGGAAAAGCACAGATATCACTACAGAGGTCAAAGTAAAGACCATAACTAGTAAACATAGAAATAGAGAACAAAGTTTAACCAGATTGATCTCCAAATAATCAAAGTAGTCATACAAACTTTTTAGACCGGAAACGAAAGAACAAAAGACGAAAAAATTCAAAATAACTGTATATTAACTGAATGTCACAACAGAAGTAAAAAATCTACATGTTGTCTCACTAAATATATATATATATGTGTATGTGTATATAATAAGAAAAAGTCTAAGAAAAGGGAATATCCAATAAGTCAAGTCAAGTCAGCGAGTCAGCACAAACTGAGAGACGCTGGGATACTTGGCGTCGGGTGGTCCGGAGGGACAGGTAGTGGTTGACGACCTCAGATGGGTTTGACTACAGGTAACTCAGTCACTACGGTAGGTTGGTAGAGTAGAAGACAGCAGGGGAAGAGGAGGACGGGAGTTAGAAAGGGTCGTAGTCCCAGAAAAGTCTACTCAGTCGACAAACATAGTCCACCGGTTTCATAACCTCAAAGTCGAAGTTGTCGTCAGGAAGGTTACTTGTGGGTCCTGACTAGAGGAAATCTTACCTGAGCAACCTAGAGGAACGTCAGGTTCCCTGAGAGTTTCTCAGAAGAGTTTGTGGTATCGAGTTTTCGTAGTTAAGAAGACGCGAGTCGAAAGAAATATCAGGTTGAGAGTGTAGGTATGTACTGGTGACCTTTTTGGTATCGGAACTGATCTACCCGGAAACAACCGTTTCATCACAGAGACGAAAAATTATACGATAGATCCAACCAGTATTGAAAGGAAGGTTCCTCACAGAAAATTAAAGTACCGACGTTAGTGGTAGACGTCCCTAGAACCTCGGGGGTTTTTACTTCAGACAGTGACAAAGAGGTAAATAAAGGGTACTTCACTACCCTGGTTTACGGTACTAGAATCAAAAGACTTACAACTCGAAATTCGGTTGAAAAAGTGAGAGGAGAAAGTGAAAGTAGTTCTCCGAGAAATCAAGAAACAAAAGACGGTATTCCCACTATAGTAGAGATGCATAGGATAAATGTTTCTCTTGGCCCGTGAAAAAGTTAGAAAAGACCTGTAAGACCGTACAAATAAATAAAAGTCAAAAAAAAGGGGTCGAAAAAACCGTATAACTATACTTGAAAATTACCATCAAACAGATTGTGGCATTACCTTAAACAACCACAAAAATGATTCTAACATAAACCAAATATTTAATAGAATCCTTCCGTCAATGTAATGTATACCTGTTTCCGATCTCTGTCCTCTTTCCTGTCTCAGTACTCTAAAAGATTATAAATCTCTTTCTTCTAGGTCTCACTCTTTAACCTTTCTTCGACGATTTTTGGTCCTCTACCATAATTTCCCTACCAGTCAATACAAGTTACGAAAACTCTCCAAAGAAGTCCAGTCAGTGTGGGGGACCGTTTCCTTTACCGTTGGGTAAGGTCATAAGAACGGACTTCTTAAGGTACCTGTCTCTTCTGACCACCCGATATCAGGTACCCCAGTGTTTCTTAACCTGTACCGACACACTGATTGTGAATTAATGAATTATAACTCTATCATATCATAACAACTTATGTACTTACTCCCTGTTACCATAATTCGAGAAACCCCTTATGTTTACCTGTGTATTTGAAACTGATTCTGTTTCTGAGAAAGAAGTTCTACAATAACAAATTTTTCTTTATATTTCGTGACACGAAAATTTGAAGTACTCTTATCCCTGGTTCAAACAAAATAAGTATTGACATAGGGATCGTAACACAGACTACGGATATCATCTAAAAATTATATATAAACAACTGACTGACTATTTACCGGTTTTACAAGAAAGTATCCACCAGAGAGAGATAAATTCAGTCAAGTCAGTGAGTCAGCACAGACTGAGAGACGCTGGGGTACTTAGTGTCGTGTGGTCCAGAGGGACAGGCAGTGGTTGAGTACCTCAAATGGGTTTGAGTACAGGTAGCTCAGCCACTACGGTACTCGGTAGAGTAGGAGACACCAGAGGAAGAGGAGGACGGGGGTTAGGGAGGGTCGTAGTCCCAGAAAAGGTTACTCAGTTGAGAAACGTACTCCATCGACTTCATAACCTCAAAGTCGAAGTTGGAGTCAGGAAGGTTACTTGTGGGTCCTGACTAGAGAAACGTCTGGTTCCCTGAGAATTCTCAGAAGAGGTTGTGGTGTCAAGTTTTCGTAGTTAAGAAGCCGCAAGTCGAAAGAAGTGTCAGGTTGAGAATGTAGGTATGTACTGTTAACCTTTTTGGCATCGGAACTGATCTACCCGGAAACAACCGTTTCATTACAGAGACAAAAAATTATACGACAGATCCAACCAGTATTGAAAGGAAGGTTCCTCATTCGCAGAAAATTAAAGTATCGACGTCAGTGGTAGACGTCACTAAAACCTCGGGGGTTTTTTATTTCAGACTGTGACAAAGGTGACAAAGGGGTAGATAAAGGGTACTTCACTACCCTGGTCTACGGTAGTAGAAGCAAAAGACTTACAACTCGAAATTCGGTTGAAAAAGTGAGAGGAGAAAGTGAAAGTAGTTCTCCGAAAAATCAAGGAGAAGTGAAAGACGGTATTCCCACCACAGTAGACCTATAGTCTCCAATAACTATAAAAAGGCCCGTCAGAACTAAGGTCGAACACGAAGAAGGTCAGGTCGCAAGGAGTACTACATGAGACGTATCTTCAATTTATTCGTCCCACTGTTATATGTCGTAACTGTATGAGGAAAGGGATAAACCTTGGTCAGACAACAAGATACAGGTCAAGGTTGCAACGAAGGACTAGACGTATATCCAAAGAGATCTCCGTCTAGTCCACCAGACCATAAGGGTAGAGAAAGTCTTAAAAGGTGTCAAATAACACTAGGTGTGTCAGTCTCTGAAACCGTATCAGTGAATAAATAGATCCCGATTATAATGGTCTACTTGTTAAACGAACGGGTCGAATGACTTCTCTAAATATTTTTACTCCTAGACTTCTAAACTGTCAGCAAGTCCACTTATTAATAATCACAGACTCACTTACTATGGTGGTTTCTTCTTCATATCTCACTGGTCTTTTGGACCTACTTACATGGTATAAGATCTTCGAATAATATCCCGTTGCACTAAAAGTAATCTCCCACAATCTCTTACAAATTACCTTATCTGTGGAACGTCAATATGACGTTTTCTACAAACTTAAACCCGTCTACCTCTGTCCTTCTTCATACAAGACCCACCTCTCTTTCTAATTAAAACGAATATGTCCACATAATATTATCAGAACCGAAGGGACCACCGAGTCTCCAATTTCGTAGACGGAGGTTACGTCCTCTGGACCCAAGTTAGGGACCCAACCCTTCTAGGGGACCTCTTCCTTTACCGTTAGGTGAGGTCATAAGAACGGACCTCTTAGGATACCTGCCTCTTCGGATCATCCAATGTCAGGTGCCCCAGCGTTTCTCAACCTGTGCTGACTCGCTGAAGTGGAAGTGGAAGTGGAACTTAATAAGTACACTACATCTTTAACACAAATAAGTAACATAAGATAAGAATAACGATACGTGATATCTCCTTTATTTTCATATACTCAGGATAAACACGGAAACTCCTTGAATATAAAATCTAGTGTAAAAAGACCCGTATAAAACTTTACTATGTTATACTCTACATTTCTTACACCTTCTCGAAGTTTGTTAAAGAAACCTTAATTCAATACAAAATCTTACAAATTTATAGTCTCATAGAAATTTCAAAAATCTGAGAAAGTAAAGGAAGGGAAAATTTCAATCTCTGACATTTCAGTTTACGATAAATTAAATCCATTATACGAAAAAGAAAATTATTGAACGACTCATCCCTCTCAAAATACAAAATAAACATCTTCTTATTCCCAAGTAAAGTAAACAGTGGTAATATAAACACAGTGGAACGACTTAGTTCGGGATTCTTCTCCGACTTAAGTGTCTTTAGACAGGTACTTGGAGTATTCAGATAGAGTCGTCATTAAAGACTACAGTTGTCATAAGGAGTCGACTCACTACTCAGATGACCCTCACCTTTAAGATAATTTTGAACTGAAACTTTTTATGAATTGATATCAAGTGTAAGAGTCCTTAATGAAATCAAGGACTGTGAGAAGAAATGACCTAAAATTTATGTAACGACAAAAGGTCTGTCACCTGGTAATAAACTAGACTTAAGAAAACATAAAACAACTGTCAGGTACTTCAGTTCGATACTGGTCTTATTAATACCATCATGTACAGTAACATTGACAAATAAGATTTCTTATTAAAATAGATTTCTTTAAGAAGAACCTAGAATTGGTCATTACTGTATTTGAGCCTATAATTGTAACATAAACATGAGAAGAGTAAGATATAAGAGAGATCCACTAGTGCAAGTATAAATACGGGAACGGAAAATGAACATAGCATTACTGAAGGTTTAAGTAAAGAATTGTAAAGACCGGTTCACAGATAATAACGTGAATGAGGTAACGGTAACATAATAATGACTAAACGAATGGACAGACTGATCAGACATTCTAGAAACTCCAGTCCCTAATGTGAGTTGTAAGAAAACCGTCGGTTCAAATTACGTGTTTCGGCCAACCAAAATCCGAAACAATCACGATAACATCAAGTCTAAACGGAAAGATCTTACCCTAGGAAAACCCCCAGAGTCGAATTCGGACTCAACATGGGGACCCCTCGAGGTAGAACGGACTAAAACTTGAGGTCGGACAGAAGGATCGTAGTTCGTCGTCCGACGAGTCGAGAAACCGGAGGGTCGACAACAAGAGGGGAAATTTCTTTTACGGTTCTATTTACACTTCAAGTAAAACAACTTGAAGGAGGAAAATCCCTAGTATTAGGGTGGTCCAATATGGACATAACCAACATGAGGTCACGGAAAATTGTCAACAAAATACATAAACACAGAAAGTATAACTAAGACAACCCTATGATCAGACTATATTCGACAAATCAGTACCAACCAGATATCAAATACATATACGTCATTTTCACAAGTAAAAAATAAACAAATAAAAATGACTCCAGTTTCACCGTATCGTCTAAGTCAATAAATTTTAATACGTTAAGTCACCGTAAATCATGTAAGTGTCACGATACACACACGTAAAATTTTAATTATAGTTACTATCATGTAATCTCGAAAACAAGAAACAGTGTAAAAGTAGATTGTTATATAGTTCTTAAAAAGGTATACTGAAATAATAAATAATGAAAATTGTTAATATGTCACAAATAAAATGACTATGTAAGAAGAACATTACCTGTGGATGAAACAGAGGTCGAGGGGTGATGGATTTGATATAACGTCTATGATCCTTAAATGAGAACTAAGGTAACAGGAATTCTTTCGACTAATACATCCATGGAGAACACTTATAAATTTTTATAAATAAAAATCATAAATTTTTTTACGGATCAAACTAAGTAATAGACACTAGACGACCTCCTTAACTGAGAACTTTTAAGTATCTGAAAACCCTTGGAAAGCATTTCCAGAGGGTCTAAGTAAAACCATGGTCCTATTAAAGAACTCGTTTAGATTTATAGAGACTTGTAACATATAAAACGGTCTATTATCCAACCATGGAGAGAAGTAAGATGGAGGGTGATAGAGTCAAATATATACCCTTTAAAACCTACCGAGGGACCACCGAGTCTGCCATTTCGCAGACGGACGTTACGACCTCTGGGCCCAAGTTAAGGACCCAGCCCTTCAAGGGGACCTCTTCCTTTACCGTTAAGTGAGGTCGTGAGAACGGACCTGGTGTTTCTCAGTCTGTGCTGACTCACTGAAGTGAAGTCATTTCTGAATCATGTAAGGGAGGATGACCGTGATAAGATATGAAATCTATCACCATCTGACGTCCTATAAATCACTAACTTCAGTTTTAGACTCACAAGGTTTGATGAAATGGTGAATAATCAAGACACTGAAACTTGTTCAATGAATTGTACAGTCTTGGACTCAAGATGTAGAAATACTACTCTCATTACTACCTCATCAAAAACCTAATGTAAATTTCTCTTATTTCATTGTGTTTGTGTAATAGTGTGTCGAGATCGTGTACAATTCACGTATCATCATTATCGATAATAACCAGTAAACCACATCCAACATTTACTATAAAACAGAAGAATAAAGGAAAACAATGATTTACATAAAACAAACAAATGTGACGAGTAACCGTGAGTGTTACACCATAGAAAATAATAACAATTCCTCAACACAAGAAAAGGTAATCAATTCACATTTCAATATCTCTTGTCTAAAAAAGGGGGGGATCTTAGTTCGAATTAAACGAAGAGGACTTCTAATTTAATCCTTACGTAAAACTTGTATCTTGAAGTCACATCTTTTATCCTTTAAGTTCTTTCACGATCTCAATGTCTCGACTTCTGATATTATTGACTTGATTCTGTAAATGATGTCCCCATGTTGTCGTCTGGTCTACCTTCGTTTTTCCTAGTCACTTGAATTTCTGGTCCGTCATCTGGAGTGAGTAACTCTCGACGTCTTTCCTTCCTCTTGTTTTTCTCACTTCTACTGAATCCCTTAAATACCTTGTTAGAGTCTTCCTGAATGTAAGTGCATTGTCCCGAGGGTCTTCCTCTATCCTCTCTCCTTCCCCGTCTTTTTAATAAACTTCTTTATTACGGACTTTTGAAGGGATTAAACCCCTTCTTTTGTCTGTACGTCTTGGTCCTTCGGGTCTCTCAAGGTGTGTTCTCCTGGGGTTTCTCTGGATGTGGTTCTGTGTAATTACTAAGAAAAATTTTTATAATTAACTAAATACCAACGTGACCGAGAAGTAACGACACACGTCCGGAAGAGACCAACACCGCTTACCCCCGACGAGAACTAACGTCACACACCCGAAGAGAAACTCTACCGAAGAGAACAACACCTCGTGCCCGGGATCTCGTACGACCGAAGTCATAAAACACTGTGTACCCGAATCAACAAGACACCTGGTGGACACCTGGTTAGAACCAACAAGAATCGAACGTACACCCTAGAAGGACCTGGTGCCTAACTTTTGACACAGGGAACGTAAACGTCCGTCTAAGACGTCACCTGGTGGTGAAGGTCACCTGGTCGTCCCTTCACTTGTAATATTAATTTTACAGTTGTCAAATTCCGTTTTCTCTCTAAGAATTTTCGTCGTTCTCTTTTTGTTACACAATACACATTTATTTGGGGGTATTCTGATACTCGTCTAAAAAAGGCCGTCTCTGAAACGTCCGGTCTTCCCCCATCGTACTATATATGACTCCCCTTTTTAAAGGTCAGATCTACTGAGATGGACCGTCTCAATGTAATTTTTAATCCCCTCTCAATTTCTAAAAAAGGTCTGTTCGTTTTCGATTTCCTCATGTAGTGGTGACGTAACCGGAATGTTCTTCACAATTTCCCTGAAGAAATTCGACTTTCTTTTCCTACGATTAATCATTCTTGTTTTGTACTTTTATACTTGGAGTGACCATTTTTTATTATTTATATATCCTTTCCATCATCGAATTAGTGAATATTTCGATCGTACTTAGAATTTGCATCATCTTGGTATTGATGTTGTTACTCCCTTATGTATGTTCTATTTTTCTACATTTTATATTATAGTTTTTGTATTTTTTGTAACTCCCCTTCTCATTGTTATATTTCGAAATTTTACGTAAATTCAACAACAGTTGAATTTCGTCTGAATAAATACATTCAACGATATATTTTCAGAGTATTATTTATGTGTTTTCTACTACTCTTTCATTCGTAAGATTTCTTTCAGTGGTTCGGCATTCTCTTCTCTCGTTCCTTACTTTTATGGTCTCTCCTTGATGTTTTGTCTGTCTTCTGCTAATTGATTTACTGTCATTCATCCCAACGTTTCTCATCCTGTGTTGACTTCGGAATCGTGTGTTCGTGAGTGTATAAATAATTAATGAAATTTACATTTAACTGATTTAAGAGATAAATCTTATGTATGTCATTGACTTACCTAATTTTTTTTTTCAGTGTAAAGACACGACGGACGTTCTCTAAGTGAAGTCTACATTCCTCTCTTTGTCTGACTTTCACTTCCCTACCTTTTTATATAAAAGACGATTTCTTTCGGGTTTCTTCCAACCCCATCGAGACGAATTTAGTCTATTTTATCTGAATTTTTTTTTCTGATTAATCTTTCTTCCCATCATTCATTACTATTTCCCCAGTCAGATTGTGATATATATTGTAAACATTTATAAAACAACTGCAAGTCAGTGATTCAGACAGGCTAAGAAAACTCTAGGGTACCTGACGTCGTACGGTCTGAAGGTACAGGAAGTGATAGAGGGTCTCAAATGAGTTTAAGCATAGGTAACCAACGTCTATAAATACAGACAGATGTATTTATATATTTCGTTTATTATTGTCTGGATTTCTCTTTATCCTCCGAAGGGACCACCGAGTCTGTCAATTCTTAGGCGGACGTTATACCCTCTGGGCCCGAACTAGGGACTCAGTCCTTTTAAGGGACCTCCTTTTTTATCGATAGGTGAGGTCATAAGAACGGACCTCTTAAGGTACCTGTCTCCTCGGACCACCCGAAGTCAGGTACCCCAACGTCAGTCTGTCTTGACTCGTTGACTGTGAAACATTTCTCTTTATCTGTCGTTTTGTCACTATCATTCCCTGAACAATTTCAGAGAAGTGAATGTTATTACCTATCTAATGATCTGTTTTAGTTCTTCCTTTACAACGGAGTTTCCTGAATTGTAACGAGTCTATCTGATGTCTAATCTATCCTGTAAGGTAGGTTTTCGTTGTCTTATGTAAAATAAGAGTACGTGTGTACCGTATAATAGGTCCCAAGTAGTATACAATCTAGTATTTTGTTCAGTTATTTAAATTTTTCTACTTTTAGTATGGTTATTAGAAAAAGATGGTCTTATCATACTTTGATCTTTAGTAAATGTTCTTCTTTTGACCTTTTTAGTGTCTGTACACCCTTAATTTGTATTATGATATCTTGTTGGTCACTCAGTTACTTCTTTAGTCACTTCTTTAAAAAAAAAAATTTCATGGAACTTTGTTTTCATCTTTATGTTGTATGCTTGGAATATCCTACATAGTTTTCGTCAAAATCCTCCTTTCAAGTATCACTATTTACGGCTGGAGTTCTTTACTCTTTTTAGAGTTTATTGGATTGATATGGATTTCCTTCATCTTCTTCTTCTCGTTTACTTCGGGTTTCCACTACCTTCGTTCCTTCATTGTATCTCACCTTTATTTACTTTATGTTCGATTCTCCTGTTATCTTCTCTAGTCTCATTGTCTGCCAAGAAACCTTTCTATTTGTTCTACTTGTTTGAAAATCAATCTGAGTGGTTCTTTCGTCTTCTCTCTTGAGTTTGTCTGAGTCAGTCTTTGCTTTTTCCTGTAATGTTGACTTCGGTGTTTTTATGTTCCCTAACATTTTTTGATGACACACGTGAACGTACGGTTGTTTCACCTGTTCGACCTTCTTTACCTATATAAAGATCTTTGTATACTGGATGGTTCTGACTTAGTGTTTTTTTTTTCCTTTAGACTTGTCTGGTTAATGCTCATTCCTCTAACATAGTCTTTAGTCTTTAGAGGGGTGTTTTCAGGTCCTGGTCTCTCAAAACGACCACTTAAGATGGTCTGAAATTTTGTTAATTATGGTTAGGAAGAGTTTGAGAAGGTTTTTTTTTTTTTTTTACTACCTTACGCAGGTTTGAGTAAAATGTTCCAGTTGTCATGGGACTTTGGTTTTAGTCTGTTCCTACGGTGTTCTTTTCTTTTAATGTCCCGTTATAGGGACTACTCGTATCTACGTTTTTGGTTGTTTTATAATCGTCTGGTCCAACTTGTTATGTAATTTTTTTAATATGTGACACTAGTTCACCCTAATTAAGGTCCCTACGTTCTTACAAAGCAGTAGACGTTTACTTAGCTATATAGTGTAATTGTTTTACTTCCTATTTTTAGTATATTAATAGAGTTATCTCCGTCATTTTCGTAAACTGTATTAAGTTGTAGGTAAATGTTATTCTTTGACCCATATCTCCCTTACATGGAGTCGTATTATCTCCAATATATACCGTTCGGGTGTCGATTGTGAATTCACCCGTAATACGGTCCACTTTTTTACTCTGTTTCTGTTCATGTGATACTAAAGTAAATATACACCTTAGATTTTAAAAATTTTTAGGTTCGAGTATCTATGTCTGTTGTCTAACTCACTCACTCACTCACTCACTCACTTCAACGTGTCAGCACAAGCTGAGAAACGCTGGGGTACCTGACATCGGATGGTCCGAGGAGACAGGTACCCTAAAAGGTCCGTTATCATGACCTCACCTAACGGTAACCAACAACCGTTTTCCACCCCCCATCCCCACCACTCCGAACCACTTTATCCAATTTCCCTCAGTTTTCCCGGTTTGAAAGTCAATATTTATTTATTCAGTAGTTCACACATTACATATCGTACCATTGAACATTATAAACTTCCAGTAATTCTCTCATCGAGAATTTTCAAGAGTAGTGTACTTTTTTAACAATATATTGACGTACTACTCCTTACAATTGATCTGAACGACACCACCACTAAAGTGAAATATATATTTATAACTTGGTGACACAACATAAGAACTTTGATCATATAACAATATACAGTCAATATGGAGTTATTTTTTTACACAAAACTGAGAAAGGGAGAGAAAGAGGAGAGTCAAAACCCCTTGTCTTTTGTAAACATAAATTTAAGTTTTAACTTGAAAAAAAAAGTCTATTGGTACTACTAATGTCTCTGACGAAAATACGGAAAACGAACAAAACTTCTATGTAACTCAGCCTACGACAAACCGACCGTCGTCGTCAAAAGTGGTAAACTTTTCTTTTCACTTTGTTTTAGTAGAAAGTTACCATGACCAAGTAGATGGAGTTTTGGACATCGATTGCGAAGTCTATTTCAATTTTTCTTTGTATCATTCTTCTGACTCATTTAAATGAGCTACTCGAAATCTTTCGTTTTTTAAAAGAAAAAGAATAGATGGACACTCTAACACTATTTATAAAGAACATTTACTACATTTATTTCTACTATTCCTAACCTCCACTGTTTTTCTTTCTTGAAAGACAAAGCCCCTCTGACAGGGAAGGACCTAACATTAAAGGACTCACAATACTCATATAGTACACTTTAACAAAAAGATTCAATATATATTTTCTAAGATAACACTAAAAATTTTCAAAATATACCTATTTTGTTCCGACCTAAAAATTTTTTACAATCTTTTTCATTTGGATAACAGTAACGTTTTATTGTTTTTAATTTAAGAATAACAAATTTATAAAAGTATTTAAAAATAAACTTAGATAAACTCAAAATCAAGTCGTTTTAATTTGAAAATAAAGTGTAATGGTAATATTAAGGATCTATACTTTTTGTCAAGAACAAATTAAAACTCACGACCCTTCTCATTTGAAATGATTTAGTGAAATATAATACTTACTTTTATTTAATGATCAAATATAGAGTCTTTACTTGTAACATAAAAAAAGGGTGTAATTTACCTTTATAGATTTTAAATTAACAAAAGAGGATCGTAAAAAGTCACTCTTATCTTGTAATAATCAGAATTAAAATTCACACAAAGAACATGATAAAGAAAAAAGAGTTTTCTTTTAGTCCCCGTATTAAAAATTATTCAATGGGTCGGGTACAAAACGAAACATTCAAAACTCCTCGAATAAAAAAAGAGACAGGAATTTTGTGTAAACAGAATTGACCCTCTTTAAGAAGCCTCGTAAAGCATATAAGAACTCCTAATAAATTTAATTTTTTAAATGGGATTACAAAGGAAGGAATACTCATGAAGAGTCAAAAGATCGACTTACAGAGAATGATCAAAATGGATACAAACAATACAAAATTACATGTACAAGTATATAATGATTAGAATAAAATGTAATTTTGATCAATGGGAATGCACATTTATGAGTCGAGATTACGCTTAACAGGACCCCGTAAACTGTCGTTGGTCGATTAATTCTTCTTTGTTTGATTTTAGAACATACCACCTTCAGATGAACTCATTTCTTACTACTACAATGTAAAACATGGAATAACCGTTTTTATTAATATTACTATATTATTATTCATCTTTTCAATAATTTATTACAATTTGAAATGAAATATCAAATTTTAAGGTCAATATTAAAATTTTTGAGACACTGACTGTACTAAAGAAGACGATTCTGGTACTCGGACGTATCTCAATCATACATAGTCCGTAAAAACCTACTGTATCTTTATAAGTTTAGTATAAGTTAAACCTTCAGAACCAAAAATTTTAAATTTTTTTTTTTTTGTGATCGTCCATGATATGAAAATGAACGATTCTTTCCAAAAAAAACTCCCCCCTCCTGGAAACTATCGAAACCTTAATAGTCTTCAATTAAAAAATTATAAGACTGTTTTCAGTAATTTATAAATTCCCCAAGATATAATATAAACTATCAAAATATCAATTTTTGAAAAGTCTTAATTTTACAACGATTAATGACCGAATCAAAACTTCAAACCCAAATTGACATTAACTTTACCGTCCTTAGAATAAAATGTGTACATAATTTCTATTTGAATAACGTTATTTAATAAATCATGGTTACCTCATAATATAATAAAAATACAAAAAAAGATAAAAAGAACTATATCCTCAAATATCGAGGACACCGGAAAACCAACTAAACTATATATAGATCTACAATGACAGACGTACTCTATATGTTTGAAATAATTAGAAACGTTCATAGGTATTGGAAATTAAGTTCTAAAAATTCTCGAGATGACCTCCTGTACCGAATCCGGACTTTGGAGGGAGAAGTACGACGGACGTCTCTGAACTGACCCAAACGTTTCGTCTAACAATGTAAGGAATGGGTTGTATATCGTACTTACTTCGGACACCTGGACGAAGTGTGTCCGTCTATCCATAGTGACTCTTTTAATTCTAGACCATCCAAAAGAATTTATTCTCCTCTGTTCTTTGACCTTTCTTGTACCCGACCGAATTGAGTCACTAGAGTGGGAGATCATTTTATTCCGGTTTAATTATAGTTTGAGAACTAAATAGTCTAATCAGTGAGAAGGAACGACTCCCACATTACCGACCTCTCCCTGAGGTGTCTATTACATCTCACTTACCTAAAGTCCCTTTAAGGTCGAAAGGACATCCGTCTTTCGTTTTACACCTCTCTTCTCCTCTCCGAAAGGGACAAACCACATAAAAAAAAAAAAAACAGATAAGGAAATTCCGCATGTAGTAAGACAATTTTAGATGGTGTTTAGCGTTCAACTAGCGTTTACTCACTATGTAATCTTCACCTTATTGTACAAGTTCTTATGGTAGAGAAGGGGGAGACGAAAGAACAACAAATGTAAAATGACCACCACTCTGTATCTTATTCGTTTGTCTATACAAGAACACCATTATGATTTCCAATACTTATATATAAGTCGTCCTGGGTTCCTGTCTTTCACTCTCTCGACCCCCATGAACAATTCATCCTCAATCTTTCCGGAAAGACAATTTTAACATAAAATGACCTCTCCTTCACCCCCTTATTCAGTCCGTCTGTAGACACAATTCACGTTCCCAGTAAGACAAAGAAGTGAATCAATTGACTCTACTACATAAAAAGGGGTTTTAATAACTTAAATAAAAAGAACAAATCATGTTAACGTGTGAACAAAAATTGTCTGTATAAAGAAACTATCCTAAAAAGAACAAAAATGTCAAACAAGGAAAAATTCAATGTTAAGCGTATGTTACTTTCGTATATAAATTTCTCAACCGTTTACGTACGTTGACCATGTCAGATTTGAGGACAGTAATGGTCACGGAGTCCTTCAAGTAAAGATCAATTCGGGGGAGGGGTGTTGCCTTATCTTTATTTTAGTACGTCATATAAGAGAAACCGTATTGTGTAGAAAGTTTGTCGTATTACAAAAACTTTAAGTAAGTAGAACAACGTAAATAGTCACCATGTAAGGAGAAATTAATGAATATCGTAACATGATATACTGACACAGTGTCAAACAAATAGGATAACTACGGGTAGTTCCGACAAAGATCAAACCCTACAAGACTTATTCGATGACACTTGTAAAAAAAACATGTTTAGAAAACCCCTTGTACACAAAAATAAAAACAACTTGTTTATGGAACCTCATCTTAATACAAAATAATTTTTTTCCGTTGATGGTCTGTAGAAAAGGTTTCATCAACATGGTAAAATGTGAAGTGTTGTTACATACTCGCAAGGTCAACTAGATATCAGAATGTGTCCTAATCACAACAGTTCGTAAAATTAAAACAAGTAAAGGTTACTCACCAAACATCAAAAATACCCAAAATTAAAAGTAAGGGAATTACTAATTACACTACATCTCGAGAAAAAACACACATGAATGACCGGTAAACATATAGAACGAGACATTTCACAAGGAAACCTACAAAACGGGTATAAAATAAATTAAATAGAAAAATAATAATTCAACAAGAAGTACACAGAACCCATAGGTAAGAAACAATTCATCCACAAAACATGTATAAAAACACCCCTGAGACCTGACGGATATATTACTACAGTAAAAATATTACTACAGTAAAAATATTACTACAGTAAATTACCCGTGTGTAAAATTTAAAGTTTTTTGATTAAAGGGTCTTAAGACAAAATGTCAATAACAAAAGATACAGAATTCTTTGAAAACGAATGGAGATTCAATATTTATACCCGAAGGGTCCACCGCGATCACCATTTCTAAGACGGTCGGTCACGTCCTCTATGTTCTTTAAGTCAAAGGTAGGAACCCAACCCTTCTAGGGGACCTCATCCTTTACCGTGAGGTGAGGTCATAAGAACAGATCTTTTGAGGGACCGTCTCCTCGGAGTACCCGATGTCAGGTACCCTGAAGTTTCTCAACCTACGTTGACTCGTGTGTTCAGTTTATGTAAACGGGTAGACTCCTTGGGGTTTATTTCCTCATGGAACGAAAACAAGACTTTTCGTGAATTTTCTCCTTGTGAAATACGATAATACATTACTAAGATAATAAACCCGGATTAAAAACCAAGACGAAGAGTTTTTAGTGACATGTACCATATATACGTCAGTGAAAAAGACATCCTTAAATATTACACATTTAAGGATATTACATAAATTTCTTATGTGTTCTGAAAAACACAACACGAATCAGCGAGTCAGTACAAGCTGAGAAACGCTGGGGTACCTGACGTCGGACAGTCCGAGGAAACAGGCACCCCTAAAAGGTCCGTTCTTATGACCTCACCCAACGGTACGGAAGGAGATCCCATAGAAGGATCGAGTCCCTAGCTTGGGTCCAGAGGACGTGACGTCCGCCTAAGAAATGGCTGACTCAGTGGCCCCTTCGGGATCTATAACCTCACCCATCGGATAGGGAAGAAAACCCCTAGAAGGACTGGGTCTTTAGTTTGGCCCTAGAGGACGTAACGTCCACATAAGAAATGGTCGACTCGATGGTCCCATACAGAGAAATCCCCCAAACACACATCCGAACAGGAACCAAATAGTGTTAAAACCATAAATGTTCTCTACCACTTATTCTTAGACTGTTATTTTTAGGAGATTCGAGTCAGATCCATACCCTAATCAACCCTTCCATCACTAGGTATAACTTTATGTGTTAGGTTTACGTAGATCAAACTTTTAGTCATGTCGAAACAAATGTACCGACAGATAATTAGGTACTGTTATGTTTCAATATACCGTGTGACTTAACTTCAACTTTTGATAACCAAAAAAAAAAAAAAAATGATGTGAATGATTTCTCCTAATTCTAAATTAACCCTATTTTTATTCGTTAAGCATACCATCCTAACACCAAACCATACCCCCTCTTTTCCCCTGAGAGGACGACTTATTTCATTGAAATCTACATAAAAATAGGGAGATCTTACATAATCATTTCTCTTATTTCAACTATTACTTATAAACATAAAAATCTTTATAAAACACATTGGTATACTTCAAACTACATTTTTAAGTCAGACAGAGTCATTTTATCTGACATCTGATTTTGGAAAGAACTCCTATTATACTTCACTTTCCTTATCCGATGTCACCGACTATTCGTTGTAACAATGTAACTGTAGAATTACTCTACACTCTTCTTCATGTATTGTAGAACTAATTTAAACGTCTCCTGTAAACCATAATACTTTTGGACACATTCACTGTCCTTTTTGAGTTTCCTGATTATCATACGAACCCTTTACTAAGTCGAATTTTTACAATTTCATATGTCGACCCTTCTGACGTACTCCAGATTTGGATTCCTTTTTACTAAAATAAAATATTTTTATACTCATTGTTTAATTACTTTGTAATCGAACAATACCAGAAGTAAAACTCGTCGACCATAAAACCCCCAATATAATGATTCCTTCTCTTGTCAAACACAATCTCCTATGTATTGACAGAAACGGTACAGCCGAATGGAATTTCCTACCAAAACTTTTATTCCATATACTTTTACACAAATTTTGTAATAAAGTGTCTCTCCGTAGATCAACTAAATACCTATATTGCTCTCAAGACGGTAAACCTCACGTCTTATGACATGGCGTCAGTAAAGGATATACATATTTATAAATTTATGGTGTCCAGTCATTCTAAACAAGTCTTCAGAAAAGAGAAGTAATGTGACAATGACACAAAATAAAATGACAATACTACAATACCACTATATTACTATCATAATACCTCCTCGAGTGACCGAGAGATACCGGAAGACTGAGTACGTGAATTCATTAAGAAAGTAACGACAATGACGTGATGATACGGTTAATGACGTAAGTGGAATACAGACTAGAAAGTACAAGAATCAACTTATGTTCAGGAGTCTTCGAGTGTAATAATATGAAGAAAGACTAACGTTCATCCATAATACTATTCAAAATACCATTAATTTAAGTCAACTTATGTTAGAAAATTTTAGGAAGACAGAGGGAGATTTCATCCATACACAAGTTCTCCGAAGTCCAAACCAGGACTGAGGAATAGAACTCGTCACAATTAATTGCAACAAGACACATTTTTTCTGAACTTTAGTTTGACAGGTCTTAGAAATTCAACGTCGGGGACAGACTTGGTTTAGAAACCCCAAGATCTGCAAATCCAAGTATTTATAAGATCAAAAAATATGGGTTTAGTTTTGAAAATAAAAAGAAACTATCATCGGTAGGAATAGTCACACTCCACCATAGAGTAAAATCAAAACTAAACGTAAAGGGTTTACTAATCACTGAAACTCCTAGAAAAGGACTTGAATGACCGGTAAACATTTAGAAACTTCTTTAGAAATAGGTCCGGGAAACAAGTACGATATTAAACCAGCAAAGAAAAAAAAAGGGGGACAGGGACTCAAAATCAAGACATATATAACCAACATATTTAGGAAATAGTCTATATACTGAATGTTTATAAAATAGGATATAACACCCAATGGAAAAATGAGAATTATAGACACATGTGTAACTTTTTATAAATACTTCAGGTTAAACAGATGAAAAATAAAATGGAAACGGAAACCACAGTATAATTTCTTTAGTAACGGTTTAGGTTACAGTACTTCTAGATAGAATAAAAAGGAAAATTCTTAAAATATCAAAATCCACAATATAAATCCGGAAACTAGGTGAAACTCAATTATAAACGTATGTCACAATCCTCCCAGGTTGAAAAAAGAAAACGCACACAAGTAAGTCAAGAGAGTCAGGGTAAATAATCTTTCCGACAAGGAAGGGGTGACTTGTCAGAGACGTGAGAACAGTTTTTAAACTGGTATATACACAAATTAAAGACCCCCGAGCTAAGATAGATCAACCCACATATACAGACATACAGACGATGATACTTGTGAGAACTAATGACATCGAAACATCGTCCAAAACCCCAGAAGGGAACCTTCCTTTCAATACTGGTTGGATCTATCATATAAGTTTTCGTCTCTGTAATGAAACGGTTGTTTCCAGGCAGATCAGTTCCGATACCAAAAAGGTCACTAGTACATACCTACACTTTCAACCTGACACTTCTTTCGACTCACGGCTTCTTAACTACGAAAACTTCACACCACAACCTCTTCTGAGAACTCTCAGGGAACCTGACGTTCCTCTAGGTTGGTCAGGTAAGATTTCCTCTAATCAGGACCCACAAGAAACCTTCCTCTCTACGATTTCGACTTTGAGGTTATGAAGCCGGTGGAGTATACTTCTCAACTGAGTAACCTTTTCTGATACTACGACCCTCCCTAACCCCCGTCCTCCTCTTCCCCTACTGGCTCCTACTCTACCGACCTACCGTAGTGACTGAGCCTGTTCTCAAACCCACTTGAGACCCTCAACCGTTACCTCTCCCTCCGGACCGTACGACGTAAAGTACCCCGACGCTTCTCAGCCTACGCTGACTCGTTGACTTGACTCGACTTGACCACCGAGTCTGCCATTTCTTAGACGGAGGTTACGTCCTCTGGACCCAAGTTAGGGACCCAGCCCTTCTAGGGGACCACTTCCCTTACCGTTGGGTGAGGTCATAAGAAAAGACCTTTTAGGGTACCTGTCTCCTCGGACAGCCTGATGTCAGGGACCCTAGTGTTTTCTCGTCCAAAAACTTTACACATTCATAAGATCGATACAAGACAAAGTTCTAACAAAACCGATAAACCCCAACGAACTCTAAGGCATATTTAAAATCCTACTCAAAAAGATTTCTTTAGTTCTATAACTGTCCTTAAGATAACATCTAGTACCCATAATAACTGTTGTGATAATTTTGAAGATTAGGTACATGTACTCTACACAAAGGTAAATAAATACAGAAGAAATTGAAGAAAGTCGTTATAATAATATCAAAAATAACACATTCAGAGAGTGGAAGAACCAATTCGATTAAGGATTTGTAAAAAAAGAAAAAACTACGATAACATTTACCTTAACAAAAGTACTAAAGGAAAAGTCTAACAAGGAAAAAATCACAAATCTTTACGATAATTAAAAACACACAAATGAAAAATCGGACGGAAAAACTACTTAAGTAATAAAAATTGAAAAAACAATAGTATAAATCTCAAAAGATGTATCTCGTGGTAGTCGTCTATCTCTGTCAAAATAAAGAAGGAAAGGTAAAACTTACGGAAAATAAAGGAAAAGAAAGGATTAACGAAAGCGATCCTGAAGATCATGATACAAACTTTCTTCACCGTTTTCACTTGTTGAAACAAAAAAAGGACTAGAAACCACATTTTAGAATCAGAAAGTGATAGTACGTACTACAAGAGACATACAAAAAGTATATATCGAAAATAATACAACTCCATTAAAGGAGGATGAGGATCAAATAAGTCACAAAAATAGTACTTTTACACAACTCAAAACAGTTTACGAAAAAGACATAAACAATTCCACTAGTACACCCAAAAAAAAGGGGGGGAAGTACCCTAATTACATCATATAATGTAACTAGTCAAAGTATACAAGTTGGTAGGAACGTAAGGTTCTTATTTAGAGTGAACCAGTACCATATATTAGTAAAATCCTACAACAACTTAAACCAAACCTTCACAGAACAACTTCTAAAAACGTAGTCACAAGTATTCCATATAACCATATATCAAACCAAAAAAGAACATCACAACAACGAATTGTAACCATAGTCCTATTACGACCGGAGAGTATCTTAATCAATCCTTCACAACGGAGTAGAAATTAGAAAACCTTTTCACACTTTCCCAATCATAATCAAGAAAATACACAAACTATCTTAAGTGGTCACTTTAGTAATCTAGACCCCGAAAGAAACAACCCTAAAAAAAAATTTACAGAGGAATGATCAATGTCTAAAAGAGTCTAAAATGTAAAGAAACACTAAATCAGAAACGTCCAAAATACAAAGATCCTTAAACAAGTAGATTCAATAGGTTAAACAACCATATGTCAACGAATACCATGAGAGATTGTCAGGAAAAAATAAGGAAATCTTAAGGAAATAAGGAAAAGTAAAGACTAAAACCATTAAACTTAGAAGAGAGAGAAAAAAAAAAAGAGTCAAGTAGATCGATTTCCAAACAACTAAACAAAAGTAATGAAAAATAATAATCAAAAGACAAGAGACAGTGACGATGTAGACAATAAAACAAAGAAGACGATCGAACCCAAATCAAACAAGAATTCTAAATATCACAAAATCCAACATTTCAATCTAACACCTAAACTTTAGAAGGAACAAAACTTACATTCGTAAAACCCGATATTTTAAGAGGGAAACAGACCGAAAGTGACACAAAACATTCAAGACTATACGACATAAAATCAAAGTAAACAGAGATTCATAAAAGATTAAAGAGAACACTAAATTGGAAACCAGGTAACAAATTCTTACACGACAAATTAAAGGTGTTTAAACACCTATAAGGTCAAATTAGGATAATGACTAAAAATTTAAAGTAAGATAACACTAACCTCTTCTATGTGACGTATGATAGATAAATGGAGAGAACACTGAATTAAGCACTGAATTCTATATAAGATAGGACCTTTCACAGGGTACACGTGAACTCTTCTTACATATACGAGAACAACCCATCTTATAAGACATATACAGACAATCTAGATCAACCAAATAACACGACAACTTCAGGAGATAAAAGAATGGAAGAAAAACCAACAAGACAATTATAATAACTCATACCCCATAACGTCAGAAGTTGATAACAACATCTTGATAAAGAGGGAAGTTGAAACAGTTAAAAAAGAAATGCATAAAACTACCGGACAATAATCGATATATTCATATCACTTATGTCATTACTAACAACATAGAAGTACGAGACAACCTAGAACGGAATTACACATTAATAATTGTGTATTACGGGAAGAAACAGAGAATGTTGAAAAGAACTAAATTTCAATAAAACAGTACGACAGAAAGCCAATAATAAACATAACGTACGGAAAACGGTAGGAAAATGAAAGTCAGAAAGACAGAAACCCAGATTTCACTCAGATAACATCTCACGTATACCAACCTAGTAAAAATTTTAGGTAAGATGGTTAGAGACAGAAAACTAACCCCTCAAATTAGACAAAGATGAAATAACAATTTGTTACGATTGGTAGAAGACTTAGAAAACCTTTCAATTAGAAAAACGTTATCATTGTAGTATCTAGTGACTAGTGTCTAATGGCATTGTTTATTTTTACTTTTTCAAACTTTATAACACTCTTAATGACTTTACACTGTAACTCTGTGTTTCATACTCGTATACGAGGACCCTTATATTATGTGACTGTTTGAACATGATACGTCTCAATGGTTGTTTGAAGTTAATTTTTTTTCATGTCATACACAGTTCACATTATTTTACTCTATACGGACGTTAATCACTACATCTTCCTGAAAGAGAACAGCGAAAGATAAACAAAGTAGATACGGTATATTGAAAAATAAGTAATAAAGGACGTAATGACAGAAGAAATCGTAAATCAACTAAAAAACATCACTTTACAAATTCAAGTAAAGGGAAAAGGAAAACATATATAAGATGTCGATAAAAGAAAACCTACGGTACTTTTAAGGTAAATTGTAAGACTTCCATATTGTAAGAATAAACTTAAATA
Source organism: Capra ibex (assembly GCA_006410555.1). Taxonomy (NCBI): domain Eukaryota; kingdom Metazoa; phylum Chordata; class Mammalia; order Artiodactyla; family Bovidae; genus Capra; species Capra ibex. The sequence goes on from SJYO01046538.1 coordinate 69,421,554, forward strand.
TGGTAGACTTGAAGTTGTTGTCTTTTTGAGACGAGAAAATTATCGAGATAAAGGTGGGGAAAACTAACAACTACAGCATTTTAATGTAGAAATAAGTAACACACTTCAACGAATCAACACAGACTGAGAAACGCTGGGGTACCTGACATCGGATGGTCCGAAGAGACAGGTACCCTAAGAGGTCCGTTCTTATGACCTCACCCAATGGTAAAGGAAGAGGTCCCCTAGAAGGGTTGGGTCCCTAGCTTGGGCCCAAAGGGCGCAACCTCCGTCTGCAAATTGGAGACTCGGTGGTCCCTTCGGGGTAGAAATATGTAATACACGGGGGTTTATATTTGATTATTATATTTACGTAGTCGAAGAATTCATCTTTTGGTTTACACCTCAATGTTTGGTATCAATGTCATAATGAATCATAATGTATCAATGTCATAATGAAAACTTGATTATTAACAAAAATTTTCTAGATAGTCAGAGAATGTAACACCTTTTGTTTTACACCTCAACAGTTGGTAATAATTGTCATTATAGTCCAAAATAGTAACATGTAGATAAACGGAAATAATTAAGACATAAAGAAATATAGTGGAGTTCAATGACAACTCATAGGAAAGTAAAGTGTATCGTTGAGTGAACTCATAAAGAAAATCCCTCCTAAATCACCATTGTTTGAGTTAAAAACAAATAAACTCTTACGGAACTAAAGAGTGAGTGAAAAGCTCCTATAAATACGACCTACATTTTAAAAACCAGTAGTTCAAAAAAAGAAAATTGTAAATCTTATACAACCAGATGGAGACCGGAGGTTGTAAAGACTATTCTTTAGACGACTGTCATAATAACTCATAGGGAATATATACTACTTAGTGAAGAGAGAACCACGTAAGTTCCAACAGAAAACTTTCAAACTAATATTACACAGAACCATACTCAAAGAAACTCAATTAGAATGAACCTCAAGTAACTCGAAGAACTTACAAATACAGAAGGTAGTTTAAACCTTTCAAAAGTCGGTAAAAAAAGAAGTTTATGACAGAGAAGAAAGAACAAGAGAAAAGGTACACTCTGAGGATGTCACACCTATTACAAGACGATCTACCATCAGTCCTTCCGAGACAAGTCAAAAGTCAGAAAAAAGAAAGACAAGGAGATTATTAAAAATAACAGGACAGAAGTCAAAACGACTAATAAAGAAGACGGATAGGTTTAAATAGAAACGGAGAGAGTTCATTTATAATTTAAAGTTAACAACATGAAAAGACGACGTCTTAAAGAAAAACAAAAAATCGAAAGGTAGATCACTACAAAGGAAAAAAAAAAAAATTGTGTATCAACAGAACCGAAGAGGTGTACGAGAGAATCAAAAAACTTGTAGAAATTCTGAAAAATTTTCAGAAATAGAGCATTTAGACGGTGGTCTAAATGCTCAGACAAAGTCACTGTCAAAGACTAATGAATAAAACTTACTCGGTATGAAAGACAAAGAAAACACTTAAAACAACTGTCGACCTGTAAACTTAGATTATTACATTTACGTTTAGTCCAAGAGAGGGAAGGATCCCAAACCACCAAATATTCTTTAACAAAAACAAATAACAAAACAAAATAGAACACAAACAACGTCTAATAAAAATACAATCCTTAATCGGACTACATATTTGTATTCCAGAAGAGTACAGACAAAAGTCGGACACGGAAAATGACCCGTACGTGTCAGTGAAAGAGTAAAGAAGGTATCTACGTTAATAAAAACTTACAGGATCGGAAATTACAGACCTAGGATTTTCCCCCTTTTCTCTTTTTACTTCTCTTCTTTTGTCCGTGACCGGGACGTATAGGGGATCTTCAATAAATTAAGTCCCCCTTCCCGACTTTGTTTTTACCTACGGATGAAACGTGGAAACACTAGTTTTTGTAGTTAGTCGTTCGTGTCGTATCTAAGGACTATAAACCTTCTGTTAGAAAAAACGGTCGGGACCGAGGACGTTGAACACACGTCCAACAAGGACCTTGTGTACATACTTACGGCCTCTCCCGATCCCACCCCTTTACTGATCGATGATAATACGATTCTCATCTTTAACTGGTTTTAATTTTTCTTTGTTAGGCACTTGATAACCTCAGGGTCTTCTTCTTCTCTCCATCTCCTTCTTTCTTTCAAATAAATTTCTTTATTACCGTCTCTTACAGGGTTTAGACCCCTTGTTAAACCTATAAGTTTAAGTACTTCGAACATCCAGTGGTTTGTTAGAGTTGAATTTCACTATAAGAGGTTCCGTGTAATACAATATTCTTTCGACAGTTTTTAATTTCTGTTGTTCTCTTAGAATTTTCGTAGTTCTCCCTTCTTTCAACATGAATGTTCCTTTGAGGACATCCGGATGACCCTCTAAAGTGTCGTCTTTGAAACGTCTGATACACTCTCATCATACTATATAAGTTTTACTTTATATATGGTGACTTTCCTTTAGATACGTTGACTTTCTTTTTTGACGGTCGGTTATTATAGACTGACCGTTTCAACATAGAGTTTTTAATTGCATTATATTCATGAAAGGGTCTGTTTTCGACTTCCCTCACCGAGTGGTCACTGGACGGAACATTCTCTACGACTTTCTTGAATAACTTCGGTTTTATTTTTCCACGATTAATTATTGTACTTTTATACTTCTTTTACACTTTTATACAATTAATCATCACACTTTTATATGTACTTTGCCATTCATACATCAGTTTTAGTCTTATGGGATTATGACATTATATCACTACACAATTGGTGAATTGAGATCATATTTACAATTTCTTGTTTTCATAATTTTTATTGATTATTAAATACTTATGTATTATATTTTTCCATTTAACACTATAACTTTTGTACTTTCCCTTTCATTCTCTCATCAAAACATATAGTCAAGTCAAGTCAGTGAGTCAGCACAGGCTGAGAAACACTGGGGTACTCAAAACATATATTAACTTCTATTTAGTAATAGTCACATTTTATCTGACCATATAGATATTGTATACATTCGGAGTGTCATTGGTGTTTCGTCTTGGATGTCATCTATTTGATTGTCATTTCTAAGCTCTTAGTTTCGTATAGTTTTACTTCTTAATAGTCAAGTGTTTCCTTTCGTCGTTCTCTTCTCCTCTCCTTATTCCCTTGATTTTTTGTAGGTCTTTTGTTATTCTACAGTAATCATTCAAGAGTGAACTAATCATTCAGTAGTTTTTTATTGAACATTCACCTAATTTAATAAGTCACCTTTCAGTATCTCACCGATCTACCTATTCTTTTATTCTGGGTTGATATACGACGTACATTTTCTAAGTGAATCCGAAATTCCTATGTGTATACGACTTTCACCTTTGTATCTTTTTCTATAAAGCACATTCGTCTTGAGTTCTCTGGTCCCGATTGATATAAATGTAGTCTGTTTTATCTGACATTCAGTTTTTGTCATTGTTCTCTGTTCCAGTTATTGATTACTATTTTCCTAGTTAAGTAATTCTCCTATAAGTCACGTAATTCTCCCATATTGTATATACGTGGGTTGTACTCTCGTGAATTCATATATTTCGTTTATGTCTAGACTCCCTCATTCTTTATGATATTATTATCATCCTTGAAGTCAGGAGATAAAAATTGTTACGTATCTAGCATATCTATCATTTAGTTATTCTTTAGTCACTCAAACCTGTTGTAATATCTGCTTTACCCGGGTTGTCTGTTTATGTCTTATAAGGTAACTTGTCGTCGTCTTGTATGAAGAGTTTCCGTATACCTTGTAAGAGGTGGTATCAGGTATACAATCCGGTGTTTTATTAAAGTCGTTTAAATTCTTCTGTATTTTGGAGTGACTTTCTTTACCTTCCTCTGGATTTATTTACCTTTCTATTGGGTACAAGTACGTAATCTTCTGAAAATTATAACAATTCTACTGTCATACAGGGTTTCGTGAGATGTCTGGGTTTACGTTAGGGATATTTTTAAGGTCACTAAAAAAAAAAAAGGTTTTTTACCTTTCCGGTTAGGTGTTAAATATAACTCCAATATATACTCAAGTTGTTGTATCTGAAGAGAGGTGTCGGTAGGACCGACATCGACGACGACTCGCGGGTTAGACGGTCGGTATCTCTTGTCATGATTCGGATGTAGTACCGTGGTCAAACTAACGTAACCTGACGAAGGTAGTACCTTCCCCGTCGTGAAACGAGAATGACTCTGTCTGTGAAACCTGTACCTAAACTAAAGGGACTTACGTTACGAAGACGGTTTTGATAGTAGGAACCCAAATGTCTTACGGAAGACATGTAGTATCATAAGGTGTATCGTAAAGAAGACTAGTTCCCTAAGGGAAGTACCGTTTATTTCACGTTGTTAACCGGGTACCAGTACTATTAAGTGATCAGAATTGACACAATGGGTACGAAGAGGGAACACAGAGTAGAGACGTGAGACGACCAAGTTCAAGATTCGGAGAGTTCGTACCGGTCTTCTCACATAAAGTCTATCCCTAGGTCTTGTGGTAATTGTCACCAATATTGGACCCAATTGTCTTCAAGGTAGACCAAAGTCTTCAAGGACTAATGGGATTTCTTCCGTTAAAGGTGTAGAAGATAGTGTTGTTATTGTTTTTGATGAGATCTTTTCGTTTCCTTCACTCATTATACAACTGCTTAATAAAACCTAGGACAGTAGAGAAGTGTCTCACTGTTGATTTCAATGTCCGAACGTAAGGGAGTGACTCCCTATGGTTCGTTCGGTGAGGGCCTATTCGTCTAACTCTCTTTGCCCGAGTCCCGACACGCACACATACGTAGGAGTAGAGGAACGGAATTTAGGTCGAAAAAGCAGGGACTCAAGTATCTGACGGTACGAATAAATCTACCCTAACCGTCTCTTCTTCGACCCTAGAGTCGGTACGTACCATTCTCTTCGGTCGTTCGTCTCTGACTCACGTCCCGGTCCCTCCAATTGAGTAGTTCCTCCTCCCAGGAGCACCTACTAAGAGATATTTCTCATAAATCACTTAACCCTCAACTAGGTGAACATAATCAACCAATGCGGTTGACGTCATTGGATTCAAAGGTCTTACATATTACCGAGTTTATGTAAGTTCAACTAAAAGTCAAGGTTGTTCTCAAGTTCTGTAAAGTCCAGCCACCTCTTGTTACGAAACGTGTCCGTAAGTTTTATAACACAAAATCCTCGTTTCACTGAGTTAAAAAAAGGGGAGTCTAATATAAGGTAATATCCAATTCACTTTCCACAGTGCTTAAACCCACGGTAGGAAGACGTCCCCGGTACGAGTAGAGACATAGTCAGGTCAAAAATCAAATACATGACGGTTTCACTCGTGTTGAAACGGTAAAAATTATTTGCTGAAAGTTCCAACAGGACCTTTCCCTTTCTCCGTGTATGTTCCCAAAATACTCGATTTGAACTTTATGGTACTGAGTGAAGGGAAACCATTTTCACTCACTATGTCGGTGTAGATTGAACTCTGACCTGATACTCGGGTTCTTCTCCTCTACTTAAACCACTCTTGATCGTCGGAACCTGACCTCTTCCGTTACCGTGGGCTGAGGTCAAGAAAACAGACCTTTTAGGGTACCCACCTCCTCGGACCAGCCGACGTCAGGTACCCCAGCGCTTCTCAGTCTGTGCTGACTCGCTGACGAAAGTACGTAACCTCTTCCTTTACCGTTGGGTGAGGTCACAAGAACGGACCTCTTAGGGTCCCTACCCCCTCGGACCACCCGACGGCAGATACCCCAAAGTGTCTCAGTCTGTGTTGACTTCACTGAATCGTCGTCGTCGACGTCGGAACCTGTGTCGACACAGGTTATCCGTCACAACACCACAGACGTCGTTCCGTTGTCCTCGATTTCGGTTCTAAAACGACCTTAAGTCTGTCCTCCGTCGTAAGACAATCACGACAAGACGGGTCAGACTTCATTCTATAATCGGTCGTCGTCCACACCTCTATTAAAAACCACCACCCTGACAATACCTATGATCACGGATCCGGGACCATTTGCCCCACCCTCCCGAGGACCTTAGTTCATCTCACTCTGAAGGTCTGGACTCGGAGTCCCTGACTCAGTTCAGGTCCAAGCACGACTCTGACTTTAGGTCATTATACCTGTCTAAACCCTCTTCCGAATGTATACTTCCGAATGGAACCCTTAAACGGATACTGTTCTTTGGATTAGGGTCCTTGGGACGATCATTCGGAGCCTGACACCCAGTCGGAACCAAGACCCTGTCAAACCCCTCCCAGGAGGAGGACTTTAAAAGAAATCGCGACAGAAAAGGTCTTCCCGTGAGTGTATACGGGAAATTTCTCAAAGTACAGGAGTGTTCTCCCCACAGGACCAGGTGCACCGAAGGAGTTCGTTGGTATGAGCATTAGGGGTCGAAAATCCTTAAATGTAATTTTATTGGGCCCACATGTCCAGTGTCAAAAAAACCCCCCCACCCCCGACTCAAAAACAACGACATGCGTCTGAAATAGAGATCAACCCCACTCGTCCCCGATGAGAGAACAACACCACGGACCCGAGATCTCATACACTTAAGTCATCAACACCGCGTACCCTAACCAACGGGGTATCTTACACCTGAGAAGGGACTCGTCCCTAGTTTGGGCACAGGGGACGTGAACCGGTCACCCGAGTTGGTGACCTGGTGGTCCCTTCAGGATCCAGTGTCTAAAGACTACAACATATCAGAGTATCCCGTGTAAGACAGAGTGTCAAATCCGTACATTGGATCACCGATTTATTGATGAGCTAAGATTTATTGGTCATCTCGACGTACATCTCTCGACCCTGAACTTAACGAACGAAACAAACGAAAGGAGAAACCTCCACCGGTTTTTTTAAGAATTGTTACCGAATCCCGAAAGACTTGTAACAGAAAATTCCTACTATGACGTACATGACAGATCTCTACAACAACCTTGTCTACAACACTCTCCAAGAATGTGAGAATTATACGACTCTTACGGGTATATAGGGGGTCCGCAGTAGTGTCTTTTAGGAGTTTGTGTTAGTATCGGGATGTCCCGCAACGGAAGGTGAACTGGGAAGGTAAAAGAACTAACAAGTTACGTGTTCCCAATAATTCTTCGACTTTCTACTAACAATGTGAGATAGCACAGACGGTCGATACACGACCGTCTAAAAACGTTTGTCTAAGTCCTTTCGTGACATCCAATTACTGTATTATCCTACACCTTTTAAGACCAGAACAAGACACTTTATCGATTGGATAAAATATCTTGTTTTATACCCTACGATTTCCTACGTCATTCGATATCATAACCTCATATCTGAGATCATTTAGACGGTAAATTATTGTTGAACTAGAACCCAACTAAAATTAATAATAGTCATACCATTTCTTAGGAGGACGTTGCGTCCGCTGGGACCAAGCTAAGGACCCAGCCCTTCTAGGAGACCTCTTCCCTATCCGATGGGTGAGGTCATAAGAACCCGAAGAGACCACCGAGTCGATCATTTCTTAGACGGACGTTACACCCTCTGGACCTAAGTTAGGGACCCAACCTTTCTAAGGGACCTCTTCCCTTTCCGATGGGTGAGGTCAAAAGACCGGACCTCTTAAGGTAGCTGACATATCAGGTACCCCAGCGTATCTCTCACTGAAAGTGAATGAGAATAGGAGTGGACTCTGTACCCTTAACATTACCATAAGTGAAGGTACCCTGATTTACTCTGTCACATACTTTTTACAAATCGTACTACGGACCGTACATCGACTGGAAGTTTTTTTTTTTGTTTTGTGCAATGGATAATAACCGATTGTGCAAAATTTTGGGACAGTAAACTCTTTTTTTTACCCTCTAATTCGTGGTGATTTATGTTTGTGAACAAGAATTTCCAATATTGACTTAGGAACTTTAAGACCACCATTTTTCCTTGTAAAAACTAGCAGAAGTGGGTGGGTCTCTATTAGAGTCTAGTTCGTCCCATTTTGTCGGGTATGCTTTCAGATCTCATCTCTAAGAACGTACTGTAGGTCCAGTCCACGTAGTTGTAGTGTCCCTTAAACAATCTTTATATTAATAATCCCTCCCTTGGGATCTGGAAGATTTTGAGACCCTACCCGGGGTCTTTATACACAAAATTGTACGGGAGAGGCCCTAACCATCGAGTCCAAACACCTGGGTCCACATCTTGGAGGTCTCTATTTAAACAACTATTTTACGTCGCCACGAACGCCTCTTGAAGACACTCAAGTACTCGGGTCTGGATGTAAGCACCGACGGAAGACACCGGGGCTCGCTCGGGGGAAATACCGGCCAATTATCAGGGTGGTAGGTGGGTCGACGGGTGAGAAGATCCAAGAAAATGAGAGAGTGAAAAGTAGGGTGGTCCGTGATCCTTGGACAACTAAAGGGTAGGACTTGTACATAGACAGACGGGGAGAGAGGGTGACGGAGAATAACCCATATCCTCTTCTCACGGTATAAAAACTACAAAGACTAGAAACGAGAAATCAAAGGGGTGAGAGGACAGGTGTGACGACGTCTCACTGAAATATTTGTGCCTACCTGGCCAACGAGGTTCCGAATTTTAGAAGTTCACGACGTTTGTGTAGGAATAACATTATAAGGTCCGAGAAGTGGAGAATGGTCCCTGAGACAAAGGTCGGAGGAGGAGAAGAATGGGAGAGGATGACATATGAGGACAGTGAGAGCAGAAAGCGAGACAGTCAAGGTCCGAGAAAGTATGGGAGAACGAGACGTATTGGAGAACACACGACGAGACGTAGAAGAATAAGTAATAGACGACTGACTCCAAGATCAATTGTCGAGTCAAGGGTGTAGCGGCTGTGACCTTTGGTAGGAATTGAGAAGACACGTCTAGACCTTAGAAAGAACAACCAAGAGGTCCATCTAAGGTAAAATTTTCTGTAAGTGATAAGTAGGACTGCCAAAAGGACGATCTGACACTCGACGAAGTCCCGGTCTCTTAAATAACAGAATGAGTAAAGGAGTGAGGCCGAGAGTCGTGACACGAATCGTGAATAATTCATCGACGAATTATTGATAAACGGCTTCCTTACTTCCTTACTCTCATTCATACATCAATGTTCTCCTAAAAGGAAAATTCCTTGATTTGGAGTCGACGGGTCCGTATCTTATGACGGAAACTCTCTCATAAATACAAAACCTAGTGCCGTCGGCACCTTCTCCTTATACGGAGAGTCCCCTTCGGTACCCCCTCAGACCCGTCCACTTTACATTAATAGGTTCGACCGGGACCCGGTTCCGATGAGTCGCGACGTCGCTCCGGTCCCGAGTTGTGTTTACCCATGCTGGAAGTAGAGTGTAGAGAAGACTTCTCGACGAGGAGACCGTCGGGGTTCGGGGGATTGTCGAAAGGTCCCGGACCCCAGTCAGAGTGAGTGTCCCTTCCCCGTGGGCTCGGGGCACTGGGGCGACTCGACCGACGAACGGAGAGCCGACGGAAACCAGATTCGTGTGTCGGACCACACCTTTGCCTTCGACCGGACACTAGAGAGCAAGTAGGGAAAGCCGGCGTGACGAGCTAAGGAAGGGCGACTTCAATCTGGCGCGTGAACGGAAACTCCTGTGTTCTGGGATCGTGTATTGTTATTGAACTGGAGTTCAATGACCGTCGACTGAAGGAGTGACACACACACACGCACAAATAAAGATTTTTGTTATTTAAGGGGATGGGTTTAGTGGTCCACTGTGCACATATTTACGTGCTTTGACTTTTCGGAAAAAAAACGTCTACTGGAATTGAGAAAATACCTTCTTTCACGTCCAATTTGTTTTTCACCGACTCGATCCTAAATTTGAGCCCTTTAGTCTGAGGTACCAAGCTCGAGACTCTGGGGAACTGGACCACCGTCCAACCGGAGAGTCTTCTCACTGGACCGGGTACACACGACAACGAGTCAGTTCAGACTGAGAAACGTCGGGGTACCTGACATCGGCCGGTCCGAGGAGACAGGTACCTCAAAAGGTCCGTTCTGATGACCTCACCCAACGGTAAAGGAGAAGGTCCCCTAGAAGGACTGGGTCCCTAGGTTGGACGCCGAGGATGTAACTGTCCTCCTAAGAATGGTGACGGGATGGGCCCGAGGTGGACTTTGATTACATTATAGGAGTTTAGTTGATATAGAGTGAAATTTTTTTCTAAATGAACCCTCTCAACCCTATTGTCTTCGACTGTTCGTCTCGGTCCGGAGGACCCGGGAACAAAAAAGTATAGTGATTTTGGCATCTCGGAACCATGAACGTGTTCATTTACTGGAACCTCTGTCGGCGTCCTCCGTCTGTCCTTACGTCTCACTTCTCGTTCCGTGCAGGAAATATGTTCCGTTAGAACGCAAGTCCGACACGGAGCGTCGGTAAGAGGTCTGTTCTAAAATACGGGTCTCGTCTCTGAAAGGGGATTTGTCGTTATAAGGACATACAAGATGAAAAGTAAAGGAACTAAGAGGGAGGTTTCCAGAGGTTCGTTAAATGTTTGACATCCAACACAAACGTTAAGCCTCGGAATTTCAAATAGACAGAAAGAGAGGGGAGAGTGAAAAAGAAACAGAAAATACTAACACTAACTTTTTCTCCTTCTCAACCCTCTGGTTTCGAGTACTTACATATACTTCGGTAATATAGACGGCCCACTCTACGCACGTGTCCGTGACCAAAAATTTACCAACAGAGGTGTAGCGGTCTTGACGAAATCTCGAAAAGGAGGTTAACGTGTTTAAGTAATAAATGAGAAAATGACGTAGATAAATATTCAGGTGTACCTGGGAGACCCTCCGGGTCAAGCTCGGAGTCTCGAGGGCATTACTTCGGATCGAGTGAGAGGAAACTATATAGAGGGACGATGACGACGACCCCCTTATTTCTCACACGGGTGGACCAAAAACCTTCCAGTCGGACTGACTCCTGTTTCCTAAAATTTAACACGAGACACCTTAGGACCTTAGGACTCATCCGACGGATCTCAAGATCCTTTATTGTTATTATTTTAGTCGGTACCTGTAAGAAAATAAAAAGTTCCGTGACACTAAAATAAAACCAACAATTTGAAAAAGACCCCAATTTTATTTATACATCGTGGTCGACTGACCTGAGGGACGTCAAACAACAGTCTCAATGGTATCCCGCACCTGACTCGTCCATGACTCCTGCAAGAGATCAAGACTGAACAGGGTCTCTCTCCAAAAAAAAAAAAAGGAACGACGTGACCGACCCAGAAACAACGACGCACGTCCGAAGGAGACCGACGCCACTCACCCGGGACCAGAGATCAACACCGTGCGCCCGACGAGTGACGCCATCGAAGAACACAACACCTCGTACCCGAGATCCACGGACCCGAAGTCATCAACACTGCGTACTTGAATCAACGGGGAACCGTGAACCCTAGAAGGACCTGGTCCCTAGCCTGGGCACAGAGGGTCCCTTCAGGGGGTTTATCTCTAAACAGTGAAGTGATCCTACAGTCGGGGATCTCATGGACCGTTATCATCCGTGAGTTATTTATAAACACCCTACTTATTTATCTACTTAAAAGACTGGTGGGACGCAGGAGACTGCCGAGGTGGACATCGAAGTAAGCGAAGTCTGGAACACAGGTAAAACTGGTTCCCGTCGAAACGAGTGTAAGAATCTCACTTCCGGGAGTCCGGACTAACCCTGGTTCACTAGGGTAGTGTTGAGAGGGCCGGAGGAAAGGACGTGTTGTAAACGAGAGTTCCCTTAAGGACTCACGAACCGAGTGGAAACCAGGGTCGAGAAGGGAGAGGGAAGACCACTACCGATTCCACCATTAAGACCAGGGACAAGAAATCAAGGAGACTAAGTTCCTGTCTTCGAGACCCCAGGATAGTGAGAACCCAAAAAGAGGTTTATTCACGGATAAGAGAAGTGAACTCTCAGAACAGGTGGTTGACTCTATTGGTCCAGAGACCTTGACTCTTGAAACACCGGACCGACAAAGGACCTTTTACGAAGAGATCCATCGGTCTGAAGGGTTTGTCTCTCGACTCGTGGACTCATACCGCTGTCCTGACGGTCCCGAACTGAGTCAAAGAGAAGATCGATCAACGAGGTCAGGGGGTCGGAGGTTTGAGATGTCTTTTTTTGTCTGCTCTCCCCTCCCTTCAGAGATTGAAGATGGGGTGACGAGTATCCATTCAATTACTGTTCACGGAGTTATTGTGTATATCACGGAGGAACCCTTGTAAAACCTCAGGGACCGGACAAACGAGAAACTCCAACGTAAAAATTCTTTACCTGTTTAAATAACGGGGGTTTAAAGAAATAATGTCAATGGAACCCTTCTCGCGTGTCTCTCTTGGAACGAGGAATCTCCTGAGCTGGGAAGGGAGTCATCCCTCGGTAGGATCACACCGAGACTCCGCCCTCCTCGTCTTCAGGACGACCCCTACATCCACCTTACCAAGGTGCTCCTTCCTCTTATTTCTGGAGTGTACCTGTCCCATGGACCCCTCCCAAGTCTCTCTCTACACTTCTACAACCTCCTTCGTCGAGACCTTAGATTCTTAACCCCATCTTCCCTTTTAAAATTCTGTAGAATGAACCTAATACTAACGGTAGAAGAGGTCTCAAAAATTTCTGGTGTTGTTTTCCAAGTTTGATAAAACCGACGACCTAATCGAATGAACTTACTCTATGGTACGACATCAGCTTGTGGAACTCTTGGTCCCTAAAGTTTACAACTCACGGTTCGATGACACCTATTTCGTCACCTACTTTGTCTGGGGTTTAGGGAGGAGTACCTTGAATGACCTTCTCTATCTGTCATTTATGTCATACATTTAATACAGTAGATAACATTTCGACCTCTTCGACATCCCTTAAGGTACAACTTTTAATATACCATCTGTCCCTTTGGGAGGTACTCTTTTACAGTACTCTTGTTTCTCAACTTCCGACACTCCCTACTAGGTCCGTCCATAAACCCCCGTCTCAGGGTCTTCTCAATCTCAATCCCGTACAAACGTCCTGTGGTTCCTTCAGTCACACCGACCTCACCTCACTACCTCCGTTTCGCACCATGTTCCCTAAAGGAACTAGTATGTCCTCAAACGTTTACGGAAATTGAGAGAGTCCTCTCGAGACTCATCTCGTCTCTCGAGACTATTTATAATACAGATTTCAAAATTTTCCTCCTTTCTACCTGTTCCTCCGTCTATATTCGTCTTGTCAATTCTTAATGATCTTTTTAAGTCTACTATCTCTACAACCGTCACTTATATCACTTTTCACACACGTAAACAATCGTAACGTGTAGGTGAACAAATAATTGAATTATGTAGTGAACTATTTACTTAGTCATTTATAAATAACTTATGGCTGTCTAATGTAGACTTGACCTTCTGTTTATTACTAGTATTTGAGTAAGTTGAGGTCTCAAGATCCTCAGATCCTTAGTCTCTTCTCTCGTTACGAGGAAGGGCAGTATCTGTTATAAATCTCCGTATTTTGTCACAAACCGTCCACTGTAAGGACAAAACCCATCTCTCTCCTGTCTCGTTTCCGTCTCCGGGTCTCGTGCCCCTTACGACTCCCTACGTCACAACCTCGGAACACCATCAGTACGTGGTTTCCGTCCACCCTCTGTTGCCTCTTCCGACACCACTACTCTTTCGACGATCCGACCCCGACCACCACCCGGAGGGGAACCGTTGTCGTCAGTTTCCCCTGGTCGAAGAGAGTCAGAGTGGACAGGGACCCCTTCCTCTGTCGATCTCACGGACGTCGGGTCACCCCACGACTCCGACTCCCAGTCCCGGCTTTCTCGGGAGTCTCCAGTGGTCGGTGTAGAGTGATAGGTCTCCTACGCACCTTCGAGTCTCTCCCCTCCTTCAGAGGTTCAAGTGGTCAATCTTTTACCGTCTCGACACGAGAATTCGGACCTGTCTCAAGAGAGGATAACGTGAACTTATACAGTCTTCCAAAGAAGTTAGAGGAGAGGAAACAAGTCACCTTATACTGGAAAAGAGAAACCGTAGATAACGAGTCCTAGGTAGAGACGACTACTCGACCAAAGACAGCATCTGAAGCGGAGCTTCAGTGTTGACCGGAACCCGAGAAGGAGTCCTTAAAACTGGACACCGGGAAACACGTGGAGACCGGTAGACGGACCTAAGCACTGAACGACAGAACGAACACACTGACGAGGATGGACCACTGGGCAGATTCCGATACGGGTCGATCTAAGAGAGAAATGATTAGAGGGTATGTTGTGTGTGATAGTTTCGAAGTGAAGAGAGGGTGGGGTTTGAGATTTGGGTCGAACATTCCAGAGGGTACAGACCTATGTAAGAAAGGCAAACAAGAAGTAAAGGAAAAGACGAAAATTAAGAGGAAAAGGAAAATTCTCCATAGAAGAGGGAGAATATAAGGGAGAGAACAACTAATAGGGTGATAAATATTTTTACAGGTCCGTGACTAACTTATTAACCGTTCTTTATTAGCCAATCCCTTTCTCTCCATTCCTCCCTTTCTCCGACACTTGTCAGTATGAAGTAACAATGAAAAACAGTGTAAACGCAAAGAGTATTGTTTATGTCCGATCTCAAAAATTAAACTGGATCTGGCACCTCTCAGCCTCTTCCGCTACCGTGGGGTGAGGTCATGAGAACGGACCTTTTAGGGAACCGACCTCCTCGGACCATCCGAGGTCAGGTACCCCAGCACTTCTCAGTCTGTGCTGACTCGCTGGAGTGAAAGTGAAAAGTGAAAGTACGTAACCTCTTCCTTTACCGTGGGGTGAGGTCACAAGAACGGACCTCTTAGGGTCCCTGCCCCCTCGGACCACCCGACGGCAGATACCCCAGCGTGTCTCAGTCTGTGCTGACTTCGCTGAATCGTCGTCGTCTGGCACCTCTCATCTCACCTCTCATCTCGACAATTCAGAGGACACGGGGAAGGAGAGAAAGAAGGAGGAGGAGGAAGAATGATACGCAAAAGTGTATTATCTGTTTCTACAGGTAAGAAGTCTAACACTGAAGTCTGACGGTCGTCATACTCGAAGGAAAAGAAATTGGACGACAGGGATTCGGTCCGGTAGAACCAAACAAATAATCTTGGGGTGACACAGTAAAAAGAACCAAAGTTCAAAACTAGTTGGAAGTTTATAAAGAAGATAAGACTACCGGTGGTTATAACATGGAGGTCGGGTTGATAGAAGGATCTAAATTCTGGAATTTCTAACAGTCCTTCGATAGTGAGAGTACCGACAACGTTCAAACCCCGACTCAAGATTAGGGTAATAACAGACCGATGGTAGATTCCAGTCAAGGAATCGGGAACTCGACGAAGAAAGAGACGACTTTTATCCTTTCTTATACTTATGGGTGACACTTTAGACCACCCTCCTTTTTTTACTATGTTACCTACATCTTAACAGAACATTGAACATTAACCTACAAAATTTTTTAAAGATTCTTATCGAAACACCCGACATAAACGTTGAAGTCGTCTATGGGCGATTTAAATCTGTAACGGGGACGTTATCTGTAGACAACGGTGGTCCACCGTCCTCTTTGGACACTAGGTTAGTTCCTCTTGTGTGTAAGGTTTTCGATCTTAATCTATTTAACACGAACAATTTTCTTCGGTTAAATCACTAATAATTTATTTGTTTTTTCGGATAAATGTTTAGTGTCACAGGGGTTTATTCGGTTTATATTTCGAAGATCATGTTATACAAAGTTTGTCAAAAAATCCGCTACCACTGGTAAAAAGTCTATTTTAGTATACGTTTTAGAGTATATCTACTTTATCTACTTTCACCGTCCTTCTCACCATGACAAAGACTTCATCCCGTCCCTGTGACCCCCAGACAATAGAGTTGGAGGAGAAAGTAGGAACTCGGTGGAAACGACTTGAAGTCCCGAAGTACCCTGTCTCAACGCAAAAATTTAATAATAATAATTTAAAAATAAAAATAAAATGAAAATGGTTTACCAAGAAAGACTCTTTTATCGAAGTAAAGATTGAACTAGACAGTTATAGAATCCGATAACGTATTTAATATCCAATATAGATAATTTACATAAGAGATTACTGGGAAACGTACTTTACAAGGGAACCATAGAGATTAAAAGAACTTCTCTAGAAAGGGTAAGACAACAAAAAGAGATAAAGAAACGTAAAGAAATGTAACTAGAGACTCCTTCCGAAAGAATAGAGAAGAACGATAAGAAACTTTGAGACGTAAGTCTACGAATATAGACAGGAAAAGAGGAAACGAAAAGGGAAGAGAAGAAAAGTGTCGATAAACATTCCGGAGGGGTCTGTCGGTACAACGAAAAAACGTAAAGAAAAGGTATACCTACCAGAACTAGGGATAGAGGACATGTTCCAGTTCTTGGAGGCAGGTTTCAAGTAGTTGTGAGATAGATAGTCTAGATCCGGGAATTTAGATAAAGAGTGAAAGTGATATATTAGTATGCCCCAAACTAAATCCAGTATGGACTTACCAGATCACCAAAAGGTATGAACGAAGCTAAATTCAGACTTAAACCGTTATTCTTCAAGTACTAGACTCGGTGTCAGTCGAGGACCAGAACAAAAACAACTGAAATATCTCGAAGAGGTAGAAACCAACGTTTCTTATGTTAGTCAGACTAAAGCCACTACTGGTAGACCACTACAGGAACACATCTCAGAAGAGAACACAATAACCTTCTCCTACAAACGATACTGGTCACACAAGAGAACCGTTTTGAGAGAATCGGAAACGGGACGAAGTAAGACATGAGGTTCCGGTTTAAACGTACAATGAGGTCCACAAAAAACTGAAGGATGAAAACGTAAGGTCAGGGGATATTACTTGTCCTGCAGGAAAAACCCGCAATCAAGATTTTCCAGAACATCCAGAAGTATCTTCTATAATTCTTCTCCACCGTTCTTATGTGTCTTCTTGACATGTTTTTTCTAGAAGTGCTGGGTCTACTAGTACCACCATACTAGTGAGTGGATCTCGGTCTGTAGGACCTTACACTTCAGTTACCCGGAATCTTTCGTCGTGATACTTGTTTTGATAACCTCCACTACCTTAAGGTCACCTCGATAAAGTTTAGGACTTTCTACTACGACACTTTCACGACGTGAGTTATACGGTCGTTTAAACCTTTTGAGTCGTCACCGGGGTCCTGACCTTTTCCAGTCAAAAGTAAGGTTAGGGTTTCTTTCCGTTACGGTTTCTTACGAGTTTGATGGTGTGTTAACGTGAGTAGAGTGTACGATCTTTTCATTACGAGTTTCAAGAGGTTCGGTCCGAAGTCGTCATGCACTTGACACTTGAAGGTCTACAAGTTCGACCAAAATCTTTTCCGTCTCCTTGGTCTCTAGTTTAATGGTTGTAGACGACCTAGTACCTTTTTCGTTCTCTCAAGGTCTTTTTGTAGATAAAGACGAAATAACTGATACGGTTTCGGAAACTGGTACAGCTAGTGTTATTTGACACCTTTTAAGACTTTCTCTACCCTTATGGTCTGGTGGACTGGACGGAGAACTCTTGGGATACACGTCCAGTCTTTCTTTGTCAATCTTGACTTGTACCTTGTTGTCTGACCAAGGTTTCTCCCTTTCTTCATGAAGTTCCGATAGATAACAGTGGGACGAATAAATTGAATATACGTCTCTTGTAGTACTCTTTACGACCCGACCTTCTACGTGTTCGACCTTAGTTCTTATGCCCCTCTTTATAGTTATTGGAGTCTATACGTCTACTGTGGTGGGAATACCGTCTTTCACTTCTCCTTGATTTTTCGGAGAACTATTTTCACTTTCTCCTCTCACTTTTTCAACCGAATTTCGAGTTGTAAGTCTTTTACTTCTAGTACCGTAGACCAGGGTAGAGAAGTACCCTTTACCTACCCCTTTGTCACCTTTGTCACAGTCTGAAATAAAAAAACCCGAGGTTTTAGTACCGTCTACCACTGGCGTCGGTACTTTAATTTTCTGCGAATGAGGAACCTTCTTTTCAATACCGGTTGGATCTATCGTATAACTTTTCGTCTGTAAAGAAACGGTTGTTTCCAGGCAGATCAGTTCCAATACCAAAAAGGTCATCAGTACATACCTACACTCTCAACTTGACACTTCTTCCGACTCGTGGCTTCTTAACTACGAAAACTTGACACCACAACCTCTTCTGAGAACTCTCAGGGAACCTGACGTTCCTCTAGGTTGGACAGGTAAGATTTCCTCTAGTCAGGACCCACAAGAAACCTTCCTTACTACGATTTCGACTTTGAGGTCATGAAACCGGTGGAGTACACTTCTCAACTGAGTAACCTTTTCTGAGACTACGACCCTCCCTAAGCTCCGTCCTCCTCTTCCCCTGCTGGGACCTACTCTACCGACCTACCGTAGTGACTGAGCTACCTGCACTCAAACTCACTTGAAGCTCTCAACCACTACCTGTCCCTCCGGACCGCACGATACTAAGTACCCCAGCGTTTCTCAGCCTGTACTGACTCGCTGACTTGACTTGTAGGGACAGGGGGTGGGGAAATAACGGGGAAGGGGGAAGGGAGAGGGGTGACCACTCGTGAGCAAACAAGAGGTGTAGAAACGCAGACGACGAAAAACAACATAAAACATCAAACAACATAATAAAATCTAAGATGTACATTCACTATATATCATAAACAGAAGAAGACTGAATCTAAATAAAAAAGTAACTCCACATTAACTGTATGTAATATCATCAAAGTTCATATGTTGTATTACTAAGTCATAAACACATATAACACTTTACTAGTGATGTTATTTATTACTTGTACAGCGGTTGTATCAATATCTTAAAACCCTGTCTCAAAATTCGGTGATAAGACTATAAAAGAGTTGTGTGAGAATTTTGTAAGAAAATAGTAATACTTTTTATATCCCATCAAATTTTTTATGTCATAAAATTTATCAAATATATTTTATATTTAATAGTTATATATTGTATATATTTATATTTAATATTTTAAATATCTTAAGTATCTTGTTTGTCTTTAAAATATCTGATAGGTCCTAATACTGTGTATTAATATTTTAAAATTTAAAATCTTATTTTTATATAATAAAATTCCGTGAATTTCACAGAATTTATCATAAGAAAAAATTTTTTTAAAATAAAAATGAAATAAAATGATATGTTATGACATAACCAAAACGGTATGTAACTGCACTTAGGTGGTGCCCACATATTTTTTAAAAAATAGTTTCGTATCAACTAAATGTTATACAATTAAAGTCGACATGTCGTTTCACTAAGTTAGTATACACATATATATATACATAGCTGACTCGCTGAAGTGAAAGTGAAAGGTGAAAGTACGTAACCTTTTCCTTTACCGTTGGGTAAGGTCACAAGAACGGACCTCTTAGGGTCCCTGTCGCCTCGGACCACCCGACGACAGATACCCCAACGTGTCTCAGTCTGTCCTGACTTCGCTAAATCGTCGTATGTAAGAAAAAGTATAAGAAAAGGTAATACCAAGTGATGTCCTATAACTTATACGAAGAGACACGGCATGTCAGTATGGAACAACAAATAAGTAAGATGTACATCACCGAACGTGGACAATCAGGGTTTGAAAGTTAGTCAGGGAAGGAGTGGAGAGATGGCGAAACCGTTGGTACAGAGTAGAGACACACTCAGACAAACAAAACATCTACTCAAGTAAACACAGTAAAATCTGAGGTGTATTAACTATAGTATGCCGTAAACGGAAAGAAAGACGGAATAAAGTGAATCATATTCTTAGAGATGCAGGTAGGTACAACGTCGTCTACCGTAATAAGGTAAGAAAAAATACCGACTCATCATAAGGTAACAAAATATGCGGTGTAGAAATAGGTAAGTAGACAGTCACCTGTACACCCAACGAAAGCACAGAACCGATAACATTTATCACGACGTTACTTGTATCTCCACGTACGTAGAAAGAATTAACACCACAAGAGACCTATATACGGGTCCTCACCCTAACGACCTAATATACTGTTTAGGTAAAAACAAAAAAACTCCTGGAAGGCATGACAAAAGGTATCACCGACGTGGTTAAATGTCGTTTTATCACAAGAATTATAAGAGACGTCGAGAGACAATCCAATTAACAACCTTTAAGGGACGGATCCAAAGTCAAGGACTTCCGTTTGACTCGTGCCCGCAAGTTGGGGAAAGTTGGAATTTTGTAGTTGTACTAAGTGATTTTACTCTTTCATCACACCGTACAATCTTGTAGTTTATAAAACTTCCCAAAGATCTTTTAGCTTTCGTCTAACTCAAATTTAAGTACCCGATCGGTCTTACCTCTCCCGGTCCCGAGTCAGAACGGGATTTCTGTCGTCGCCTTGTCTCCCCTCCGTCCAAAGAAACCCTTCCCCTCGGACGGGTGAACGGTTTCAGTTGTCATACCTCCTTGTGTCGGACCCTCAACCTCCTCACCGGTGTTGTCTCTATTTTTTTTTTGGTCCGACATCCTACCGACCGAGCAAATTGAAAATTTGAAGGGAGGAAAGGGGGTAATTGAGACGGACGTCTCACCCACAGGAAAGGGAGATTCCGACTTCTCTCTTCGTATAAAAGACTTCTTTAGTCCTTTAGACGTACGTTCGCCGGTCCGGGATGTCTAGAATAGTCAAAAGAAATAGATCTGTAACCCCGGTCACCCGTGACCTCTACAACGACGGACAAGGGGTGGGAGTGTGGAATTTCTCTACGAAGGGTCACTTGTGTGAGGTGGACGTCTCCTTCTCGGGTGCAAGTACGGAGAGAGATTCCCCAT
Source organism: Capra ibex (assembly GCA_006410555.1). Classification (NCBI taxonomy): domain Eukaryota; kingdom Metazoa; phylum Chordata; class Mammalia; order Artiodactyla; family Bovidae; genus Capra; species Capra ibex. Next base: position 69,442,390 of record SJYO01046538.1, read on the forward strand.
CCCTCCCCTTACGACCATTACCAACTCGTTTGTGTGTGAGTAGTAATTGGTAATTAGTTGGATCATGAAATAAGTCGTTATACTTATGTTGGTGACTAGTGGTCTGCGTACTTCTTTTCTTCGTTTTTTAGTATTACGTTATTGTCTTAATTAGAGTCTCTTCTGTCCCTATAAAGTCCCTTTTCTTCTTTTCAACTCAAACCTCCAGTCTGTGGACCTAAGTCCAAATCTGACACAATGTCGACCCCTCTACCGAACTGAAGAGACCCGGAATTAAAGGAAGACCGAGCCTTTTAATATCCTGGTCCTTACATGGGTTACTCCCGTATCGTACTCCATAAAAGGAGAGAAACTACAATATCTATAACTAAAGTGTTCACCGGGACAAATTAGAGGTCCAACGACTTAGAGACGTAAATATTGGGTAACGATGAAAAAAGAGGACACCTAACCTTATATCCTATACTTCCTCAACTCCCCTGTGGGAGAAAATGATGAGTAGTGGGTTTATGACTGATCAGTTATTCGTCGAGAAAGAACCATTACGAAGTCAGGACCTATTCATACAATAGAGAAAGTATTTCTACTCTTGTCTTTTTGTAGTTATATTCCAAATACCTTTTTAAGAGTCGTGTTCTCTTCGTACCATTACATGACACTGATTCGTTTAAGTGAAATAAGACTCTATTTAAAGAATACTCTTTGGTTTTTATGTAATTTTTTATATTAAGGATTGTTCTATCTGTTCCATGAACGAAGATAAATTGACTGGTTCGACAATACCTTCCCTTTCCTATTCTTTTGTTTTTCTACGTAAGTCTCCTTGTTTGTTTCATTGATTTTCTTTCAAGTATATCCTTGGTTCTTTCACCTGGTATATGATAATTTTCTTCCTTAATTCACTCCACCTTCTGTTTAAAATCTACAAGAAACTTACGTCTTCTTTCCCCGTTTTTATAATCTCGTTATAGTTTGTTTTACTGGAGATATTCGTTCTCTTTCCTCAACAGAAAATCAGCGAAGACAGTACAAGCTGAGAAACGCTGGGGTGCCTGACATCGGGCGCTCCGAGGAGAAAGGCACCCTAAAGGATCCGTTCTTATCTCACCAAACGGTAAAGGAGGAGGTCCCCGAGAAGGGGTGGGTCCCTGACTTGGACGTAGGGGACGTAACCGTCCGCCTAAGAAATGGTGACTCGGTGGTCCCTTTGGAGATATCCGTTGTCTTTCTTCTTTAATTGAAGTATTAATTATCCGTCAGATCCTTTTCTTAGGTCTTGTTTACCTCATCTCCTGTATCTCCTTTTATACTTTTTTCCTAAACACCTAATTTTATGAAATTTTTAATTCTTTTAACTTAAAGTTTCTTTTTCTTCACTAGGATGTTCGTAGGACTATTCTTTCTTTTTTGGGTCACGACCGTTTACTCGTTTTTCATCTAACTAAAATCTTAAGAACCGTTGTCATTTACAATCTTTTGTTACAGCATCACACACATCTTGAATGACCTCTCACGACACCGAGAGCATACTTCCCTATGTGGTAGTCCATACAAACCATGGACCTCTCTGTATTGTGGGTGTATTATAACGAATTGTTTCATCACTGTTCCACAAGGTCTAGTAATTCTGTATAAAATGTGACGCCATTCGTAACTTATATAATTAAATCACTATTTACATAAACGTGTCTTCCGTGTCCTGATATATAATTCTTTAATATGTATAAAATATATAGATTTCCTCTTTTGTTATAATAGACTTAAGTTTTATTTTCTTTCTTGCCTCCCGTTCCCTTTTTATGTCGACGACTAACAGAACAGAAATTGTCTCATGTCATTTTTACTGTCAGAAACATAAACCATTTATTTCTATCTAAACTCTCACGAAAACTTTCAAAATGTACGTTGAGTGATGATCTAAAAGTTTTCAAAATCTTCTCATTTTATTTCAAATTGGATGTCTTATGATCTTGTCTTTCCTTTATAGTTTCTTTGTTTTTGGTCTTTCGTATTTTACCGTAACAACAACAACAACTCAGTGATTTAGCACAGACTGAGAAAACGCTGGGACACCCAGACGGTCCAAGGAGACAGGTACCTTAAAGGGTCCGTTCTTATGACCTCGTCTAATAGTAAAGGAAGAGGTCCCCTAGGAGGGTTGGGTCCCTAGCTCGGGAACAGAGGTCATAACCGTCCGTCTAAGGTGACTCGGTGGTTCCTTTGAGGTTACCGAAATCTGGTTTATATTATTCATACTGTCATTTACCTTTTTCGAATTTGAAATGACAAATTTCTTCAATTTTAAAGACTTTAAACTAGTGTTTTATTTTAAGTCACCAAACGATAAAAGTTATTATTTTATTTTACATTTTTATACAGTCCTTTCGTCTTTGTTCTTTCTTTCATCTCACGAATATCATTGACAATTGGTTCAGTAATCTTAATAGAATATGACGATCTTGTCGACTATATCTAGACACCAAGAAACTCAATTCGACGAAGCCTTAGTGGACCTCCCAGACAATTATTCGTCTAGGGACCCGGGGTGGGTGTCTCAAAGACTAAATAATTCAGACCCGACCCAGTACTCCTAAACGTAAAGATTCTTTAAGGGTCCACTCCGACTACGACGGTCAGTGACTCTTTGTGATTGACCCTCCCCTCTAAGTTATCATTACTTTCACGTACACGATTCCTTTGTAGTTTTATATGTATTGTTTTCGTGACCTTTATAATTCTTTCTTTTATAGTGTAAAGTTGTGTAGCAATAAGAATTTGCCTTCATTAAAAATTTCCCTACTTTAATAGATTTATAATTGTAATAATACATTATGTATAATAATATAATTATAGTATTGTTTATTGTAGGAAAGTTCCTACGAACCTCATAAACTAAATTGGTGTTTAATTACATGGAAATATCTGGAAATATTTATTAGGTAAATATTTCTAACTCCATCTTTTTATATATTAATTTCAAAAACCTTTTTATATGATTAAAAAATATGGTTCTTCGATCTTTTTCTTACTTTTGAAATTTCTTTCATATTTATTCTGTCAATATTTTTTATATGAAATTTCATCTTTTGACACCTTAAACATCTAAACAGTCTTGACCAAGAAATTTCTCTGTTTGAAGACCTTTAAAATTAGTGTTGTCTGCACCTCTTTAATACATTTATTTTTACATCGATCTTATCATTATGTTATTATCCATATGTCTTATAATTGTTTAATTTTTAGTTAGTACACTTGTCGACCTCGTCTCATTGAATCGTTACCTACCAAAGGACCCCTCCCTCCCTTACTAGTTTTAACTAAGATTCTTTATCTTTCGGACTTACCGTACTATTAGTTCCTTTTTTTATCTTTATTTTAATAATTTAGAGTTTTTTTTCTTTTGTATGAGATCCGATCTCCATTAATACCTATTAAGAAGGGGTCAACTATTCTTAACCTCTAAAAGTATAGTAAACACCCAAACTAGGGACCCAGCCCTTCTAAGGGACCTCTTCCTTTACCGTTGGGTGAAATCATGAGAACGGATCTTTTAGCGTACCTCGGACCACGTCCGATGACAGGTACCCCAGCGTTTCTCAGCCTGTGCTGTCTCACTGAAGTGAAGTGGAGTGATGAACATGACAAAATCTTATACCTTGGACTACTCAAATTTCGGTTAGTGTTTCATCGTATTAGATCTATAAGAGTTGACTCTACCTAATTTTCCTTTGGACCTCTAGTAAGAATTCTTAGACTTCAGAATGGTTTTTTTCACTTACCTCTTACTGTATTGTTTTGGTTTATCCCGAAAAAGGTACGGTCTTTCCTAATGAAAGTCCTGAAATAAGGTTATTCTGTAGTATAGGTATCACAGCGTCACCCTGGGGACTTTTTTCTACAGATTCGGTTTTAGTAGAAACCACATTAGCCAACAACACTAGTTCTCGAGGGTAATTAGAGTGTTGAAATCACCCTCATGAATGTGAAGGGTTTTATCTCCTAAACTACCCAAGTCAAACGACAGTGTGTATACCACATATGGAGATTTCGTCACAGATATAGTTCGGTAGAATTCTCAAGTACCCCGAAGGGAACACCAGTCTGCCATTTTTTAGACGGACGTCACGTCGTCTGGTCCAAACTAGGGACTCAGTCCTTCTAGACCGAAAGAAGTATGGAGACGTCGACGAGGGACCATGGCAGTCGATTCCGCCCTCACCGTTCCAACAAATACACTGTATATATGAAGTCGGTCCGGTACGCACACCCCCTCGGGACGAACCCTAGGGAAAAGAGTCCTCCTTTCACTTAACCTTCCGTTTGACACCTGAAGAAAACGTTACACACGTCAAGTGCCCGTAGATGAAAGACTCGGTCAATCGTAGACACTATCTTTTTTCGGGTCTTCTCTCTCCAAATCCTCACTACTACTTCACACTGAGTAAAGAGATACCTCCTTAGGAATGTTTATCGCCACTACCGTGACTTGAAGGATGTCGACACACCCAACTCCAAAACTCGATAAAGAGGACCGATCGTTGTCTCACTGGATTTTCTGATCTTCACCACGATCCTGTCTCACTATAGGTTTACGTGTTATTACTTCGGTTTGGGGATAACGTAAGTTATATCCCTTTAATTGAGTTTGACCTAATTATTGGAATTACATTCGTGATGATGATATTCTCAGAAATTTTTTTTTTATCCGGGTTTAGACGTACTAGAGTCACATCTTTAACAAAGGATATATACCGTTGTCTTTGTATTCGGAGTTTCCTTTTTATCGTATAACTTGAAGTAGTTTCAATTTTTGGAAACGAAGTTTTCAAAAGTTTCCTGTAGTAGTCATTTCACTTTTTATTAGGTGTCTCACCTTCTTTTAAAAACAGTTTGTATTTAGACGATTTCCTGAATCTAGATCTTGTTTCTTAAAAATGTCAAGTTATTATTTTTCTTGTGTTAATTTTTACCCGTTTCCTCGACTTATCTATAAAGAGGTTTCTTGTATGGTTACCGGTTATTCGTATCCTTTTCTACGAGTTATAATAATCGACTAATTTCTTTTACGTTTAGTTTTAGTGTTACTCTGTGACGATATAAGGATGGTCCTACCTACCGATATTAAGTTTTCTGTCTATTGTTGTTCACAATCGTTCCCACACTTCGTTAATCTTGTGAGTATATGACGATCACCAATACATTTTATCACGTCAACGGAACCTTTCGGTCAGACAAGGACTTTTCCATCTGACCAAGGTTTATCCTTTTCCTCATACAGTTCCGACATATAACAGTGGGACGAATAAATTGAACATACGTCTCTTGTAGTACTCTTTACGACCCAACCTAGTTCGACCTTAGTTCTAACGGTCCTCTTTATAGTTATTGGAGTCTATACGTCTACTGTGGTGGGAATGCCGTCTTTCACTTCTCCTCGGTTTTTCGGAGGACTACTTTCACTTTCACCTCTCACTTTTTCAACCGAATTTCGAGTTGTAAGTCTTTTGCTTCTAGTACCGTAGACCAGGGTAGTGAAGTACCCTTTATCTACCCCTTTGTCACCTTTGTCACAGTCTGAAATAAAAAGCCCCGAGGTTTTAGTGACGTCCACCACTGACGTCGGTACTTTAATTTTCTGCGAATGAGGAACCTTCTTTTCAATACTCGTTGGATCTATCGTATAAGTTTTCGTCTCTGTAATGAAACGGCTGATTCCAGGCAGATCAGTTCCGATACCAAAAAGGACACCAGTACATACCTACACTCTCAACCTGACACTTCTTTCGACTCGCGGTTTCTTAACTACGAAAACTTGACACCACAACCTCTTCTGAGAACTCTCAGGGAACCTGACGTTCCTCTAGGTTGGTTAGGTAAGACTTCCTCTAGTCGGGACCCTAAAGAAACCTTCCTTACTACGATTTCGACTTCGAGGTCATGAAACCGGTGGAGTACGCTTCTCAACTGAGTAACCTTTTCTGAAACTACCACCCTCCCTAACTCCAGTCCTCCTCTTCCCCTACTGGCTCCTACTCTACCGACCTACCGTAGTACCTGAACTACCTACACTCAGACTCACTTGAGACCCTCTACCACTACCTGTCTCTCCGGACCGCACGACGCTAAGTACCCCAGCGTTTCTCAACCTGTGCTGACTCACTGACTTGACTTGACTTGACTTGACTACTGGTCCATTAAGACGACTTCTGTCTGTTTTATTGTTTGAACACGTACTTATAAGTATTGTCGTAATACATAATAATATACATACACTATATAATAATAATATATTATAATATATACTACTCATGTATTATCGGTTTTCGACTTTTGTTTGGTTAACAGGTAATGACCTAAAACTGTTCATAACTTTCCTTACTTAGACTTTTTATGTCACATCCTCTTTTTATGTCACATACTTTCCTGGGTCGGTGTCTACTGTTGTACAAAATAATAAGGTAAATATGTTTTATAGGTTTATCCGTTTAGATACCTTTGTTTCACATAATAACCAACGGATACGATCACCGTTGTCATACTTTTCCGTTTTATTATCCTATGACTTGCTCCTTGAGGGGTCCAGTCATCCACGGGTTATACGATGACCTCTAGTCATCTCTTTATTGAAGTCTCTCTTACTTCCCTACCTTGGTTTCGTTTTTGTTATGGGTCGACCTACACTGACCACTATCTTTGTTTCAGGTTCTACATTTCTCGTTATAACGTATCCTTGGACCTTACAGTCCAGGTACTTAGTTCCGTTTAACCTTCACCAGTTTGTTCTCTACCGTTCTCACTTGCAGCTGTAAGATCCTGAGTCGAATGATTTTACCTGACCTTACCCACTTAAATTGAGTCTCTGGTAATATAGATGATGACGCCCGTCCCTAGGGAGTCTTCTTTACCTCATCGGTAGTACCAGTCGTTTCCTCAGGCTTTACGTCATGAACCTACGTTAGAGTTTTTACTGTCTTACTAGAGACAAGCAAAGGTTCCGTTTGGTAAGTTATAGTGTCATTAGGTTCATATACGGGGTTGGTCATTACGACTTCTTCGACTTCAACTTACCAAGATACTTCTGGATGTTCTGGAACATCTTGATTGTGGGTTTTTTCTACAGGAAAAGTAATATCCCCTGACCTTACGTTTTCATCCTTCAGTTCTTTGTGGACCTCATTGTCCGTTTAAACCGGAACCTTACGCCTTACTTCGTCCCGTTTCAGATTATCTCAAAACGGTTCTTTTACGTGACCAGTATCGTTTGTGGGAGAACGTTGTTGTGTTCTGTTCTGAGATGTGTACCTGTAGTGGTCTACCAGTTGTGGTTTTAGTCTAACTAATATAAGAAACGTCGGTTTCTACTTCTTCGAGATATGTCAGTCGTTTTTGTTCTGGTCCTCGACTGACACCGAGTCTAGTACTTGAGGAATAACGGTTTAAGTCTGAATTTAACTTCTTTAATCCCTTTTGGCGATCTGGTAAGTCCATACTGGATTTAGTTTAGGGAATACTAATATGTCACCTTCACTCTTTATCTAAATTCCCGGATCTAGACTGTCTATCTCACGGACTACTTGATACCTGTCTCCAAGAACTGGAACATGTCCTCTGTCCCTAGTTCTGGTAGGGGTATCTTTTCTTTACGTTTTTTCGTTTTACCGACAGACCCCTCCGGAGTGTTTATCGACACTTTTCTTCTCTTTGCTTTTCGTTTCCTCTTTTCCTTTCTATATTCGTAGATTTACGTCTTAAGGTTTCTTATCGTTCTTCTCTATTCTTTCGGAAGAAGTCGCTAGTCACGTTTCTTTATCTCCTTTTCTTGTCTTACCCTTTCTGATCTCTAGAGAAGTTCTTTTAATCTCTATGGTTCCCTTGTAAACTACGTTTTTACCCGAGCTATTTCCTGTCTTTACCAGACCTGGATTGTCTTCGTCTTCTATAATTCTTTTCCACCGTTCTTATGTACCTTCTTGACATGTTTTTTCTAGAAGTGTTGGTTCTATTAATACTACCACACTAGTGAGTAGATCTCGGTCTGTAGGACCTTACACTTCAGTTCACCCGGAATCTTTCGTCGTGATACTTGTTTCGATCACCTCCCCTACCTTAAGGTCAACTCGATAAAGTTTAGGACTTTCTACTACGACACTTGCACGACGTGAGTTATACGGTCGTTCAAACCTTTTGAGTCGTCACCGGTGTCCTGACCTTTTCCAGTCAAAAGTAAGGTTAGGGATTCTTTCCGTTACGGTTTCTTACGAGTCTGATGGAGTGTTAACGTGAGTAGAGTGTGTGATCATTTCATTACGAGTTTTAAGAGGTTCGGTCCGAAGTCGTTATACACTTGGCACTTGAAGGACTACAAGTTCGGCCAAAATCTTTTCCGTCTCCTTGGTCTCTAGTTTAACGGTGGTAGGCGACCTAGTACCTTTTTCGTTCTCTCAAGGTCTTTTTTTGTAGATAAAGACGAAATAACTGATACGGTTTCGGAAACTGACACACCTAGTGTTATTTGACACCTTTTAAGACTTTCTCTAACCTTATGGTCTGGTGGATTGGACGGAGAACTCTTTAGACATACGTCCAGTCCCTCGTTGTCAATCTTGACCTGTACCTTGTTGACTGACCAAGGTTTATCCTTTTCCTCAGGTAGTTCCGACATATAACAGTGGGACGAATAAATTGAAGACACGTCTCTTGTAGTACTCTTTGAGACCTGACCTTCTTTGTGTTCGACCTTAGTTCTTATGCCCCTCTTTATAGTTATTGGAGTCTATACGTCTACTGTGGTGGGACTACCGTCTTTCACTTCTCCTCGATTTTTCGGAGAACTATTTTCACTTTCTCCTCTCACTTTTTCAACCGGATTTCGAGTTGTAAGTCTTTTGTTTCTAGTACCGTAGACCAGGGTAGTGAAGTACCCTTTACCTACCCCTTTGTCATCTTTGTCACAGTCTGAAATAAAAAGACCCGAGGTTTTAGTGACGTCTACCACTGACATCGGCACTTTAATTTTCTGCGAATGAGGAACCTTCGTTTCAATACTCGTCGGATCTATCGTATAAGTTTTCGTCTCTGTAATGAAACGGTTGATTCCAGACGGATCAGTTCCGATACCAAAAAGGTCAACAGTACATACCTACACTCTCAACCTGACACTTCTTCCGACTCGTGGCTTCTTAACTACGAAAACTTGACACCACAACCTCTTCTGAGAACTCTCAGGGAACCTGACGTTCCTCTAGTTGGGACCCTAAAGAAACCTTCCTTACTACGATTTCGACTTTGAGGTCAAGAAACCGGTGGAGTACGTTTCTCAACTGATTAACCTTTTCTGAGACTACGACCCTCCCTAACCCCAGTCCTCCTCTTCCCCTACTGGTTCCTACTCTACCGACCTACCGTAGTACCTGAGCTACCTGCACTCAGACTTACTTGAGATCCTCAACCACTACCTGTCCCTCCGGACCACACGACGCTAAGTACCCCAACGTCTCGGCCTGTGCTGACTCACAGACTTGACTTGACTTGACTTGACTACGATCACCAACTACCTCCTATTCTTCAAATCACTAACGACTTCGGATCGAACCTCTTAAAACTCGTAATGAAATGATCGCACACTCTACTCACGTTAACACGCCATCAAACTCGTAAGAAACCGTAACGGAAAGAAACCCTAATCTTACTTTTGACTGGAAAAGGTCAGGACACCGGTGACGACTCAAAAGGTTTACACGACCGTATAACTCACGTCGTGAAAGTGTCGTAGTAGAAAGTCCTAAACTTTATCGAGATGACCTTAAGGTAATGGAGTGATCGAAACAAGCATCACTACGAAAGATTCCGGGTGAACTGAAGTGTAAGGTTGTACAGACCAAGAAGTCGTTATGCACTTGGTACTTGGAGGACTACAAGTTCGACCAAAATGTTTTCCGTCTCCTTGGTCTCTAGTTTAACGGTGGTAGGCGACCTAGTACCTTTTTCGTTCTCGCAAGGTCTTTTTGTAGATAAAGACGAAATAACTGATACGTATCGGAAACTGACACACCTAGTGTTATTTGACACCTTTTAAGACTTTCTCTACCCTTATGGTCTGGTGGATTGGACGGAGAACTCTTTAGACATACGTCCAGTCCCTCGTTGTCAATCTTGACCTGTACCTTGTTGACTGACCAAGGTTTATCCTTTTCATCACGTAGTTCCGACATGTACCAATGGGACGAATAAATTGAATATACGTCTCATCCAGTACTCTTTGCGACCTGACCTTCTTTGTGTTCGACCTTAGTTCTACCGGTCCTCTTTATAGTTATCGGAGTCTATACGTCTACTGTGGTGGGAATACCGTCTTTCACTTCTCCTTGATTTTTCGGAGAACTATTTTTACTTTCTCCTCTCACTTTTTCAACCGGATTTCGAGTTGTAAGTCTTTTGCTTCTAGTACCGTAGACCAGGGTAGTGAGGTACCCTTTATCTACCTCTTTTTCACCTTTGTCACAGTCTGAAATAAAAAACCCCGAGGTTTTAGGGACGTCTACCACTGACGTCGGAACTTTAATTTTCTGCGAATGAGGAACCTTCTCTTCAATACTGGTTCGATCTATCATATAAGTTTTCGTCTCTGTAATGAAACGGGTGATTCCAGGTGGATCAGTTCCCATACCAAAAAGGTCATCAGTACATACCTACACTCTCAACCTGACACTTCTTCCGACTCGCGGTTTCTTAACTACGAAAACTTGACACCACAGCCTCTTCTGAGAACTCACAGGGAACCTGACGTTCCTCTAGGTTGGTCAGGTAAGACTTCCTCTAGTTGGGACCCTAAAGAAACCTTCCTTACTACGATTTCGACTTTGAGGTCAAGAAACCGGTGGAGTACACTTCTCAACTGAGTAACCTTTTCTGAAACTACGACCCTCCCTAACCCCCGTCCTCTTCTTCCCCTACTGGGTCCTACTCTACCGACCTACCGACCTAGGAGATCTACCTACGATCAGACTCACTTGAGATCCTTAACCACTACCTGTCCCTCCGGACCGCACGACGCCAAGTACCCCAGCGTTTCTCAGTCTGTGCTGATTCGTTGACTTGACTTGAGTCGACTTCCCCATACCCCAAACAAAACCCCAACTACTTTTATAAAATTTTCTAAAACACTATTACCAACGTATAGAGACATGCATATGATTTTTCGTAACTCAACACATGAAATAGACCATTTAATATACCATACATATAATATAGAGTCATTTCCCCGAAGGAACCACCGAGTCTGTCATTTCTTAGAGAGACGTTACCTGTCGTCTGGGCCCAAACCAGGGACCTAGCCCTTCTAGGGGACCTCTTCTCTTACCGATGGATAAGGTCCTAAGAACGGACCTCTTAAGGTGCCTGTCCCCTCGGACCGTCCGATAACAGGTACCCCAGTGCTTCTTAGACTGCTAACACGTGTTTCGACAATACTTCCAATCTTATGACGTCTGTAATCCCAGTTAGCGTCAAACTTAAAGTCATATAGGACATACAGAAGAATGTAAATTTTTTACAAATAAAAAGATGAAACGAGAAGATGAAGTCATTAGACTAAAAGACGTCATAGATAAACGAAGGTAATGTCGAAATTAAGGTCAAAGTAAAAATAGAGACAGGTCAGATAGAACCACAGTCTAGTAATGGAGAAGTACGGAGAAACAAAATCAAAGTATCTACGTTACATAGGAACTTAGAACGACCCTCATACTGTATTTATGAACTTTTTAAAGAGGACGATGAACCTCATTTAGAGAAAGTATTCTCCTGAATTTTTATTCTCCTGAAATTTTTTTTCTATAAGAGAGGGAGACTGGAAGTCATAATAAATAAAACATCTACACTGAAATGACAAAGAGGTGTACCCCGTAGGGTAGAGGTTCTGTCGTGACGGACCGGAAGGTGTCACTTGTGATTAATCGACAAAGGATTTACAACATGTACGGGACCCCATTACGGTCAGAAGCAACAGAAGGGACCCTAGTCAGATATTTGTCGATTACCTCACAATTGATTTCAAACAAACGGTAAATGTGACTTTAAACACTCACCCCTATAGTTTACAGACGACATTCTATAGTCTATAGTCGAGATAGAAGGTCAGGGAAAAAAAAAAATTAGACAATTTTCCAAACTATAACTTAATGGAACTGTATTAAATCCTTCTAACTCTCAGTGTCTACATAACCATCCTTAAGTGTATTAACCTTTTCGTGAACCTTTTGAAGTCGAAACTCTCTTCTTACGGAATAGAACACTATCATTAACACCCTTCTCCGTTGTTCTTCCGAAAATAGTCTTTGTGACCAATCGATCTGTTCACCTAGAGTCTAAACTAAGGATGGTATAAGTTTTACTTAAGGTCTACCTAAGTTCTCAAATTTCTTACATATCATTCTTTTACTTGTTTTCACTTTATCTCAACAATAGAAAAGGAGACGTCGTCTTATGGAATGGTTCGTGACTCCAGTGTCTTTTTATTAGTAAATTTCTCAAAGTTCAAACTCAGATATTTTATTTTTGGAGACAGGTAGTTGTTTTTATTGGTTTTAAATTTTCCATTTGGATGAAACTTACCATTACTATTACTGTTTCAGTACTAGGATCATAAATTATAGATGTACCTTGGAATCCTTAATAACCCAACCGGTTGTTGAAGTAAGCCCACAAAACATGATACAACACCTTTTTGGGTTTACTTGAAAGACCGGTTGAGTTAAGAAACCAGTAGAAGGAGGGGCCCACGTCACATCCGATCGTCTGGGTATCACCTAAAGACTGATTGAACTCGATACCCTTCCGGCAGTTCATTCACACGACCAATTCTCGTACCGGAAGCCTCACAGATCCGAAGTCGAAATGATGGATGATCGACACTACGGAATCCCTTAGGTAGAGGGAGACTCGGAGTCAGAGAAGTAGACATTGTACCTCCTATTACTGGTAAAGAGGGAATGTTCCACTATCATTCCCTGTTATTCTCCTCTATTTCCTGAATTGTAGGGATTGTTGCGGATCGTGTATCTTTCCCGAACTATTTACCATGGCGAAATAAATAGTAGTGACAATATGACAAGTAGTACCTAGAAATGGTAATAGGGGTAGGAGTAGTCAGAAGTAGTAGTAGTAGTACTGAACACAAACTTAGGAGGAAGTCCAAAAGACTTAGGAGGAAGTCCAAAAGACTCCCAGTCTTCGAAGCCACCTACTCTCTTTTACCCCAGTCTAACCCGTCCTGTAGTGTACAGGAACGATGACAAGACGGGACCAAGGAGAGGAGCGAACCGACCAAAGGACCAAACCATGACGGGCGATTGAGACTGTAAGGTAGGGGATCGGTCAGGACTACACAATCCCACGACACACTGTAACCCTTACAATACTTTGGAAACAAAGGAAGTCACAGGAGTGAACCTTCGACCCTTATTGTTAACATGTAAGGTCAACATAACTCCTAAAATTTTTCACGTGCTACTACTTTAAATCGTATCATCGTCTGTACAACATCCAGGAGGTTTGAGCATTAATTAAAACTCCCTCCCACTGAACGAGTCACAGTGTATAGACTAACTTGATTCCTTACGGGAACCCGTGGCACAGATTCATAACAATCTAAATACCGGACCTGAGTACAATTTATGTCTTCCTGCCCGACAACGAACCCACAAGATACGAACTGGGTCAAGAGAGACTCGTGGTAAAAGTAGGTAAAGACTTTAAGGTTACCGCCGAAAAGGAGTGAGTCATCGGAAAACCGAAAGACACTATCGAATGAAAAGAAAACAAAGAAAAGTTTAATGAATACTGGTGAACCCAAAGAAAAAAAATATGTATTAAATTTCTTGACTTCGATTGTGGGGAGGGGGTACATTGTCAACCGTTTTTGTGATTTTTATACGGTTTGGAATTAAAATACACACATGAAAAAAAAAAAAATGGGGGAATTCTTTATTATTTTTTTTTAATATGAACGTTTTGTATGTCACACCCAGAACTTAGTTCATTAGTTCAATGAAGACGGTCTACGGAGACTGTCGTGGGTTCTTCCAGATCTAAAGACCCTTAACGCAAGGGCACACAAGGGCAGGTGTACAGACGTGAAACACGCATACATTCCACACCCGACCTACGTCGAGGGGGTGGGGTCCTGTGTTAAGGACCACAATTTTTTGTTACGGCTCCTATAAACCCTCCCCCAAAGTTTGTCGTATAAAAACAGAGTTGTCAGACTACGACTTCGTCTGGAGGAGACCTTTTCGTTCAGACAGGGAGCACGTCAAATAGGGGTCGGGGGAGGGTGGGATCGGTATACGGAAAAGATAGATTGAGGGAAGAGAACTTACGGTATTCCAAACCGTCTTAGAACCGTACCCCGAGTCTCTAGACTTTAATACAACCCACACTACAGACTGGTAGGAGAGGAACAGACAGGCCGAAAGGAAAGGCACCACTTTACCTATACGTACCACTACACCTCAAACTACACAGGGAGACCGTCAACCTTGGTCAACGGAGAGTAACTATAACTATACGAGTGAGACTAAATTTGTGACGGAAAATTAAATTTCGTAAAATAACCCTTCCACAAGAATCGTATACAAGGGTTTACTGTAATAAGAAGACATCGACATTAAGTCACCCTTGATCTAAGTCATCCTCGACCTAGTAACGGGGAACCTACACTAAGGAGGTGAATGTTCTGCATCACGGTGTCACAATCCGTAGTGTCTACTTACGAACAGGAACACAATGATTATAAATTATGTCTTCTACATGAGGTTATGAAACCGGTGGACTACACTTCCCGACTGAGTAACCTTTTCTGGGACTACTACCCTTTCTAACTCTCGTCCTCCTCGTCCCCTACTGTCTCCTACTCTATCAACCTACCGTAGTGGCTGAGTTACCTGTACTCAAACTCGTTTGAGGCCCTCTACCGCTTCCTGTTCCTTCGGACCGCACGACGCCAAGTATCCCAGCGTTTCTCAGTCTGTACTGACTCGCTGATTTGTTGTTACAACAATGCCGGGGATACGACATTTGTTAAGTCCCAGTAAACACTTTGTGATCTTTCTAGTGTCATAATATCGACGGTAGAACGAAGGGACTTGAGACGGAAGGAGTTGTTAAAGGGTGACCCAAGGGACTGTAGCAGGTGGATATCCTAAAGGGAAGGAGTTCAGGACTCAAGTAGTACTAATTCTTTCGAGGACATGAGGAAAGGGGATTGTGATACCAGGAGTGTTCCTTAAGTGGACATGGGATCTAGGTCCGTGGTCGTCGATCGGTGGTGAGAACCAAAGAAGAAACTGGGTAGCGGATTTGGTAAATGATTTCAGACAAACCACCATTGGTGTAAAACCTGGACACTTGGTGGTCCTCGACCAAGTTCCATGGATACGTCAAGAAGGAGGGAAGGAAGGAAGTAAGTGAGTTGGTGAGTTCTTTCTAAACGACCTAGGGACGAGAATTTGTCTGAAAGGGGGTCCGGAACGCTTCCTCTGTCTTTTCGTTCCCCTGTTAATATGTTATCATTATATTTCCGATTCAATCTCACTTCGCGTCTTACGATACTTCTTCTCTAAGAATTGGGTCAGGTCCCGACTTGTCTCTCGTGTCTCTCCCGTTAACACGTCTGCAAAACAACCTTCGTTTAAGTACCTTGACCCAAACGTGTGTCGGTCGTGAATCGGAGACAGGTACGTGTGTCGGAGACAGGTACCCTGAACAAAGACGGAATCAAGAGACGGAGTATGAAATGACCAACGAGAAAGATTAAGAGGTCAGGCTGGAAACCAACCTTCTAGAACTGATCTTCACTTAAACTGATCTCGGGTTCAAGGTACGGATTAAGGGTGGCCATGGGGGAAGGGGAGACTATGGACTCGGAACCTGAGGGTAGTGATGTCGTAGAAGTACACATCAGTCTGACCTGGTCTGTCCATACACCTCTTGGTCTGAAATCCTCGACCCAACTCCCCCAGTGTATGACCAGGTGTGGTCGGACAGGGCTCGGTCCAATCGAGGGGGTCTGGAGAAGAGAAACCAGAGTATAAGACCTAAGAGGAAGGTCGAGTCTCAGGTGTAAATTGGGGACAGAGGACGTTCCAAGGTCGTATGGAATGAGACTCGTGTTGGCTTGACGTTCATATTAAATATATATACAACTTTCCCGACTTACAACATCTCATTTTAGACTTTTATTAAAAAAAAGGGTTGGTTCTGAGAAATTTAGCTATGGGTGAAGGATAAATACCCAATTTTTAGAGTCTCTATACTCGAAAAGACCGTTAAAGAACATAGTCTTGTCTGAATAAAAAATCTCATGATTGTTCAAGACAAACTAAATTTAATTTTAAAGTGAGAGAATGGGTTAAGAGAAACAGGAGGTCAGGGGTCGAGTCCCGTCTGAGTCTGAGTCGGAGGACGGAACCTTCCCTCCAGACAAAAAATTGGGACGGAAGGTTGAGGACGGGAGAGGAGAGGTAAGTGGACGAAGACCCCTCTTCCTTAATCTCCCTTCATCATTAAGAACAAACTGTGAACGACCGTATTAACCCAGAACTACAAGAGTCACACCGTCTACGGGTTTACGAGTTCCTCTCTAAGACACTCAGGGACTTCGGGGCAAGGGGGGCCCGCGCCCCAGCCCCCCCCCCCGCCACCCCCTCCGCCGTATAAAGACCGTACCCACTACGTCGGAGACCGCCCGATTGTCGGAGTGGAGTCAAGACTGAGTCTCCCTTGGCTAGGCCTGAGAAGGACGAACGCACAGAAGTCGGACGCCCGGTAGGAGGACAGACCGAGGTCGGGTCATGAGAGTCACCTCAGGTGGATTGGGCACCATTTGGATGAGGGTACGAAGTGGAAGACCCATCCCCCAAGACAGAGGTGAGACGTCAGTGTCCGTCGAGGGACCCCGAACTCCACCCGACTTGTGGCCTTGGGAACAGTAAAGGAAGGAAGTACCTCTCCCCTGCCCCTACAGTGTATGAAGGACGGCCTACCCGTTGGGAACAGGTGTTTTGGGAAGGAGACTGAGAGGATTCGTACAGATCCGACTTCCACCCACTACTTGCCTCCCGGGGCACTGGGTAAACACCGGTGAACACTGGAAGCCTGAAGTTTCTTTTAAGACTCTGTGATCGCTATAAGGGTAGAGTGTTCTCTATACCACACCTGACAAATTAAACTCTTTTACATGGTCTGTCCTTGTCCGGTCCGGACCTCCTTGGACTAGAACTTGGCTAACCTAAGTACTTGACTCTCGGGGGAGTGAGGGGTCCTCTGAAGACCTTGACTCCGACAACGACAGAACCCCTGAAGGACGGCGGTAGGACTCAGAGACAGCCGTGTAAAACTCCGTGTCCTAGACCTCTCTTGGGTCACCGCTCGGTCTTAACTTAACACTTCACCTAATTTCACTACGGACGATGGACGACACCCGGTGTTTGTACGTTATTTCTCCTTTGGCCGGGACCTGTTTTCGGCCAGCACCGCTGACCGACGCGCACACGGTGGGCTTCTGGCCTGTAGCCTCCTGACCGGAGTCGCGGACGGATTCGGGCACTACCACCACTCGAGGCCCTCCCTCCTCCTCTCTACCTCTCTCACGTACAACTCTAAACCACGCGAATTCGCTTTCGGGTGACCTTCTTTAAAACTCAGTCCTCCCCTCCCCTGTCCCACTCCTCTCTCCTCCTCCATCCTTTTCCCTACCGTTCACTCTCACTCGCTCTCTCTTCCTCTCACGTTGGACCTCGTTCTTTCGGTGTCGTATCGAGGTCTTGCTGGACGCGAGACCGGCGGAGCGGGTCCACATCGCCTCGTGCACGACGGCTAAGGGACTGGAGCGTCCGGACTCGATGTCCCAACATAGGACCGGAGGACCGGTGGGAGTACGCTGAGGAGCAGGTTCACCTCCTCTCCTAATCGTACTGCCCAAGTTTCGTCCTCTGAGGTTCCCTTTACGTTCATTGCCGAAGGACCTCCACGTCCATAGGTCGGCCCCCCACAATTGTCAGTCCCTACGCCACTGACCCCTTCCCCCGGAAGTCCTCCACCCTCGTCGTCGTCCTTCCTGTGTCTGGGGGCGGGTCGTCCTCTCATCTGACCTGTCTCCGGTTCTCAGCCCAGTCTCCAGTGGTCGTGGAAGCGACCGACCAACGAACGCAAGAAACTGGAAATTATTAAAGGTTCGGTGGGTCACATCAACCTCGGGGAGGTCGAATCGGGCGTCACAATGGCAGAGGCAATGTCACTCACTTGGCTGAACAGAAGGCTCGGCGTAGAAGCGGAGGCCGGCGGGGGAGGAGGGCGGATCGGGGCGGGCGCGGGTCCACCTGCCACACAGCCGCCTCTCCTCTTGGAAGCGCCGGAGACATCAGTATCAGAGGTGGTCGTGTGGTGACTTGCTTCCTCACGTCTTATTTCTTGTCCGTCCCTGTCCCCTCGGACCACCCGACGGGACATACCCCAGCGTGTCTCAGCCTGTGCTGACTTCGCTGAATCGTCGTCGTCGTCGTTCTCACACCGACTGAGACCGCAGACTTTCGGATTGAAGTAGTAAAAGAGGACCTGTTCATCCAGTGAATGGAAGAAACAAAGGTTAAAGGTGAAGTGGGGGGACCACTAACAAATTCTCAGGTAGCTTCAGCGACGACGCATTACGTGTTTATAGTCGGCAAATTGTTGTTTTTGATGTTCCGTCCCTAGGGGTTGGCCCAGGCACCCGGCAGGGCCGGGGCTCCGGACAATCCCTGGTCCGACATCCCGTCCTACGGTCGTCCCCACTCGCTCTTCGAAGGAGACGGCGAGGGGTAGAAAGGGGTAGGTAGCGTAATGGGAAACTCAGTTAGAGGTCAGGACAGACCCCTTTTGAACAGAAGTCGCTTTGACCAGGGACCGCGTTTTTCCAACCCCTGGCAACGGGATTCCGTTACCACAATTAACGTATCCTAACAAAAGATCGATTCTTTTAAAGGCTTTAATGAATAGTACCGGAATGCACAATATAGTCTCAAGAAGTCACAAAGAGTTTCATTCTCAATGGACTTTGAGACGAATCTTTATGTCTAACGATCCGACGAAGGATCTTAATCTTAAAGGTCCCCTGTCCGGGCCACTAGAACGAAAGTCGTTCGTAAGGTCTATTAAGTCCGTCATCAGACCAAACCCTTTAGCCCGAGACACTATATTTTTTGAGTCTACGACCCTTAGGTCATCTCCCCCAGTCTCACTCTGTACATCCAACTCCCATACACTATTCTCTACGTCGGTTATTAAATAATCTTCACTTCAGCGAGTCAACACAGGTTGAGAAACACTGGAACACCTGACATCGGATGTCCGACGAGACAGGTGCCCTGAGAGGTCCGTTCTTCTGACCTCACCCAACGGTAAAATAATCTTCACTTCGGAATAAAAAATTCGCAACCCGTAATATCAATAACCAAAAACAGGACCAACACTTAGGCTCAGAAACGTGACTCCTTGGTCCGACGAGAAGAAGGACAAGGAGAGTAGGACTTCTAATTGTCGGTACAAGAAGTCGTCGACGAGGACACCCTCTTTCCGGTCCCGTGGCTCTCGTACTTCTTTTTTTAGTCTTAGAACTCCCCTATTGGTGGCAGAGCTGAAGAGACGTCGCAGTAAGTGTCGTTAGTTCGACACCTTCGTTGTATTAACAGACGACTATCTACTTACCTCTTACTTTAACACTATTTATGTTGGGTGTGTGTGTTGCCTTATGATAAGTTGGAATTTTTTCTTCCTTAGAACGATAAAGGTCGTTGTGACTACTCGGATGTTCTGTAATACGATTTACTTTATTCGTGACTTTCTCTTTACGGTGTACCAGAGTGAATATACACCTTAGTTTGAGTATCTTGGTCTCGTCCCCTTCGCACCCCCCTTCTCCTTTACGATCAGTTTCCCATGGCTTAGAGTCAAAACGTCCTACTCATTCAATATCTCCAGATTCCACGTCGTACCACCCTAATACCAATATTGTGACATAATACTATAATTACAATATCTAGAATCTACAAGAATGATGTAATTTTTTTCCATTGACACTTCATTATCTACACAATTAATCGGACTGACATCATGATCAGTAAAGTATTGTACACATATAGTTTTGTAGTACAACGTCTGAAATTTATATATGTCAAACATATCTTACTATTTTACATTTTTTATCCAAATGGTCGTGACTGTCATCAAAGTCCGAGGATCATCTGGGAATTTCTGACGACTTACTTACTCGATGATCATCTACCTCCGGGTCTTAGTAAAACACTACCGGTCCTCAAGTAGGATTTGACCCTGTCAAGGATCGTTTCCTACGCGACCTGTTTGCTAGGTCAACATGGAAGGGCCCTCACGATAAAAGTGGTCGTCATTAGTGTCGGTGGTGATGGACTCGTCTGCGGTGACCGGTCCGTAACACGTCTCACGAAGCAACGGTCGACCCTCCGTCCACGATGACCGTAGTGGTAATGGGGGAAAAGTGTCTCCTTCGAGTCTCTCCTATTCATTTGGGAATTCCTAGACGTCGGTCACCCTCGCCTGGACTCTAAACTTGGGTCCGTCGGACTGACGTCACGACCTCAATAATAGCAATTATAAAATAAATAAATAAACCGACATGGTCCAGAATCAACACCATGTACCTTAGTAAATCAACGCCGTACGCTTGAGCTCAATGTTGTACACCTTAGATAAAAGGACTGGTCCCCAACTTGGACCCGGGTGGACGTCATGCCATGGAATCGGTCACCTGGTGGTCCCTTCAGGGATCACGACCTCAATAATTACACTGGGACTCGGTATAGAGTCCGTAGCACACTCAATGACCTATAGAAAATGATCTCGTTAGTCCAACCCAGGAGTCCGACGTTAAACTTTACCACGAAACGTCTGTCAAGCACTCCGACCTCCGTCCCACTGACGTATTCTCTAGTCCCGTCTCTACTCCTCCAGACCTAGTCCTGTCTCCGATCTCCCGACTTCCCCTCTGGGACCTCCCCTGTAGGCTGGAGTGTGGGTGGGAGGTCGGGCTGTCGGGACGTGCAGACAAAGACTAAATACCAGAAGTCCGGGTCCCGTGGTGCAAGTCACACCACTTGGAAACGACTGGGACATTCAGACGACGTGAGGACACGAGAACCCCGACCGTGGACCACTCCTTATTACCTGATAAGAGGTAGCACCATTCCTGGAAAGTCACAACCCAGACGGAACTGTTCGAAATGGGGAGCGTGTCGAAAGTTCTAAATACTCCAACTAACGTCAGTGACCAGTGAAGGGACAAGACTTAAGAGATTACGGAAGAGAGAACAAACGACGAATTCTCAGGAATAGGAAAAGAAGAGAAATATAAAATAAGACGAACTCAGTACTGTCAAAGGGAGAAATAACGTAACGAAACTTCTTTGGGAAAGGGAGATTGGGTCATAACAGGCAGTTTCGTCGAGGTTCACATCTTTTTGGACCTTAGATCTTAGACTTTTTGGACACGGGTCCCTGGTAATACTATTAATCGAACTCGGAACTAGAGGAACTGACATCTCAGTCCTAGTAAATGGAACGTCTTAACAAGATTTCCAATTTACTTTTCTACAAACATATTTTTCCAAGACATTTAGGATCCTGTAATACATTTACAACCAAGTGAAACAAATCAAGTCAACAAGTATTAAAGAAGAGTAAGTCAGTAGAAGAAGACGGAACAAGAACACTATGGAAGAAAGACCGACCTACTGTCCGCAATGATTGTACCTTTGGTGGACGGACCCCACTGCCCATCCTGGACTAACGTTAGTGGACCAGTCTCTCTACGTGACCGAGTGAAAGAGACGACCTTCACCCGAAGAAGGAAGGTCGCACCAGTCTTCTGAAAGAAATGGCGAGTCCCTCTCTGTCAAAAGTATAACATGAAAGAAAAGACTTTAATTAATATCGTCATGAAAAGAAATAATTTTCAATTAACAGTCAGTGTAATCCCTTAATAAATTACTAAACCATCAACGTAACGGTTTTTATGAACTCCGGTTTTAATCACCTGAGTACCCCTCCACTTTGTAGAACTTTAAACGTTCAACCCAAACTTATCATAAAAGGGTTAAGCGACCCAAAGTCCTTATTGGACCCCACGAGAGGTTTCGTGTGTAAAGGACGGGGGGGGGGTGGAACTCCCGTACTTAGTCGATTAAGAATCGTAGTCCGTTGAGACCTTTCGTGACTAAAACATGTAGACCCTCTATAAAAAATATGAACAGAATCATAAGGACGGAATAAGGATTTAGAATCAAAATTTTCGATTGTTTGAGTTGTATATATAATAAAATTGTTTAGGTCACACACATAAAAAAAAAAAAAAAACGTATAGGGGACGTATGAGTATATGTCGTTTTCACTTTGTGTGAGGGGCCAAATATTTTTATTTTCTAAATATTATGACTCAATACTTCAATCAAATCAAAGATAACAGAAAGACAAAACCCGAAGGGTCCACCGTGATCACCATTTCTTAGATTGAACCCTTACCTTTCCACTTGAGGGAACGAAAAAAACAACAACAATAGATTTTTTTTAATAAGTTAAAATTAACTTCCTATTAACGAAATGTTATAAGACAACCAGAGAAGGTATGTAATTGTACTAAGTCGGTGTCCATATGGATCCAGGGGAGGGAGAACTTGGAAGGAGGGTGGAGAGGGGAGTCGGGGAGATCCAACAATGTCTCGAAGCTAAACTCAAGGAACTCAGGATATCGTTCAAGGATTACCGACAGATAAAATGTATACCATTATATACAAAGGTACGATGAAAGAGGTAAGCCGGGTGGGAGAGAAAGGAGGAGGGACGGTGGGTATCGGTATTCAAAAAAAAGATAGAGATACAGAGGTAACGACGGGACGTTTATCCAAGTAGTCATGATAGAAAGATCTAAGGTATACATACGTAATTATATACTATAAACAAAAAGAAAAAGACTGAATGAAGTGAGACGTATTATCTGACATAGGGAACGAAAGAATTAAGGGGTTTTCTTAAACAAGTTCCTTTATTAAAAAATATCGATGTTTTCATTAGTTCCGACAATCGTCACTCCACTAGTAAAATCACCAAAGACTGACTTTTCCTAAAAGGTTGATAAAGTCATCCTGATTAAACTTCTGAGTCTAATTTCTGTACCCGTGACACGACTCATCAAAGAGTATATATTAGAGTAAATTAAATGTATCGTTGAAACGTTTATATACTAGTGGTAAAAAGTCCACTCGTTTATTTCCGAGACTCTCAAATCGTTTAAGTGGGGGTTCAATGTGACGATCATTCTCGACACTGAAAGAACTTTTGGAGTAGTAGTTTTTAGTGTCAATAGAACTTTACTTAACGAGAACTCGGTCTTCTCAACTTAAACCTACACGAAAAAACTCTCTAATTACTAATTGGAATCTTAAATCTTATTGTCGTACCTACAACCATTGTACGTCTTTACATAAACGACATTATCTTTCTCTTGTCTAAACTTGTCAGTCTTTTTTTACCGTAAATCCTCAAAATACTGGAACTTGTTCAATGACTTGAAAGGACTTTAAACCAGACACTTTTTGTTTCTGTCATTCACCGATTAAGTGAGAAGTCTCTACCAACACTCTTCACTTACTCTGAGGCTAAATTTCCCAGATTCTCACAGACAGTGTGTCAATCACGAATTATTTCAACTTAAGAAAGAAGGAAGGAGGAAGACCAGTGTTAAACTTATAGACGTCAAATTGGGAGTAATATGTAAAAGAAGAGTTCGAAAGATGGTTGGGAAAAGATTGACATTATCCTAAGAATTCTTATTATAAATTTACACAGGTATTATTGATTGTAAATACCTCACAAAATGCACGCAATAGAAACTTAAGAGTGGTGTCGAAAAACTCTTTCTATCATAATATTAATAGTAAAAGTTAAATGTCTACTCCTTCGTCCGATTCTCTCCCTTCACTAACAGGTTCCTGTGTGTGCATCATTACCGTCTATACTCTACTCTGATCTAGGTGGAATATATAAAAAAATTTGTTATAAACATAAATAAATAACCCGACACTGCCCAGAAGTGACGTCGTACACCCTGGATCAAGGGACTGGTCCCTGACTCGGGTCTAGGGGACATGACCCTCACACCACAGGATGGGTGACCTGGTGGTCCCTCCAAGGGACGGAATATAAGAATTGATGGTACAAGACAACGAAGGTCTTTCTATTAGTGAACACTTAAAAAGGATCAGACCTCTCTATCCAGGTACGCCTCCCCTCCCCCCGCCAGTTGTGGTCAGGAGACCAAAAGAACTCGGGTCCTGACAGTTAAAACCAAGACTTCTTACCCAACTGAACAAGTACAGAAAGAAACCCTTGACCGTAGAACACTACTGATTAGAGTACACAGTCAACCTGATCTGGTACCCTATGAGTCTGTAATTAAAGACTCACACAGACTCTCGTAAAAACCTAGGCCACTCGTAAACGTAGTCCCCTGAGTTAGTTCGTCTAACGGGAGGGTTTAAACCTACCTGTAGTAGGTTTAGGTAACTCCTGGACTTGTCTTGTTTCTCCGTCTCGTTCCCCCCTAAAGAGAGAGAGACGGACCGATGAACTCGACCCTGTAGTCACCAAACGGGTGTCCGACCCTGAACACGGTAGTCACGAAAACCAAAAGTCTGGGATCCTTAACCTAACTTTGAATGTGGTAACCGAAAGGATCCAACCAGAAATCGAACGTCCACCGTCCAGTACCCCGAAGAGTCGGAGGTATTAGTGTTCTCGATTAAGGAGTAATAGACAGAGAGGCAGAGAAAGAGAGAGGACAACCAAGACACAGAGACCTCCCGGACCTGATTATGTGTAGATTAGTCCGATTAAAGATTACACTACGAATTAGAGGATAATACTAAAGGGGACTCAAAAGGACATTGAAAAGATTCATCGTCATCCTCGTCACCGTCGTCTTGGTCGTTCTCACTAAAACTAGTTCATACGCGTCAAAGACGTTGAAAGAGGTCACGAAGATCTCGTGGTTCTCCTGAACAGTCTACTTCCGACGTAGACATAATGATTACGGTCACAAACAGTGACTAAAGAAAATTAGAGTACTCAAATAAAAGGGACTGTTCCAATATAGGGTCTCAGAAGTCGAAATGGTAAACAAGATCATGGTGACGAAGGAGAAGACATACGGAAGAACATGCGTTGACCACACTGACCTCGGGAAATATGAAATATTTCGTGACACGTCAAATTAGAACAGGGGTGTGACCGTAACGGGAACGACACGGAAGACAAACCTTGTGTGACGGGGAAAATCCAGACCGTCTGAGGATAAGTCCAAGGGTCTACCGAGTCACCCTTTCTTAGACGGACGGTTACGTCCTGCACGTCCAAACTAGGGACCTAGTCCTTCTAGGGGACCTCTTCCTTTACCGTTGGGTGAGGTCATAAGAACGGACCCTTTACGGTACCTGTCTCCTCGGACCACCCCGATGTCAGGTACCCCAGTGTTTTCTCCGTCTGTGCTGAATCACTGATTGTTGTTGTTGTTTTTCAGTAGGACATTCTGGATCCAGTCTATAGGACAGACTCCCAAGACTTACAGGGTTGTAAGACGGTGAGACTATCGAAACTTGTACGGTTCGTATAGGTCGAAACCTGGAAACGTGACTGATAAGAGAGTCCAACCTTGTAACAAAAGGTCTAAAGACGTACTGAATAAAGTAAAGTCTAAAGTGAGTTTTGAATGGAGGAGACTCTCCGGAAGTAGGAAGTATCTGTAACCGGACAATGATTACAAGTGTTTATAACCAATTAAAACGAAAGATTACGATCCGTCTTCTTTTCTAACTGATATCCATACAACCAAATAAATACCGACAGACAAGACAAGGTAACTAGGTGTACAGACAAAAACACGGTTATGGTGTGATAAAACTAATGACATCGAAACATCATAACAGATTTCAGACCCTCCCAATATGAAGGACGAAACAAGAAAAAGGAGTCCTAACGAAACCGTCAAGACCTAGAAAATACCAAGGTACATTTAAAATCCTAAAAAACCATTATCAAAACACTCTTTACAGTACCCATTAAACTGTCTCTAACGAAATTTAGACATCTAACTAAACCCACCACACCGGTTGTTGAGGCCTAAAAATTTCACACCCGACGTGTATTAAAGGAAAGTTTCTCATTTCATCTCTTCACTGATTTTTCTTTTTTTTTTTCTCTCTCTTATCGTAATGTCGTCTCTTTTGACTGTTTGTGATGGAGGCAGTCCACTAATCTCCGTCATAGTCGTCATTACAGAGTGACTGACAAACGTGGGTCCGTTATACCACACTACTCTCCCCACGAAATGGAGTGACCAAAGGGAGGGGTTTAGGTATCGGTGTCTGACTAGTAGTCCTTTTGTAGTCTATGTGAAGTCATCTTCCCCTGGACATTTTATAGACTCGTCGAGAGGAGTGTCACCAGTTCGAGTAGTTTTTGTTCCTCCTAGACCCTTTAAAAGTGTCGGTTCTCCCAGGATCCCTCTGGACTATCGATTTACACTATACCATAGGACTACCCTAAGACCTTGTCTTCCTGTGCGATCCACTTTTGACTCCCTTAGACTTATTTGCTACCGGAAATTATTTTTATAGATGTAACCAAGTATTTAAAATTATTCACATAATACCCTTACATTCCCACTCTCCCACAAATCCTGGAGGGACATATGAGAGAAGGATTAAAAAGACACTTAAATTTTGACAAGGTTTTTTATTTCAGATTTTTTTTTTTTTACGTCTAGGACCTACTTCAGTGACCCCCACCCCGGGTCCTTCGACACCTAAAGGTCCAGATCTCCGAAGGGTCCACCGCGATCATCATTTCTTTTTCACTTTCGCTTTCAGCGAGTCAGCACTGGGTGAGAAACGCTGGGACACCTGACATCAGGTACCTTAAGAGGTCCGGTCTTATGACCTCACCCATCGAAAAGGAAAGAGGTCCTCTAGAGGGGTTGGGTCCTAACTTTGGTCCAGAGGGCGCAATGGTCGACTCGGTGTTCCCTTTGGGTTCTTATAACCTCACCCATCACATAAAGAAGAGGTCACCTAGAAGGGCTGGGTACTTAACTTGGCCTCAGAGGACGTAACCGGTAGGTGAGGTCATAAGAACGGACCTTTTAGGGTACCTGTCTCCTCGACTACCCGACGTGTCTCAGCCTGTGCTGACTTCGCTGCATCGTGTGTGTACTTGAACGATAGTTAGTCACAAATTTTTTAGTGACCGGGTAGTATATCAACCAACGAACCGACGAGGGGTGAACCTGTACTAAATTAGTTTCAGTACCTCGGACAGGAGATCAGAGACTCAGGGACCCGACTATGTCTTGGACCGAGTCCTTTCATGAGGTATCTTCACCTGACTTATTAATCATAATTTCTGGTCAAGACGTAGACACTACCGTGGGCACCTCTCTTTGTCAATTTTGTTATTGGGGGATCCAAGTCAAAGTTGATTAGAATTACTGTGTCGTGAACGAACGTCAGTAAAGAGAGAACTGAGGTAGTCCTCCGTAAATGGGACCCGTCACGACGTCAACAACAATTACTAAGGACCAGGGGTAACTGACCAGAAACGTTCCGACCTCAACGTCGAAGGTCAGAACCCCACACAAGAGACGAGGGCACCCACGACCCCCTTACTCTTCCCCATGTCGTTCCCCACTCCCGGTCAGTAGACGTCTACAGGTCCCACACACTACTCCCTCCACGATTAACTCGTCTCGACCCTTAGTCGGTCCGGTGGCGGTCCCGGTGGACGGACGAGTAAGTGTCTGGGAATACCCCGTGACCGAAGGACGACGGACCGACCTTCGAACCCGGTCTCTTCGAGTCGTCGGACCCCTTGGAGACCTCAGAGGAGGGAGGAGAGTACCGAAGGGACACCGGACCAGAGTAAGGGACAGCAAAAGAAGGGTCCAACCGACAGTAAAGGACCGAAAGTAGAAACTGAGACCGAAGACCAGGGTCAAAGAAAAACTGAGGCCCCGTCGTCGTAGATTCGTCTGACTCGGAGACGACGATGCAAGAGACCGCGACGGGACCCTACTGTGTAACGCACGACAGAAACCTCCCTGGTACACCTGACAGTTTTGTTTAAGTTCTCGTCGAAAGTTTTTCCCGAGGATACACACTTTGTCCTCGTCGTCGACCGAGTGAGACCCGGTCCGTCACACGAAACGTACATAAGAGGGTCCATGGTGATTTGTGGTCGGGGTACTTCTTTATATTTATCCGGGTAAAGAGTCCTCTTCTTTGACTCCTGGTCATTTCAAGACAGGGAACGGAGATTATTCACCATCTCTACCCGAAACTTACGTCTCTCAGAGTACGATCACATATTTCATCCAACTAGGAATTGTCTTTACATACGTAATTGTCTATGATTCATTACCACTGAATTTTTATCCAAAATTCACTGAATTCCTTTTTACACTGAATTTTATCCAAATAAAGAGAAAGGATTTTAAGGTTCGATCCTGTTTCCCTACCCCTCCACCCACTCACATCGTCTGTGTATACATACTACTCTATCGGTTCTGGGGAGTTCTGAAAAGTGTAGACAGGTGGGTCTAATAACTGTAAGATTGTGGAAATGGACGGACCCCGAGAGAGACTGGGGTCTCGTAAGACGGACCTCAGTCTCACGGGGGAAGAGATCATAGGGAGTCACTCAAAGGCGTTCGACAACCACGTATTGATGGGGTCGAGGGAGCGAGGAACCGTCCTGTAGACTCAGTGTAAGAGAGAGAGGGTCATAAGGGGTAACACTGACTCCAGGTCGACGGGCATACGTTAGTCATCCATTACATGTGGAGCAACTAAAGAAAGGGAAGAGACAAAGTGAAGGGGTGGGGGATCACCACTAAGGACCTTAGCGGAGACTTTAGTCACGTCACCTTAGAAAGTCAAGTCAAGTCAAGTCAGCGAGTCAGCACAGGTTGAGACGCTGTCCCGTCGGGTTTGGTTCATGTCGGCACCACATGAGACGTCTCGGAGTCCCTGGGTTCAAGGAAGACAGATCAACGACGTAGTGGGGCGGGTGGGGGTGGTCCACAATAGAAGTAGATGTACTAGTTTCGACCACATAATGATTATGCAGGTAAAAGAGTAAGGACTCTTGTTTATCTTTCACTTCTGGTTCTTCGAAGAAAAATTTTTTACAAAATAGCACTATTTTCAGTGTATTTTGTATCACAAAATTGGTACAAATTGACATGTAAAGTCCCCGTGATTCATGTAAGTGTGACAACAAGTTGACAGTGCTGGTAGGTAGAGAACTTAGAAGTGAAACGATTCGACATTGAGAGATAATCTTCCCTACCCCCTTACCTAACTCTCCAATCCTGACTATGTATGTGTCATGACACATATTCCGTCTACTGATCACTCTTGGATGAAATATCGTGTCCCCCCTTTTCCACGTCAGACGCCCTGTACGTAACAATTGAAATTTTTACGTAAGGTTATATGTCATCCACGTCTGTGTGTGACAAACTAAAGTGGATATACACGAGGGATCTTACCAGTCTAAGTATCTTAGTCTTTCATGTAACCATCTACGGTCTCCGGTTCCCACTCCTCCACTCCCCCACCCTCTCCCTCACTCCTGATTTATAATCATGTCTTCTTCCAAGAAAACTCACTATATTGGGTCCTCATCACGTGTGGTGTAAGGGAATATAGGGCACCCAGTGTCAGAGCAGTGTATCGGTATCGATAGACGTTCCCTCAGGAACACGAGTCACTTTTGAGGTCTCAAGGTAGAGATTTTCCTTTCTCACCTCTACCTAATCGTACTCCACCCGAAGGGGCCACCGAGTCACCATTTTTTAGACGAACCGTTACGTCCTCTGTACCCAAGGTAAGAACCCAGTCCTTCTAGGGGAAATCTTCCCGTACCGTTGGGTGAGGTCATAAGAACGGACCCTTTAGGGTACCTCTCTCCTCGGACCGTTCGACGTCACCCCAGCCTTTTCTCAGCAGTGCTGGCTAGTTGATTTGTCATTATTGTTTCTGTGACATGATATGAAGAAGTGACTTCCCCTCCCTTACTCCCACAATCCACCTAACACCACTCCAATTTCTCCGTTGGACCCACTCTTATACGTCCTTCGACAATCCGTCCAATTCCGTAATACCGAGAGAAACGACCCGTTGGGTGAGGTCATAAGAACGGACCTCTTAGGGGTACCTGTCTCATCAGACCACCCGACGTCAGGTATCCCAGCGTCTCAGCCTTTGTTGACTCGCTGATTCATGTCGTGTTTACTTCTTTGCGAAGATAATTTATTCCCGAAGGGACCATCGAATCGACCATCCTTAGACGGAAGATACACCCTCTGGACCCAAGATAAGGACCCAAACTTCTAGAGGACCTCTTCTCTTGCCGATGGGTGAGGTCATAAGATCGGACCTCTTAAGGTACCGGTCTCCTCGGAACGTCCGATGTCAGGTACCCCAACGTTTCTCAGTCTGTGTTGACTCGCTGAAAGTGAACCTCTACTACCACACCCTCCCAGTGACGAAAGTTGTCTGGACACTGGACTACCTCAATTTAAAAAATTTTTCTCACGAGACTTCCGTTACCGTGGGGTGAGGTCATGAGAACGGACCTTTTAGGGTACCTGCCTCCTCGGACCATCCGACGTCAGGTACCCCAACGATTCTCAGCCTGTGCTGACTCTCTGAAGTGAAAGTGAAAAGTGAAAGTACGTAACCTCTTCCTTTACCGTGGGGTGAGGTCACAAGAACGGACCTCTCAGGGTCCCTGTCTCCTCGGACCACCCGACGGTAGATACCCCAGCGTGTCTCAACCTGTGCTGACTTCGCTGAATCGTCGTCGTCGTCGTCGTCGAGACAAATACCTAACCCTCTAACCTTAACTGTAACATATGTGATGATACATATTCTATCTATTGATTCCTCTCGACAGACAAATCGTGTCTCTAGAGATGACTTACGGAACACCACTGGATTTACCCTTCCTTTAGGTTTTTTCTCCCCTGATATACATACGACGACGACGACGACACTTCAGCGAAGTCAGCACAGGCTGAGACACGCTGGGGTATCTGTCGTCGGGTGGTCCGAGGGGACAGGGACCCTAAGAGGTCCGTTCTTGTGACCTCTCCCGACGGTAACGGAATAGACCCGATATACATATGTATATCGACTAAGTGAAACGACATGTCGTCTTTGATCGTGTTGTGAGATTTCGTTGATATGTGTCCTTTTTTTTTTTCTCAGGAGACAACTGTCGCTTTTCAACTCAACTGGTCCCTCCTGACCTCAGTCCAGTCGTCCACCGACTGAACACGTTCCTAGGTCGACTCTCTGCCCCCGTGACTGTCACCCCTGTCTCTACTTAAGTTCCCTACAAATTAGCCATAACTCTACTCTCAAGTCCTTTCGTAACTCCCACTGTAAACTCAAAGTCTCGATCTGAAGACCCAAAACATAAGTCTCTAGACCCTGTGACCCCTCGTCAAAGCCGAGTCGGATCTCCGTCAAAGAATGTGCTCTCTTTCAACGAAAAGACACTAAGGTCCGTACGGTTGACTCACCAGGCTCTGTCGGTTCAGTGTGTCAAAGAAACGAACACTCTGTCCGATAAGAATCGAAAACACCCCATTAACGATGTCACTTATTTCTCCCCCGCTAGGAAACGTACGTTTCAATTAAGTCAGTACAGGCTGAGACGCTGGGACACCTGAGATCGACCGGTCCGAGGAGACGGGGACTCTAAAGGGTCCGTCCTTATGACCTCACCCA
Organism: Capra ibex; assembly: GCA_006410555.1. NCBI lineage: Eukaryota > Metazoa > Chordata > Mammalia > Artiodactyla > Bovidae > Capra > Capra ibex. Next base: position 69,474,303 of record SJYO01046538.1, read on the forward strand.
ACGGTAAAGGAAGAGGGAAGGACTGGGTCCCTAGCTTGCGTGCAGAGAAGTCAGAGGACGTAATCGTCCGTCCAAGAAATGGTGATCGTGATGGACCCTTCGGGTACTAGTGGAAACTTCCACTCAATTTACCTTTTTAAAATATTACTCTTCTGAGTTCTTTCTTAACTCTTCCGACTCTAGATTCTCCCTCGTATAGGAATCGTGTGTCCCTATATACTTTCACCTTCGAAAGTCTCTTCGAACATAGCATAAACAACCATACAAGAACAACAAGTCATCGAGTCAACACAGACTGAGAAACGCCAGGGTACCTGATATCGTACGGTCCGAAGGGACAGGAAGTGGTAGAGGACCTCAAACGAGTTTGAATACGGGTAACTGAGTTACTACCGTGGGTAATAGAGTAGGAGACAACAAGGGAAAAGGAGAACGGGAGACAGAAAGGGTCGTAGTCCCAGAGAAAATTATTCAACCGAGAAACGTAGTCCACTGGTTTCATTACCTTGAAACCGAAGTCGAAGTCAGGAAGGTTATTTATAAGTCCCAACTAAAGGAAATCTTGACTGATCAAACTGAGAATCGACAGGTTCCCTGAGAGTTCTCAGAAGAGGTTGTGGTGTCAATCTTTCATAGTTAAGAAACCGCGAGTCGGAAGAAATACCAGGTTGAGAGTGTAGGTATGTACTGATGATCCGTATGTGAAACTGATCTGTCTGGAATCAACCGTTTCAGTACAGAGACGAAAAGTTATACGACAGATCTAACCAGTATCGAAAAGAATGTGACCAACCATTTTGTCCGAAACTACAGATCGTGGATTCTCGAGGTTTGGACCGAGAGGGTGGACTCGACACACTGGAGTCCGTTCAATGAGTTGGAGAGACTTGGAGTCCACGGTAGAACCCTTTCGTCTTTGTTTGTACTGAAACAGTGGTCTAACACTTATAATGTACTGTCACACACACTACACGGGTCGTGTCTCGGACCGTGTGTTTTCCACGAATTGTTTCCACTGAAAGGGGTAGACAGATTCTTCTTGGCTTTCTAGCTAAACTAAGACAACCAAATCAAATTTTTTGTTTTGTGTTGTTTGCCCCCCACCCCGCACTTAAGTCTGTCCTTTTCAGTGGGGGAGACTATAAATTTTAAGTCAGTTCCCTTGGACCAACAGACTGAGCTTAGAAGAAAAGGGTGGTCGACACAACCGTACCAGAGTCGTATCGGAAACAGTCTCGGTGAACGATCTTATGGTTTTCTTACACCTTTACGTTCCGTCCTAACTATACCACTGAAACCTTTGCATTTTGTCCCACTGTACTTTAGCTAATTTAGTACAAAGGGGGAGGATGGAGTCCCATTACTGAGGTCCTAACTCCCCTTGCCGAGGTCGTCTTCCCTCTCCCTTGGTACCAACGCCGGGTATACGGACGAAGTAAAAAGTCAGTGAGGATCGCCGGGTAGACAAGCACCGACGGACCAGATCGGTCCCCCGAATATTCTACCATAGGTGTAGGCACCTACGGAAGTGAGTCGTCGACCCTCCTACTCCCTCTGGGAGTAGGTTGTGGTCCGCGAAAGACGACGTGGAAGTGCGGAGAGAGGTGAGAACAAAAGAGGACAAACGGAAAGTCACAGTGAATTTATATCAAGAGTTAATAACCACAAACATTGTCTTACATTTTTCCTTTCCTACGATTTTAAATACCTTAAGGATAAGACACGATCCATGAGCGACCTACGACACAGATTGTAGAGTAACAGATTACTAAGGGTAGCCCATCCGTACTACTCCTTTGAATCCGAGACTCTTTAATTCAGTGAAAAGGTTCAGGTATGTGATCCTCTACCACCGTGACCGCATCCGGAGATCAGAGACAGACGTCTCTAAAATGACAATCCGATTACTACTTATTGTTAATCTTATGGGATTGTATGGATGGGTGGGTGTGAGTGTGGGATAGTAGTGGTGGTGGTTCTCTCCGTGTGGGTGGGTGTGTCTGTGTGTGTGTGGGTAGTGGTGATGGTAGTGCGGTTGGTTGTGAAAGATCCAAAAACAAAGAGGATTGTCTACTAGAGAATAAAAATCAAACTTGACTTACTGAAGAAACTACGATTTCTTACTCGAGGGAGATCACCGTCTCACACCAAACCGTGTTCGTTGGAAAGAACCCCTGTGTCCATTTATATCTTTCTGTCTGTGAAAGAAAGTACATCGTGTCAGAACAGTTTTCTGTGTAATAACTCTGAAAGAATTGTGTCACATTTCTTCCTTAGGTCTAGACCCGTCTAGGGGTAACGTTTCAATTACGGTTCCCCTTACTACTGGAGAAATAGGGTCGCATCGTTCCCCTGTCACCGTAATCGCAAAAGTCTCAAGACACTAAAGGACTCTCAAAAGTCTTATCACAGAGTCTTAGCAGTGTTGTAGGGACCCTCCGTCCGCAAGGATGAAATATCAATTCACTCGATCTTTAGTCACAACAATTTACCGAAAAAGTTCCAATGTGTCGACCAGCCATCTCCTCGGCATTAAGATTAAACCCCCAAGAACTTGAGAAATTTGATGTGGTCCCTGCAAAAGGTCATGTCTGAGTCAAGACATAGTGCCACCCAACGGACAGTCCACTCCCTGTCCATTAGTACCACTACCTATAGTCCTAATTTACTCTGTCCACTTTACTATTGTCTACCAATATGAAAGGCGGTGAAGAGCGGAGACCGGGTAGGAGAGTGACACGGTCTTTCTAATTTTATTTTTCGTGTTTGAGGTGACTTAGGAACGAACTTTTGGGGAGGCCGAGGGCACTGAGAGTCCTATCTCGGGCTTGAGAGTCCGAACCGTGAGCGTCGGAAAGGGTTAGTCTTGAGAGGAATGGAGAGGTCCGTTGAAGAGAAAAACGTGGAATTGGAAGACAGTGTAATCCTTTGAGTGGAAAAAGTAGAAAGGGTTGTTTATAATCGGGGACAATATAGGACACGGTAGAAGAGGTAGGCCTCACTAAGATGATTGAAAGGAAAAGGTCCACTCTATAGAGGACAAAGACTTCCCAGCACCTTAGGGTACCTAAAGCGAGACACGAGGGAAGAGCCGAGAAGAGTGTAAACTATGCATTAAAATGAAATTCACGGAAAGAGGGACAGACAGACAGGCACAAAGGTTGAGAGTCAACAACGAATCCAGTAGAGACACAGGAATCGTGGACTGTATCAAGGACCGTGGACTCCTCAACTGCTCTGCAAACAACTCGCAGATGTCCTTTCCATGTCTCATAAAAGAAACCCTTAATACCTGTCTTAGGTTCGGGCGAACTACCCATTTACCACAAATCCCGAGGAACTGTTAAACAGTATTTTTAAACAACACTCGGACGTAAGTTTACGGAAACCGGTACCACAATTTAAGTCACATTTTTATTTTTCATGAAAATCCCCTTTTTTACTACGTTTATTTTGGTGAACCAATTGACACCCCGAAAAAAGTGGTAGGAAGATGTTTACAAAAACTCGCACTCCTTCTTTACCCTCAAACACCGAAGAAGTCACTCAACCGGAACTTTCCAGACCCGTTAACATGTCGGGTCTACGCCAACTCGGCCATTGGTGGTCTCCCGCTACCGACGCTCTCACACGGTAGGGGAAGAAGTACCCGATGACCCCTGGTGAGAGGGAAGTCCTTGGGTACCTCTAGACTGGGTCGACAAGGGATAGGGTGGAAGGGACTCAATTCAAAACTTAATAAAATTACTAGTAGATATTTTAGAATACTAATTTGTTTAATTCGGTCTCAGAAACTGGGAGGGATTCGGTATTTCTTTCGACTCACGGCTTCATAACTACGAAAACTTGACACCACAACCTCTTCTGAGAGCTCTCAGGGAACCTGACGTTCCTCTAGGTTGGTCGGTTAGGATTTCCTTTAGTCAAGACTTATAAGTAACCTTCGTGACTACGACTTCATCCTTGAGGTTATGTAACCGGTGGACTACGTTTCTTGACTGAGTGACCTTTTCTAGTACTACGACCTTTCTGACTTCCGTCCTTCTCTTCCCCTGCTGTCTCCTACTCTACCAACCTACCATAGTGACTGAGCTACGTACTCAAACTCATTCGAGGTCTCAACCACTACCTGTCCCTTCGGACCGCACGACGTCAGGTACCCCAGTGTTTCTCAGCCTGTACTGACTCGGTGACCTGACTTGACGAAGACACAGTAGGAACTGGTCACTAGAAAGTCGTCGGCAAACTTCGATCACCGGAATTACGACACCTCTATTCGGTAGTCAACAATAATGTTTATGAAAGGAATGTATAACTAGCTTTGAGACGGAGGAAATTGTAGGGGGAACGATCGACGACCCATACCCTTCTTGTTTTAGGAGAAAAGAAGGGAGGTTTTTTTATAAAAGGGGACAGTGGTCGAAAACTTGGGTAGAACGAGTCTCCGAAACGACCACCGACGGGTACTCGTCAGAGGAGCGCCCGAACCTCCAGACGGACTCACACCCAACGTGTGTCGACAGTGACACGCACACTTTACGTTTTCTCGCAGACGGCCGACGGGCGGTCGTACCTACACAGGAGTCGAAGGAGACCACCCTCTGCCAGTTCCGACCTTTTCTTCATAAATAATGTGTGATACTATTGTCCTTAATTTTTGGTAGGTACGAGGGAGTCAGTATTTTTAGTCACCAAAGTAAACGACCCAAACGACGGTTGCGGACAGGTATACGTCTCGAGCAAAAATATCAATGTGGCTATGTTCCACCTATAAAGTACACGAAAAGAGACGGGTTACTTAGGCTAAAAAGGACAGTAAACTTTCACTGACCTTAATAAAATTTCCGACATTCTGTCCAGATACTCCCCTTCGTGTGACTGAGTAGACTAATTCTCGTTGACCCACGTTAGGGAGGGTACGGGTGTCCGGTTGTCACCGACGGTCCTGGGACCGGACCTGACTCAGTAGGGTCAGACGCTTGCCACCAGTTACCCCGAAGTCTGTGAGGTATCCCAGACGTTCTTCAGGACGACGGAAGTCGGACGACGGGGGCCTCGGACTCCTCCCGAGACCAAGCAGTACGGGGACACCAGTGTACGTGAGAGTGACTACAACGACACGACCTGCGACCCTACTGGTAAGTCTAGGGAGAGTCTTTACGTCCGACGTCAGGAGGTCGGCGGTCCTCACTATGGAAGTCTGGGGAGAGGTCGCAGCGGAGGTGACATCTGTCGACGGAGCGGCTTCAGGACCGGGGAAGAAACCGGCGGAGGTACTATCTCGTCCCTTTATTTCCGGAACGACCGAGGGACGTTGGGACCGTCGATACTTCCCGAAGTCTCACCTCCGGAGGCAACTCCGAGGTAGTGTCGGGTCGAAGAGAGAGAGGAGTCAAGACGGGGGAAGGGAGGGGAAGGAAGGTACCCACCACTAGGGGGTCTAGTGTGGACTCATTTGGAGATACATAAGAAGTCTCCACTTTTTACTTCGAATCTCTCCGGTGCCGAAAACGTTTTAGTCTAAAGTACTAGAGAAATTATATCTCGTCCATTTATTCAGATAAACGGGGAGTGAAAAAACCATAAATCCCTGTGACACATTTAAACCTCTGACAACGTCGAAGGGTCTTTTCTATTCTGGTTCATCTTTGTTTACGTTCTTCTTGTCCTAACCCGACACTCCCATACACCACTCGCCACTCGTCGGTCGAGGGGAGGGGACGTCGAAGGAGGAGGAGGGGAGGGCGCGGTCCCGCCCCTCTGAGGGACCTGTCACTAGTCTCTGGTCTCCCCGAGGAGTCACTCTCTCACTGTCCAGGTCCTTCAGTCCCCGACCGCCCGGTCTGAGTGACACACGAACCTGGGACACCGCACGTAAACCTAACACCGGAAATTTTAGGATCACGCACCCTCCGAGACCGGTGGGCCCAAAGGGGTCCACCCAAACTTAGGTGAGGACGGAGTGTCCCACGTGACTACGGGAGTTGTGCACGACAGAGGAGAAACGGGGGTTGGGTAGGTCCGACTTTGTTCTGCTCCCGAAAGGACCGTCCTTGCCGCCCCCTCCCACCTGAGCCGCCACGTAGTCGGAGAAACAATCTCATCCCTACCCCGTGGGTCGTACCCAGGGACACTGGGGTCGACAACGGACTTTACACGGAGAAGCGGGACGGAGGGGAACATAGTCCTGTGGGTGAAGGCCGTCACTAAAATGATGAGGACTCAAGGAGATTTAGAACTACCTAAGGGATGACACAAGATCAAGAGGACGACTCAGGGACACACCACCTCCCCCTGAGGGAAGAAATTCCGACGGAAGGACAAAGGGTTGAGGTCAGGAGAATCGGACTGGGCGTCACGGTTACCACCCGGATGGAAAACAACCCGTAACAGGTAAAAAATACTAATTATGGGGTCCTAGGTCGGAATACGGACCGTGTATCATCCTCGACTTATGTATAAAAAATTTATTTAACATTTGTAAATTCCCTTTCTTATTCCAAGGGGTACACAAAGTCACCATTTTTTTTTTTTTAGACGGACATTATGTTGTCTACGCTTAAACTAGGGACTCAGTACTTCTAGGGGACCTCTTCCTTTACCGTTGGATAAAGTCATAAGAACGGACCCTTTAGGGTACCTGTCTCCTCGGACGACCCGACGTCAGACACCCCAGTGTTTTCTCAACCTGTGTTGAATCGTTAATTTGTCGTTGTGGTTCCATTTACTACAACACCCTTACCTACCACTAGTCAATAAACAAAAGTTTCGGTCCTACTATATTTTACGAACGTAACAAAGAGTGGTTTTGGATTGGACAATCTCTTTGGATTCTGACTAGAGGAATCTAAAATTCTCCACGGTCTCCTGAATTAAATTGTACGACGTTGAGAAGTCTAAAGTCTCGTCAATGGAACCTACGAAAACGACATATTAGGATTTAGGACAAGTGTTAAGACGGTAAACCTAAACCACACATAAGGGTAGGTGAACCCCTATTTGGCGGAAAAATTATTAAGAAACTATTTTACTGAGGTCGGTAGAAACGACAAACTTTGGGTTTACGTACGTCTATAAATAAATATTTGTGTGGTAGAGTACACCACACTTCCCTAAGTCTATGAGAAACCTCTATGAAGGTGAGATTCTTAAGTGAAAAACTTTTACTTTGAAACACCAACAAGGGACACCCCTTTAAAAAAATTTTAAAATGAATAAAAATTAACTTCCTATTGACGAAATGTCTTAACCCAACCAAAAGATGGTGTGTAGTCGTACTTAGTCGGTGTCCAAATGGATTCAGGGACACTCCTTTAAAACACTAACAAGGGACACCCCTCTGGTCGGTTAACTGATTCTTTCCCGTCCCTGAAGGGACCACCGGGTCACCACTTCTGAGGAACGTAGGTGACGTCTCCCGGACCCAAACTAGGGACCAAACTCTTGATTTTAGGGTACATGGCTCGTCGTACCGGGGTTTTTTTTTTTTTTTTTTTTTTTTTCTTTTTCTGTGGATGTACATGACGTCCGNACCTAAACCACACATAAGGGTAGGTGAACCCCTATTTGGCGGAAAAATTATTAAGAAACTATTTTACTGAGGTCGGTAGAAACGACAAACTTTGGGTTTACGTACGTCTATAAATAAATATTTGTGTGGTAGAGTACACCACACTTCCCTAAGTCTATGAGAAACCTCTATGAAGGTGAGATTCTTAAGTGAAAAACTTTTACTTTGAAACACCAACAAGGGACACCCCTTTAAAAAAATTTTAAAATGAATAAAAATTAACTTCCTATTGACGAAATGTCTTAACCCAACCAAAAGATGGTGTGTAGTCGTACTTAGTCGGTGTCCAAATGGATTCAGGGACACTCCTTTAAAACACTAACAAGGGACACCCCTCTGGTCGGTTAACTGATTCTTTCCCGTCCCTGAAGGGACCACCGGGTCACCACTTCTGAGGAACGTAGGTGACGTCTCCCGGACCCAAACTAGGGACCAAACTCTTGATTTTAGGGTACATGGCTCGTCGTACCGGGGTTTTTTTTTTTTTTTTTCTTTCTTTCTTTTTCTGTGGATGTACATGACGTCCGAGTTAATTTTTTATTTTTATTTCCCGTTATTATCCCGTCCCGTATTCGATGTACACTCCGGCTGAACGCCTCCACCGGCTCCCATCCTCTAAAAGGAGATCCGGGAGGGAAACGACGACGGACAAGAACCCGGTAGTAACTCCTTCCAGGACCCGGATCAAGGACCTTCAATCGAACACAAGGTCTTACGGACGGGGGCGAACGGCACCACCTCGGTGAAGACGTACGAGACCTAAAAGTGTACAACAAGTGTGCCGGAGACAGTGCCTGACTTAACACAAAGGGGCTTAAGCATACAACTTCGGGGTCGGGGGCGACACTGACATAAAACTCTCTCCCGGAAATTTACGAAGGGACCATCGAGTCTACCATTTCTTAGACGGACGTTACCCAAGCTAGGGACCCAACCCTTCTAGAGGACTTCTTCCCTTGTCAATGGTTGAGATCATAAGACCGGACCTCTTGAAGTACCTGTCTCCTCGGACCGTCCGATGTCACGTACCCCAACGTTTCTCCACCTGTGCTAACTCGCTGAAAGTGAAATTGAAATCTACTACTTCGGTCTTTCCCTCCGACCGTAGACTACCTTGACCACAGGAATACCGTTCTCCTTCGTAAGAACGACACACTCGTGTCTCCTTTCCGGTACACTCCTGAGTTACCGTTCCCCTACAGACGACCGGTTCTTCTCTCAGGAGTGGTCTTTCGTCCAAACGGCCGTGGAACTAACACCTGAGGGTCGGAGGCTTTGACCCTCTATATTTACAAAAAACATGGAGAGTCAGACGCATGAAACAATACCACCGAGTTCCTTGGACTCCGTCGGAAGAGTACCCAAAAGAAAGAAGAAAGAGGAGCCCCTGTAACAGAATCAAAGGATCCCGACGGTTTTGTCTGACGGTATGGGAACCACCAAATTTCGTCACCTTTAAGTAAGAGAATATCTCAACGTTCTTAATCTTCAGACGTTAGTTCCACGATCGTGCCAGTGTGAGGGAACTTTCAAAGACCACACTTTAGGAGGAACGACGAAGGACGAAGACGACCGAGATCCCGAAGGAAGGAACCGACACGGTCGTCTCGAGTCTAGAGAAGAGGAAGAGAGACTTAGAAGAGGACGGTGAACAGTAACCTGAGTCCCAGGCGGGTCTATTAGACCCGAAGGGACCACCGAGTCTACTATTTCTTAGACGGACGTTACGTCCTCTGGACTCAAGGTAGGGACCCAGTCCTTCTAGGGGACCTCTTCTCTTACTGATGGGTATGGTCATAAGAACAAACCTCTTAAGGTACCTGCCTCCTCGGACCGTCCGATGTCAGGTACCCTAGCGTTTCTCAACTTATACTGACTCGTTGAAAGTGAAAGTCTATTCGGTCCTATTAGAGTAAAACTCTAGGTAATGAATTAATATAGAGGTTTCTGAGAAAAACGTAATTTCCTGTACGAGTGTCCAAAACCCCCAATCCTTACTCTGCACAAAAAAAACCAACAAAAAATTTAAATTAGAAATAAAACATACCATCATATCAACTAAATGTTATAACACAAAGTTGACATAGTCGTTTCACCAATTCAATATGTATATGTATATAGGTGAGAAAAAGTCTAATAAAAGGGTATATCCGATATTTTCTTATAATCCGTCTCAAGGTATATGAAAGGTCATCTAGGAATAGCTAATAAAATACATATCATCACATATACAATTAGGGCTTGAGGATTAAATAGGGGGACGGGTAGGTAGGGGAAACCATTGGTCTTCAAACAAAGACTTCGGACACTCAGACAAAGTTAAAACATTTATTCAGGTAAATATAGTAAAAACCCCAAACAAAAATCTAAGGTGTACATTCACTATAGTATACTATTAGAGATCAAGGCAAACACGCTTTATACACGAAGGCACAGGACCGACAATATCTGTAATATCACGACGTGACTTGTAACCCCACGTACATAGAAAAGTTTAATACTAAAAGAGACCTATATACCGGTCCTCACCTTAACGACCCAGTCAAGATAAAAATCCAAAATTTCCTTGGAGGTACGACACGAGGTATCACCGACGTGGTTAAATGTAAAGGCGATTCATACTCCCAAGGGAAAAGAGACACAGGGAGATCACAAATAACAAACACACACATATATATATATATAAAAGTACTACCGGTAAGACTGTCCACACTCCACTATGGAGAGACATCAAAACTAAACGTAAAGTGATCATAAATCATTACAGTTCGTAGAAAAGTACACGAAAAACCGATAGACACACAGAAGAAACCTCTTTACAAATAAATCCAGACGGGTAAAAAATTAACCCAAATAAAAAAACTATCACTCGACGTGCTCGATAAACATATAAAGTCTCTAATTACGTGACAGTCAACGAAGTAAGTGTTTATAAAAGAGGAGTAGACACCCAACTCTGTATAATAAACCCAGTGGAATCAGGTGATAACTACCCAATAAAATATATTTACTACTTGTTTTAAAAACACAAAGAACCATCTATTCGTCCTTTGGGAAAACTGTGTATACTCGAATACTCTAGGACTGTTTACAACTCTCTCATCGAGAACAGTGTTAAAGATCAATTCTCCTCCTTTCCGACAATCTTCACTGAACGAATACCGATATGTCCCTTGTGTAATACACCGATACAAAATAGGTCCTAAAGGAAAGAGGTCTAAGGTACAAGAAGAGTGAGACGGGGAATCCTAGAGTGAGACATACCTACTTTACTTCTACTATCACAATTTTTCTCATTGCTGCTTGGACAGACACAAGTCATGAGACCCGGACCGGGAAACGTTTCTTAAAATAAACGTAGTTGGGTAAAGGAGAAGTGGTGTGAGATTTTCCATCAACCAAAATCATACAGGTAAAATGTAGTTTCTTTGACTTCGTGTCTCTAGACTTCAATCAACAGGTTCGGAGGATCGAACCGTTTACCGTCTCGACCCTAAACTTAGGTCCAGACAGAGTTCTGAGATGGGTACCTGTAATGGTCTACCGGTTGTGACTTTAGTCTAACTAATATAAGAAACGTCGGTTTCTACCTCTTCGAGATATGTCAGTCGTTTTTGTTCTGGCCCTCGACTGACACCGAGTCTAGTACTTAAGGGATAACGGTTTAAATCTGAATTTAACTTCTTTCATCCCTTATGGTGATCTGGTAAATACAGACTAGATTTATTTTAGGGAATACTAATATGTCTCCTTCACTCTTTATCTAAATTCCCTGATCTAGAGTATCTGTCTCACGGTCTACTTGATACCTACCTCCAAGTACTGTAACTTGTCCTCTGTCCCTAGTTCTGGTAGGGGTTCTTTTTCTTTACGTTTTTTCGTTTTACCGACAGACTCCTCCGAAATGTTTATCGACACTTTTCTTCACTTTTCGTTTCCTCTTTTCCTTTCTATATGGGTAAACTTACGTCTCAAGGTTTCTTATCGTGCCTCTCTATTCTTTCGGAAGGATCACTAGTCACGTTTCTTTATCTCCTTTTGTTATCTCACCCTTTCTGATCTCTAGAGAAGTTCTTTTAATCTCTATGGTTCCCTTGTAAAGTACGTTTCTACCCGTGTAAATTCCTGTCTTTACCATACCTGGATTGTCTTCGTCTTCTATAATTCTTCTCCACCGTTCTTATGTGTCTTGATATGTTTTTTCTAGAAGTACTGGGTCTATTAGTGTTACCACACTAGTGAGTGGATCTCGGTCTGTAGGACCTTGCACTTCAGTTCACCCGGAATCCTTCGTAGTGATGCTTGTTTCGATCACCTCCCCTACCTTAAGGTCAACTCGACAAAGTTTAGGATTTTCTACTACGACACTTTCACGACGTGAGTAATACGGTCGTTTAAACCTTTTGAGTCGTCACAGGTGTCCTGACCTTTTCCAGTCAAAAGTAAGGTTAGGGATTCTTTCCGTCACGGTTTCTTACGCGTTTGATGGCGTGTTAACGTGAGTAGAGTGTGCGATCGTTTCATTACGAGTTTTAAGAGGTTCGGTCCGAAGTTGTTATGCACTTGGTACTGGAAGGTCTACAAGGTCGACCAAAATCTTTTCCGTCTCCTTGTTCTCTAGTTTAACGGTTGTAGGCAACCTAGTAGTTTTTTCGTTCTTTCAAGGTCTTTTTGTAGATAAAGACAAAATAACTGATACGGTTTCGGAAACTGACACACCTAGTGTTGTTTGACACCTTTTAAGACTTTCTCTACCCTTATGGTCTGGTGGACTGGACGGAGAACTCTTGGGATACACGTCCAGTCCTTCGTTGTCAATCTTGACCTGTACCTTGTTGTCTGACCAAGGTTTATCCTTTTCCTCATGTAGTTCCGACAGATAACAGTGGGACGAATAAATTGAAAATACGTCTCATGTAGTACTCTTTGCGGTTCGACCTTCGTCGTGTTCGACCTTAGTTCTAACGGTCCTCTTTATAGTTTTTGGAGTCTATACATCTACTGTGGTGGGATACCGTCTTTCCCTTCTTCTTGATTTCTCGGAGAACTACTTTCACTTTCTCCTCTCATTTTTTCAGTCAAATTTCGAGTTGTAAGTCTTTTGATTCTAGTACCATAGACCAGGGTAGTGAAGTACCGTTTGTCACCGACTGAAATAAAAAACCCCGAGGTTTTAGTGACGTCTACGACTGCCGTCGGTACTTCAATTTTCTGCGGTGAGTAACCTTCCTTTCAATACTGGTTAGATCTGTCGTATAATTTTTCGTCTCTGTAATGAAACGGTTGTTTCCAGGTAGATCAGTTCCGATACCAAAAAGGTCACCTATACATACCTACACTCTCAACCTGATATTTCTTCCGACTCACGGTTTCTTAACTACGACAACTTGATACCACAACCTCTTCTGAGAACTCTCAGGGAACCTGACGTTCCTCTAGGTTGGTCAGGTAGGATTTCCTCTAGTTAGGACTCAGAAGTAACCTTCCTGACTACGACTTCGACTTTGAGATTATGAAACCGGTGGACTACGCATCTCGACTGAGTAATCTTTTCTGGGACTATGACCCTTTCTAACTTCCGTCCTCCTCTTCCCCTGCTGTCTCCTCCAACCCACCGTAGTGGCTGAGTTACCTGCACTCAAACAAATTTGAGGTCCTTAACCACTACCTGTCCCTCCGGACCGCACGACGTTAAGTACCCCAACGTTTCTCAACCTGTACTGACTCGCTGACTTAACTTGACTTGACAGAGTTAGAGGTCGTGTTTCAAAATTAGGTACAATCGACGAAAGATCTTTCTTACTACATGAACTATAAACGTTTATGGATACCTTCTTTTGGGGTCTATGTTTATGGTCAGGTCCGGAACTTAATTCGAACGTCAGATATGACAAATGAAAAACTCAGACCTCTTCGTCGTGTTGTATTGGTAATTCCAGTACCTTAGACCTCAATCAGACAGACCCAAACGTAGGAACGAGACGGTCAATGAAAGATGTACTCTGACTCACTCATTGAAGTGGGAGACCAGACGAAGGGACATTCATTGTGCCCTCATTATCAGTATCATAGGTAAAATATCCCACCGATGTACCTAAATTACTCAGTATTAAACATTTACAAAATCTTGTTACGGACCAAACAGGTCAAGTCAAGTCAAGTCAACGAGTCAGCACAGGCTGAGAAACGCTGGGGTACTTAGCGTCGTGCGGTCCGGANAAACGCTGGGGTACTGAGCGTCGTGCGGTCCGGAGGGACAGGTAGTGGTTGAGGGCCTCAAGTGAGTCTGAGCACAGGCAACTCAGTCACTACGGTAGTCGGTAGAGTAGGAGACAGCAGGGGAAGAGGAGGACGGAGGTTAGGGAGGGTCGTAGTCCCAGAAAAGGTTACTCAGTCGAGAAGCGTAGTCCACCGGTTTCATAACCTCAAAGTCGAAATGGTAGTAAGGAAGGTTTCTTGTGGGTCCTGACTAACGGAAATCTTACCTGACCAACCTAGAGGAACGTCAGGTTCCCTGAGAGTTCTCAGAAGAGGTTGTGGTGTCAAGTTTTCGTAGTTAAGAAACCGTGAGTCGAAAGAAGTGTCAGGTTGAGAGTGTAGGTATGTACTGGTGACCTTTTTGACATCGGAACTGATGTACCTGGAAACAACCGTTTCATTACAGAGACGAAAACTTATACGAGACATCCAACCAGTATTGAAAGGAAGGTTCCTCATTCACAAAAAATTAAAGTACCGACGTCAGTGGTAGACGTCACTAAAACCTCGGGGTTTTATATTTCAGACTGTGACAATCACGATTTAATTTAGTGTCCGTTTTGGGTGTTCGAAGTTCAGCTCAAAGTTCTGTCCTTATTCTGTGTGAAATCCTTTGAGTACACTTCCAATTTACATTTTCGAGGGTCGCGTCACGAACCAAGTCGTGTCACCAAGTGGTTGTTTGCCACTGACAAAAATACTATGTACCCCTCCACTTCCAACGGAACTAGGGAGGAGACCTGGAAGAAATCGTTTTTGTGACGTCGAAGTCCTAAGGTCCTTTCCTTCAGGAGTCTGAAGGGTGGGATCAACCGTTTCTCTCCGTCTCGGCCGAACCCACGATAGTTAGTATTTAGGACAATCTCACATCAAACGACTACACCCTGGTGTCTTCTGGAGTTCGTCCCTCGGGACAGAGAGGTTTCTGGGTTTGGAGGAACTTCATGGTCCTGATCGAGACAAGTGTAAAAGAGACTGAGGAAGGAGGTTTTCCGTGGGTCCGGATACGTATCTTACACTCATTTCATTAGATGTCCCGTCACACACACTCTCGTAGGGGTTCTGTGTACGTGGAACTGTTGAGTGACACACAAGGACCCTAAGACCCCAGACCTTGCCTCCGGTAGGTGGAGCGAACGGAGGTCCCCTCACCTCTGTGTAGCTCAATAGAAGAGTCGACACACTACCGACTAGAAGGTGGTGACCCGAGACCCGAAGTACTCCCCCTCTTGACCCGAGTCCACTCTACGAATCACTTTGTTACAAAGGTCTTAACTTGACATACACACTTTCTCGTCCCGGTCGAGACACCCACACACTGGAGACATCAACGGGTCAATCCGGGAATATAACCGAATTAAGAGACGACAGAGACAGAACTTTGACAATTATTAAAATCTTATTCCCGGGGACCCTTAGTACTTAACCGGGGTTCCTCCGAACAAATGAAATCTCAACAGGCTGGTGTTCGAGAGTCCTCGAGGTCTTCGGACTAAACAGGAAACCTACCACTGATTTTTCTACATGTCCTCAACTTGTAAGAATGAACTAGTGAAAAGAAGTAATACATACGAAAAACGGAAGTACCACTCTTTCGAAGAGGACGGAAGGGTTCTACTACATAGACGACCAGAAAAAGAAATTAATGACCCAAATAAAAAATAAATAGACGGTTGGACTCTAACGTCCATTCGTGACGGAAAACGGTTGACCTGTCGATAGTAAAACGGGTTCTTTCTATTATTAAGTCCGAACGGGTCCATCTTTGAAAATGTGTAAGACGGGACGACTCACGACCCCGATAACTTTCCGACCCGACCTAACCTAGTAAGCTTCGTCCCTGATTGGATTTTCCAACGCAGAGCCCTAGGTCTTTACAGATCAGGAGGAAGGACCGCAACGGGAGACCTTGTGTCTCGTCGAACGACTTGATCCCCAGCAACAAACGTCCGTCTCCGTGGGCCAGACCTACAGTAGCAGAGATCGTACATGCTAAAGATGCTTGAACCCGTAGTTTCTCACTCGTTCGCTGTTCCAGAGATAGCAGTGTATCGACCCGCGGATCCCTTACCTCGTCTGTCTTCCTTCGGTGTATTGTCGCGTCTATCCATTAATAACTATTGTTCGTGACGACACACAGTACCGCCCTGTGACGTCCCTCAATACTCACAAATTGTCCCTCTCTCCTAGACCCGTGCCTTCCGGAGGTCCCCCTGTACTACGCACTTCCTCAAATAGTCCGTTCCCTTACCCCCACCCCCCTCTTCCGTCTCGTCCACGCTTCGGACGAAGGGACTCTGCCCTCTTTCACGTCCCGTGACCTCTTTAACTGTTGTTGACACACCTTACCTCCTTTAGTCCCAACTCTCCCCTAGTTACTCTGACCTGTCCATCCACTCCCCTGTTTCGTCTCGCCTTCTAAAAAAAGAGTCAGAAATCTTGTCCTTCAGTACCTTCGGTGATGCTCTTACATTTTTGAAACACAACAATTTTGACCAGTAGGACTTACTTCCTCCACCCAACCTACTCTGTCGGACCCCTTTCCCGGGTTGATTCTCGATTCCCCTCGGACCTGAACCACGTAGTCACCCTTTTAGGCTCCCGATGAATTCCTCTTTTACCCGGAACACTGCCGAACAATACCTCCGACACTTCTGATCATTGTGAGGAGGGGAAGACCCCCTCATTCCGACCTTGGTCTGCTCCACCCTTGGTATAGACGGGTACCGTCCGTAAGTCACATGACCCAAAGGAACGAGGCAGAGGTAAGACCCAAAGACTCCAAGACAGTCGGAACCTCGGGGGTTGGGGACAGGGTCGGAGGCCTACAGACGGATGTCGGAGTTGAAGAGCCTCTTAAGTTCTCGTAGTCGAGGGTCGAAAAAACTGGGGCAGGGGACCGACGACAACGAATGAAGCACTACCCGGGGTCATCCCTCTAGTGACAGTCGGTTCCGGGAGTCGGAAACAGGAGTACGGCGACTCCGTGTGCCGACGGTGGTACCCGAACGTCAGGTCTGGGGGTCCGGTGCCCACTCCTCTCCGGTACACGTCCGCCCCCTTAGGGCACGGGTCCACCCCGACTCCAGGACGGCCTCCGGGACCCCCTGGATTTGATGTCTCACTCGAGACGGACGGGGGAGTCTCGTTCTCACGCCTCCCCGTCCTCGGTGCCCCGGGAGAAGGGGATCCACCACCGACCCTCCCGCCCCGAAGCATTCCCCGATACGAGTGCCGGAACTCGTGGACGCACGCACTTGAACGAACAACCACCTCTACGCGTCCGCGCACGATTCCTCGTGCGCGTAACACAAGGGAGAGACGAACTTGCGACCTCGCGTCTAGACGTTCAGGTCCGTATGTACCGAGACAGACACACGTGTACGAACGAACCTCCACACCTTACACACAAAGACACACCCACGTGCAGTACCTGGCCCCACAGAGACACCCAGGGTCGTCGTCGGGACCCGGACTTGTCGGGGCGGGGGGGTCTCAGTGTGTACGCGGGTTGCCGGTCGTCCCCCGGGGACTCGTGGTGCACGTCCCGAGGACCCTTCCCTCGGCGCCGCAGAGAGAACGGAAGAACTTAGTACTACTCCTGTCGTCCCAGGAAGAAGAGACAAGATCACGGAGGACCCAAATCGGGAGAGACGACGGGAGTCGGGTGTGCCTTCGTCTCCATATAGGTATCGGTTCCCTCTGTAACCCGCAACCTCCTACTGAGACTGGACCTCGTCCAAGGGATCTTACCACCCCTGACTGGAAAGGCATCCAACGACTTCTGGCCGGTGGAAGAACCAAGGAACAACCCGAGAACGACTCTCTACGATCCGGACCTGGAACCGTCCGTTGTCCGAGTATCCGCTTTGAGGGACCGGACCTGGCTCCGGACCCTCCCCACGTCAGACTCCTGTTCCCGGGGAAGGGACACCTGGTGTCTTCTTCCCCGTCTTCTATTACGAGTCTCTACGGACGATTGGGGACGAACTTCACTGTAACTTCGCCGTTCTATCTGTCTACTACCGAGGGAAAGAACTTCCACCCCGACATTGTAGTAGAATTTCCGTCGTACTCACGGTGTTTTTGTCGG
Organism: Capra ibex; assembly: GCA_006410555.1. Taxonomy (NCBI): domain Eukaryota; kingdom Metazoa; phylum Chordata; class Mammalia; order Artiodactyla; family Bovidae; genus Capra; species Capra ibex. The sequence continues at coordinate 69,492,224 of SJYO01046538.1, forward strand.
TCCGGACTGACACGCTGGAGTCCTTAACAGTTAGTCCTTCTGAGGTGTTTCTTGAGCCCTGGGTGACCCGAACTGTGCACGGACGCTCTCGGTGGTCTTGCGGTCCCGGTGACGACCACAACTGAGCCCGGACCGCATAGAGGGTCCACGACTAAGACGTCATGTCCCGGGACCCGACGAACAGACACCTGGGCGGCACGGGTCACGTCCCGACTCGACTCCGACCGTGAGCACCCACGGAAGTACTCGTCCTCGTACCACACCCTCACCTACGATGGACCCACATCGTCAACCCCACTACCTCCGTAGTACCCCTCTGTGTCCACCTTGAATTACGACTCAGACCTGGTCTGGACAAGACCAACACGACCGATCTTGGACCTCCTCCACCTGAAGGACTCTTCCTCCCGAGTCCAGTCTGGGACGTCTGACTTGACCTTTTCTCACCTCAGTAGTCCACTAGGACACCCAAAATATGTCAAAAAACGGTCCGGGACCACCAGTGGACCTAAATGGAATTCCGTCGGGTCACCACCACTCTTCCTTTACCTCTCCCTCTATGACCGTTCCGAGACCTGGGAACCGAAATTAAGTCGACTTCGAAGAGTCAAAACAAAAAAAAAAAAGGTTAGAACTCATGTTTAACCTTAAGTAAAAATTAGTTCCCTCATAATTACCTCACGGATGACATACGTAGAGTGACAACATGTAAGATCTCTATAATCTAACTACTTTTTCATTAACGTCAAAACCTACCACTTAAAGTGTAAAACAATTGATCGGACTTTGTGTAGAAATAATTAGTTTTATCCTTGGTAATGTTAGTTGTGCAAAAACGGTTACTCTTTGTTCAAACAATTACGGATATCGTATTTTTCGGTACGAAACCTTAAGTCACTTGAGAACCTTTTATAAAAGACCGAGGACGACCAACACTTGCGTAAAAGTGACGTTTTTCAACAGGTCTACGAACTTCTTCACCATCAGTCAACCACTCTCTAGTCCACTTATACCGTCTACTCCGTTTTGAGACGTCGGGTGACACAAGTTGAAAACTTCATAACCAACACGCTGCACGCCAACCCGTAACAGTACCTCTTCTTAACCCAGGAAAGAGAACTGGTTACGGTCGACGTCCGCAACGTTAAAAAATACGTAGAGTAACTAAACGACTCGTATGAAGAGTCTACATTACCAAAACGACCCTAAGTCTTCGACATCACCTAGTCTAACCGTCGTCTGGTGATTTGTCACTGGTCCTGGGAGTAAACCCACGTTCGAACCGAGTGGCTAACAGAATATGAAAAGTGACGTACAGTGTTAGGTCAACTCTTTGCCAAGTAACAACAACGTATCTCATTCTCTTCTGCTGGGCAAAGTTTTGCTACTACAAAAACTAAACGCCAGTCGAATACTTCGTGGGTGAATAATTCGAAAAAGTGGAAAAGTTAAACGAAATTTACGGTTTACTGGTATCTTACCAACTGTCACTCAAGAAACCGTTGAAGAACACATCAGCATCCTCCTAGTCAAAGTCACTACGAGAGTCAACCAGCAACAGTCGAAGACACCGACCTGTGATGTGAGGAGTAGAAGTTCCGAGAGTAGAGGAAACGTTTTGAAGAACTTGGTGGTGACGTGACATGTCAGTACTCTTCAAGAACCCGGTTTACACAACAACCACAACACTTAACAGAGACGACGAAATGTTGGGTAAAACTTGTGCTCATTTTTTTTAGTGATCTTAAACGAAAAACAGATTGTAATAAAGACATAAGATTTTATGCATATTTTATTTGTCGTTCATTACAGTAATCGTTTTTTTTATTTCGTTCTTTATACGTAAGTTTACTAAATATTGTATTGGTGTAAATTCTTACATAAGGTTTCAGTTTGTCGTTTCAAGTTGTTACGTTTTGGCAGTAATGAAAACGTGGTTGGATTATAAACCTCTTGTTGTGTATATTGTTGACACGAGAGAACTGACAATATAAGATCATCCCTCCTGTCCATTTGATTATTTACTGTTAAATTAAAACCCCACATTCACCATAGTCATTTTGTCTCACACCCTTTTTCGATGAACCCACTCCTACCTACCCCGGGGAACTCCTGGGTACCAATTCCTACCGGAGAGACTCCTCCACGATAAACTCGATTCCGGACTTACTACTGTCGCCCTACTTGTAAAATCTATTCTAAAACAAACTTCTTTTGAGAGACACCTTTCTAAACTTTTAGAGAGTCAGAAGAAAATAAACATAAGTAAATAAATTTAAAGTTTCCATTATGTATAAGTAACATTGTTAAAGGTTGGAACAATTACATGTATGTCAGTTTACATCTTCACTGAGAAGGGCGAAGCGAAGAGGGTGGGAGGTGGGGGTTAAGGTGAAGGACTTCTCTTAGGGAAATAGTGAATCCACCTATTGGAGGGCTTAAAAAGAGACACGTTAACACTTATATATACAATTAAAGGTTGAACCACAGACGAATGAACAGAACATCCTGTCCGTTCGAGTAGTTCCGGTTTTACCTGAGACCTAAAAGAGACGATTTGAAGAAGGAGGGGGTCCAAAAGAGGAGAAACTTTTATTGTAGTGGTGGGACCGGTCCACAAGTCCGGGGTTCCGACCCTCTGTAGGAACCAAAAGGGAAATGACATCCTGAGGTTCAGGTCAGACGATCGTTTAGGATATCTGAGGTTTTGTACAGGGACGGCCTGCGAACGATGTGGGGTAATGGTTGTCGGACCACATTCGGTGGTCATGTGGAGCGGTCCTGGAGGAGTGACGAGAAACAGGAGAGAACAACGTAGGATGTCAAGAAAGACGTGGGTCGTCGGTTTCACCAGAAAATTTTGACCATTTGGACCAGGGTAGGGAGGAATGAATATGGGGTCACCGAAGGGTCTGAGAAGTAGACGTCTGCCTCAAAGTTCCTGATTCACTAGAGTCTGCTACCAGGAAGAGAGGTCAGAGTAGTACAGGTAAAGTGGAGGAATAAGTAATTGGGGTGGAAGAAGGACAACCCAGAGTCCCGAACGTAAACGACTCGATCAAGAAACAGTAGTAAGACTAGAATTGAGAAACAGTGGTAGGTCCCTCCGTAAGGGGTACCGTGGTCCATGTGGTCAGAGGGAAAACGAGACGGGTGGAGATGTAGAGGTGTGCACGAGATAGGGTAGTGGAACAAAATAAAGGAAACATCGTGAGTCAAATAACCTTCCGTAGTACGAATAAACAAAGGACAAATAGTAGATAGAGGAGACGGGAGGTGACTTGAGTCCGAGACAGTCCCGTCTCTAGAACTGAGTACAAGCACAAGTGTCTAGGTGACTACTCATTTATTTTGACAAAGGTCTAGCAACGATTACTCGTTCCGAGATCACTTGTAAAAACCCGTATATATGTAGAAACCCACTAACACCTTCCCTAAGACACCCTGTGTCAAAATCTTCACCTTAAAGATCCAGGTTCCATTACATAAAATTTTAAACTACCTATACAGTTTAACGACGGGTTTAATGACAAGGTTAAATGTGAGGGTGACTGAAACTACCACTTGCGGAAGAAAATTCAGGAACAGTTGTGACCCAATATTTTAGAAAAGCCGGACACAATACTCGTTTTTAGTCCATAAAATAAAACTAAACATAAAGAGACTAATACACTTCAACTTACAGAAAAGTGTACACAAAAACAGTAACTATTAAAAGAAAACCCACTATTTGTCTCGACCAGGGTGAGAGATTATATCAAGACAAACATTCTTTCTTCTTATCCGTTACCCATCTCTAATGGTGACGGTCGGTGTGTAGTAAACCGATAATGATGAAAAAATGACCGACAAATAGAGAATAATTAATCATTACGAGAAATACAAAACACCTCAAGTGAAACAATACATACAACGTTTATGAGAGAGAAACAGAAAGGAAATAGAAAGTCACAACAAATTCGATAATTATAGAAACCTAGGAATTGAGAAAGACAATAACACTTCTATCGTACATATGGACATTTGTAAATTTTCGTCAGATAGTCACGTCAAGTCAAATATCTTTCTGTAATTTATTTTTCACTGAGAGAGGGCAATGCGACAATGGGAACGTATAGAAGTGTAAAAAGAACAAATATACGTGTAAGTATATAGTAAGTATATAGTAATTAAATAAGAAGTCACTAAGTAAGAAGATCGTTTATAAATGTTCGGCGAATATGAAGGTTATAAATAACCCATATATGATATAAAGACCGTAACATATCAATATGATCTTTTTCTATATATATAATAGAAGACAATTTGAACAAAAACCTTCTACACGAATAGAAAAAAAAAAAAAAAAGTGTAAAGTCTACGAGGATATTGTCCTGGACATAGACGGAGTAACAAAAAATTACAAACGAGTGACAAGATAAAATACGGAAACGGTCTTATATAAATTAGACCAGGAATAACTACCTGTAAATGTAACCAAGGACACACAAACGTTAATGTTTGGTACAACATCACTCATAGAGACATCGATATAGAAACGTCGGTACACGTTTATATAGACATCCCGTCTGAGGATTTTATCTTAACGTAAAATTCAACTATCTGTAACGGTTTAACAGGAGGTTTTGACACAAGGTTAAGTGTGAGGTAGTTCTACACACTCTCACGGGTAAAACGATGAAATAAACGTTGGGGCCTATAATACAGAAAATAGTAAAAACGTTTGTAGATCACGACTCTTACCACAAAGTAACAAAATAAAACGTGAAGGGACTAATCTTCACTTCGACTCTTAGAAAAGCATATAAATAACCAGTGGACATAAAGAAGATGCTTAACATACAAGTATAAGAAAGGAGTGAAAAATTATAGTTCAACAGACAAATTTTTTAAATTCAACTAAACATTTAAGGTATATCATCCCCTTAAGTTTGAAATAAACATCTAACGTCTATAAAAGAGGGTTCGACAGAAATCAGAAAATAAACAAATAAATTTAAAATAAAAACCGATATGACCCAGAAGTAACGACGTGTACTCGAAAGAGATCAACACTACTCGCCACCAACGAAAGATCAACGTCGCACGCTAGAAGAGTAACGCCACCGAAGAGAACAACGTCTCGTACTCGAGATCCCGCTCCCGAGTCATTGACACCGTGTCCTGGGTCTATGGGGTGTTACGTAGTATAGGAGACCCTGGTCCTTAGTTTGGAGATAGGGGACGTAACCGTCTGTCTAAAAATTGACCTGGTCGTTCCTTTAGGAACAGAAATCAGAGAGTTATAGCAAATACCATATTGGGGTGGAACAGTTACCACCTATGGCGACTTAGGGATCCTGAGGGACCTCGTCGAAATCTTTACTACTAGATGTCGTTCCGACTCCCCGGTACGGTGCGACATCCATTATCTCGAAAAGTTCATTGTGTTCCTGTCTTTTATGATTTTCAAAGTTGTTTGTTTTCATGAAGACAAACGTCCTTTTACACGTTTAGTCACTACTTCGTGGCATTGTTGTGTTCTCCTTTGTCACTCCGGTCACCTTCTAGGAGGAGTGGAACTCCAGTCCTAAGTTGACACCAGGGGTCTCACCCTAAGGGACCTTTAGAACCGGTTTTCCTTTTTCCTCCTTTAGATGGATTTATGTCCAACTATTGACGATGTCCTTTTCTATACTCTTTACGCTAGGTGTGTCCTTAACATCACCAGAGGACCTGGTCAGGGACGGTTCTCCTACCCTCATCACGTCAGTAAATGGCGGACAAGTGAACATCACCAACCACCTGACTGGGAGTCGACCCCTCTCCCAGTGGAAGGGAACTCACCGCTATTGGAGTTTAAGTCCTTTCCAATAGTAAGTCTTCCTCCCTCTTTACTTCTCCGTTAACTGTCACCAACGATACTCGACGAAAATAACATTAGTCAATTAAAATAAAAGGGGTTTGTAATCGTGTCAATAACAACCTCGTTAGACTAGGTGATGATACTCCAAAAAGTCAAGTGAAGTTTACTAGTCTTTGCATTCTTTCTCACACACATGTACAGAATTTAGGCCGAGGTGAAGACCTTCCCTGTGAACCAGCCCCTTCACTCAGTGTGAAAGAGCGACACTTGTGTTGACTCGTAAGTTCTCTGACTTATCAACCACAGTTCTTTATTTCGACTTTTTTTTTTTCTTTCAACCTTTAAATAACCTCCGACACTTAATGTATATGCCAAGGAAATACTACAGGAGTGAGAGAGAAGAAACTTATAAATAACTTGTGTGTGATAGGTTAACGTCTTAAAAGAGAGAAACTCAAACGGAGTCAGATCAAACCATTGTTTCGATGGTAAATAATTCTTCTTAAAGTTACTTAACCAATTAATAATAATAAAAAAGCTACCCAACTTTCCTCGACCCTGTACTCGTACCGTCGATTTATCACGAGTCGACCAAGACCCATAAAAGAGAGGTACTTTGTTTCGGGGTCGAAAACAACGACAACAAAAAAAGGGTCACTTTTACACGTCCAAGGTGTACAACCAATTTCTCTTGTCATCCCAACACGTTGACCCCAGTAGGAGTTCCCCATGACGCCCGAGACACCCTCCAATGTCAACGTTGTACATCTAAGGGTAGCTGTCTTTACTCTGACTTGCACAAGACTGACCTCGCCGACGACCCGAGTCTTCTGTGACCTTTAAATCAATTCAGTGTGTGTCGCACACGGCAAGTCCTATACACCCTAGTACTCTTCGTGACACGGGACCCAGACCTACGGACACCACGGGCCCCTAACGGTGTCCGTCGCCTCTTGTTCTTAATACAACATCCCTCGAGGTTCGATAAACTCGATGTTAACGGGGAGGTCCCAGACCTTGGGTCAGGTCTGAAGGAGGTGGACAATATGACCCCTTACGTCCTTTCCCTTCTCTTCCGAGTGGGGAACTCTACAAAAAACTACGAGAACTTGTAGTCTTGACTAAGAGGTCTTATCAAAAACAAGTACGTAGGTCTGTAGACTTGCAACGCCGTCTCAGTTCAGAACTCGAAGGTATTGTTCCACTGGACTTTACTTTATCGTAAGAGTCGAACCGTTTACATATAAAGTACTGGAGTCTCCTTCTCTGGACTCTCCAGGACAGGTGAACCCCCTCACTTCGACCTTCACGTAAGACCACGAGAACCAGAGGCGTCGCCCCCATCCCCCCACTCGGTGTCTCTTACAACTACTACTCTCTCTCTTCGTCTCCTTCCCATACACGGGACACGGACAAAGAAAGATTCTTTTCGAGACCATTGTCCAAAGACCCATTTACTTTCAACATAACAGAGGGTAGTCTCTACTGAACTTTTATTTCACGAAATTTCGATTATGACGTCTACAGACGTCCTTTGAGTCGTGGTGTGGCTTGTCACATCAATCTATCGACACGTTTTTTCATGTACTTCCTTTCCCGATTACACGTTATGAAGATAAATTCTATCTTCCTCCTTTATCTTTAACACTATCGTACGATAAAGTTCATTATTATCTTTCATGAACTACAAATGTACCACTTACCTAGTTATGATTAAGACATCAGTCGCGTGTATGTCATCAAACCTAATATGTTCACTATCTACGTGAGTCATATCGACTTTAGAGGTGGGACGTTGTAAATAAAGAACGACGCACAATCTACCTTAAAAGGTGGGTTGATAGACCTTCCTAAACGTATTCTTACCACTATCTCGTCATAAGAAATTACTACACGAAAAGAAACAATTTGAAGTTTTTACAGATACCACGTACTACTCCAAACCCACTTAACGGTTCGATTACGAAAAATATAAAAGAAATTTCTCGAATAGAAGTCACACAACACCCTCAATGAAATATAACACCAAAATTTCCGTCACCGTCATTTCGACTTAAACATCGTTAGGGGTCATTTACGGGGGAGGAGGAGGAGATCCAGAACCAGAACGATTCTTCCCTTAGACCCCTTCCGACGGAGACCAAGTCGACGTTCCTCAGGAACCCTAAATACAAGAGGCTGGACCAAAACGAGTGGTTCTTCACTCCGACAGTGAGAGGATGGGCTTGTTACTGAAGAACAATCGGATTTAGTCGGGCCAAGAACAGTCTACCCGAACCTCGAGAGTGCCTCCTACTCATTAAGTCTAGTCTCGGACCCTCGTTGACACCAAACCTCTCACTGGCAAAAACAGGAGGGGTGTTCTTGGATTACATCTGTTTCGCTCCTCCTCTTCCCTGACCTTAGAACCCTTAAGGTCCTTACGTGGGAGGTTCGTTTTCTTCGAAAGGAAGGACCGAACACGAGAGTCTTAGACGAGGAGCGTTCCGAAACGTTCATGTTTCCACCTTTTTGTTTTGGGGTTTCGACCTCGGGAGCTCCCATTAGGTTATCTCCTGAAGTACAATTGGAGTCAAAGTTACTCTGTTTCTTAAACTTTCGGTTCTGATCTTCCTTTGAATTCCAGTGGATTAGAAGGGAAAACAGATTACGTCCTCAGAGAAAGGGTTGTGTCGAAACGTCACGTAACTAGACAACGACGAACTTATGGAGACTCCTGTTTCTTGAGTGAAGGAGATTTGTCACTACTGTTGTCACTGTGATATACCTCCTGAATGACACCCAGTCGGGACACTATTCGGAACTTTTTAGTACCAGAATGAATTACGAACGTTGTTGGAATACTCTTGACTAACGTGGTAGTGAAATGTCTACCCCCTTGTCCGAAGTACATAACGTCTCTTTCCTTAAATCTCACACGACGCAAGAATAAGGGACGTGTGTGGGGGACGGGTCCGACAGGACACCCGACAGGGTAGTACCCGTCGGAGCTAACAATAAAAAACAAGGAACCTCTGTGAACCTTATGTGACAGTTGAATTTGTTTTTCGCATTACACTCTCAACACTCAATTTAAAATAGACCCCGTTTTACTCCTGACATCGAGTCCTCTATCGTGGAGTCTATCGAGACTCTTTGGCGAGGTTTCCCCATCCCCCCTTCTTGTCACATATACACTCAAACTACTTCCCGCACATGTACGTTAGTTCGTATATAAAAGGGTCTTCCAAACACGATCAGAACACTTCGAAAGAGGATCAACAATCTGTGGTAACAGTGGTACTTCCTAAAAACACGAAAAGATCTATACTCCTCTACAAGAATGTTCTTAACTCGAGTATTTTAACGAGGACTATTATGGATTGATAGACTTCTGGACAGGACGGTCATTGGGGGGAGGGTTGGTTCGTGTCTCACGGAGTAAAGACGAGAGGTGGGACTTGAGGAAAGTCCGCCACAACTTCCAGTCGTCGACGTCGTCGTGTACTGAATTAGGATCACCTCCAATCTACCGTTCGTGGGCACCGTTCACGGTTAAACAAACTCTTGTAGAACGGTCAGAACGTGTGTGGTCGGGAAGTCTGTGAACTCCGTCGGAAGGACAGGGAGTTGGACGGAGGGTCAAAAGGAAAGAGGAGACAAGGTACAGTTGACTGTAACGTAGAGTCAAACCGTTCAAGGAGACCTGGGGAAGGACGAATGGTCACGAGAAGAGTTTTGTACACAGTAAAGGCAAACCTTGTAAAACTTCTCTGGAATAGTGACAACGGATCAAGATAATCCTCTGGTACCCGAGACAACCGTTGTCCCTTGGTACTGCCGTAGATAAGACCCACGTCTCCCTCCGAAAGGTTTCTCGTGTGTCACTTGAAAAAGGTGTCGGGAAAAGTCCCTCTTCCGTAAATTTTTTAGGTCTCATAATGTTGTTCGGTCCCAACTCGAAGGTACGGTACCGACCGCCCTTTTGGTCACAGTCTCATTTCCTGCCTCGGAAAAACGTCCCAAAAACACCACCAGGAGGGTCCAGGACCGCCTCTGTCGACGAGACTCTAGATTGAGCCGGAGACTCGACCTAAGAGATGTCGAGTGACCGTGTAGGGACTACTCTGGGAGACGTGATCGGAGGGTTGAATACTTTCCACTAGCACAACAACTGTGAGACCTCAACAGAAAGAGTACCTCACTCAGGACTGAGTCTTAGTCCGGTAGAGGGCAAGTGACACACTGTAACCCGTTTATGGAGAGGGTGAAATCCGAAAGTATAGGTATAGACATCTCGAGTCACAGTAGAATTGTCACAATTTAATTAATTTGTTCCTCTTGTACTCTGACTCAACCGAACCTACGGTACCACGGGTGTAGTCGTTTGGTTTTAGGTTCCGACATTTACGGGCACGAATCAACGAGTCAGTACAGGTCGAGAAACACTGGGTCACCTGACGTCGGGAGGTCCGAGGAGAGAGGTACCCCTCAGAGGTCCGTTCTCATGACCTCACCCAACGGTGCAGGAGGAGGTGCCCTAGAAGGGTTGGGTCCCTAGCTTGGGTCCAGTAGGCTTAATGTCCTCCTAAGAAATAGTAAACTCGGTGGTCCCTTCGGGATTTGTTTCTCACCGCGACCCGGGGCGGGTGTCCCGGCCGCGCCGGGGCGGGTGTCCCGGCCGAGTGGGGAAGGACACTTCCACTCCCTCCAAGACGGGTATATGAGACCATGAGCGGTACCACCGGTGACGCGTCAACCCTCCCCGTCGCCGACCCCCAAGACCATAGGGTTCTGGATCTTCGATGTTCTAGTTTTGTGACTCCTGTCGGTCAGTGTCTCCGGTTGGATAGTGTCTCCGGGGTGGGATTCGAGACGGTTAATCATTAAAGGAAGGAAGTGAAAACACAGAAGAGATATTTTCGGAGAGGAATCGAGGATAACCACCCCAAACCACGACGGACTAACCTTACCTAAAAACAACAAAAACAATAACAAGTCAGCAAGTCAGTACATACTGAGAAACACTGAGGGGGACGGGGGTACCTGGAGTCATGTGGTCCGAAGGAACAGGAAGTGATAAAGAACCTCAAGCGAGTTTGAGTAGACAACTCAACCACTACGGTAAGTGGGTAGAGTAGAGGACAGCGGGGGAAGAGGAGGACAGGAGTTAGAAAGGGTCGTTGTTCCAGAAAAGGTCACTCAGTCGAGAAACGTAGTCTACCAGTTTTATGACCTCGAAGTCAAAGTTGTAGTCAGGAAGGTTACTTATAAGTCCAACTAAAGGAAATCCTAACTGACCAAACTAGAGGAACGAAAGGTTCTCTACGAGTTCTTAGAAGTGGACGTGGCGTCAAGTTTTCGTAGTTAAGAAACCGTGAGTCGAAAGGAATACCAGGTCGAGAATCTAGGCAAGTACTGATGACCTTTTGGTATTGAAACCGATACCTCTGGAAACAACCGTTTCACCATAAAGACGAAATATTTTACGACAGAACCAAGTAGTATCGAAAAGAAGGTTCATTGTTCGTAGAAAATGACTTTATTTGAGAATTTTAAAAATGGTAAATTTTACAACATCAAGTAGAAAATTGTCAAGACCACAGTCTTCTTCCTTGACGTCCTCCGGGGAGTCTCAGAGGTCCTCGTCCTTCGTCGGTAGTCACCCCTGACAACATCGGGGAAGTCACCGACGGAAGAACACCAGAGACCTACACCACCCACTCAGGGAGGCTTCAGGATCTAAGGTCGAGGTGTCGAAAGTCTAAACTAAACTCGTAAAGAAAAAAGGTCTGACCCAGACCTTGGACCTGCCATTATTTAACCTAGGATGAATCTTTAACCAGACTCAGACCCCAACTTGACCCAGACTGAATTCGACCTGACCCCGGTCGCCCTCCGGAGTCCACTTATTTGAATTTCCGACTTGTTCATCCAATTGGAAAGGTTTCTAGCAGAACTTGATGGAAACCGTACCACCTCTTGAAAATTGGGTCTACTCAAGTAAGTAATTTTCCACGGGATCTCTTTTTTCCCCAGAACCGGTGAAATTTCCCACCTCCCTTTTAATAAAAAGGAAGAAATGTCAAAGACCCCTGGTCCTATTCTGGGTGACTCTGTGGTTGTACAAGGCCTCGGAGATCTGTCGTGGAGCCCTTTTGATCGTCTTCGGGCGTTTCCCATTCTTAAGAAACGTTTCAACCGAAAGGAACTAGGGATAGACACCACGGACAAGGTCCCTGATTCCATTTTAAAGTTTAACAAGGAAGGAAAGATTCTCGAAGGGACCACCGAGTCTACCATTTCTTAGACGGACGTCACGTCCTCTGCGTCCAAGCTAGGGACTTAGTCCTTCTAGGGGACCGCTTCCCTTACCGTTGGGTGAGGACATAAGAACCTCTTAGGGTACCTGTCTCCTCCACGACTAAGAAAGAGAGGGTCTCTACTTTCAAACAGAGTACGACACAAGATTCTTACACCGACTGTCGGTAGTCCAACCTCCGGAGGTTTTATACCGACCAGTCTTTACAGCTAACGTGGGATAAACGTCGACCCTAGGATGACTGATATCGGTCCGAGAGTCCCCCTTGAGATACTCTCAGGGAACCTGTCACTCTTCTAGTTTGGTCAGTTAGGATTTCCTGTAGTGAGGACTTATAAGTAACCTTCCTGACTACGACTTCGAGGTTATGAAACCGGAGACCTTCACTTCTCGGTTGATTAATCTTTTCTGGGACTACGACCCTTCTTAACTCCCGTTCTCCCCATCCCCACTGTCCTCCTCTACCAACCTACCGTAGTGACTGAGTTATCTGTACTCAAACTCGTTTGAGGCCCTCTGTCATTTCCTGTCCCTTCGGACCGTCCAACGTCAAATGCCCCAGTGTTTCTTAGCCTGTGCTGAATTGCTGACTTGTTGTTGTCCCTTTGACAGAGAAAGAAAACCATTAGACACTCTCACCGAGACCTAGAACCCTTCCCTTCAAGAAAACGTGTAAGACCATAGATCCCTCAATAAGTCATGATCGTCCCTATAAAAATAATAAACAGGTTTGACTTTGAACTATACTACAAACTTTACTAAAAGTTTTACTAAAAATTTCATTCATAGAGACACCAGTCTTCAACCGGTTCAACCTTCGATTACAAGTCTTGGACTATCCTTTTTTTTTAAAAAAATCCGGAAGAGGGCTTCGATTTTACTTTGATACATGCACCTCCCTTTCTTTTTGTAAGACTTCGGTAACACCTGTCTAAATGATTTTGTAAGGTTTCTTTATGTCGAGATTTAGATCTTGTACCCTTAGTAAACTAAAGGCAGAATCAACTTCTAGAAGAGGAATTATATTTTCACTCAATTTCTATGACATCAACCTACCGACCTAGTCGTCGACCTATATTAAGTCTACCGTTGGGGTACTAAACTCCTTAATTTTTGTTGAGACCCATGCACGAGTCAGCGACAGTGCAGGTCAAGAAATGTTGAGGTACCTGACGTCGGGCGATCCGAGGAGACAGGTGCCCTAAAGGGTCCGTTCTTATGACCTCACCCAGTGGTAAAAGAAGAGGTCCCATGAAAAGGCTGGATCCCTAGCTTAGGCACAGAGGAAGTAACCGTCCATCCAAGAAATGGTGACTCGGGGGTCCCTTCGGGGGTTTTATTGACATGAACTGAATATTTAGTTCGAAAACATTCTTATATCGACTTCGAGATCTTTGTCAAGTTTTGGACGATAACAAAAGTGGTTAGGGGTCTGGAGGGGATAAGTTTGTTTTCTCTATTTTATGGAGAGGTCGATACTACTTCCAGAAAGACCGCCGGTCCAACACAGTGACGTACGGGGGTCCTGGGGGTACTACCATGACGTGACGCACTTAGTCATAGTCATGTTGTTTACTTTAAAGTGATTTTACTTTAACTACTGTCTACTGGTGCGGCTTTATTAACATTCGAATTCTGTGCCTGAACGATTTAGTTCCAATAAAACTCAATTTTTTACCAGTTGTGAACATTTAATTTTTTTATGAGAAAATTCCTTGTCAAAAATATTTACCGTTAAAAAACATTAGGCACACGAAAAGAGACGGAAAGACTTCTTACTAAAAGAAAGAAATGGGTGGGTAGAAAGTAGTCTAGGGTATCGTTTCAATCCTCTCCCTTTCCCTCACAGTACAGAGAAATAACCAAATTTTTATAATTCGTAATATATTAATTGAAAAATTAAGATTCAAAAGTAAGTAACTTCACCTTTCTCGTGATCCGACTTAACCCTCTACGCCGAAGACCGACACCAAAACACACTGGAATTCTCTTAGAGTAAGGGAGAGGTCCAGAGGCCAAGAAGAAGAGAACCCTCGACCATTTTCACTAAACATTTCAACAGGGGTTCAGACCGAAAGTACACATTTTCGTTGAAGTCCGACCCGTTCTGTTCAGTTAGATCAGTCGTGATAACCTCAGGGATAATTCAAGATCTGGAACACGACCCGTACCCTATATCAGTCACTTTTATCTGTACCTTGGTAAGGTCGACGACGGCGGACCCTAATATCGGGTTATGGGCGAGAACGAACGATCTCTTAGAATCAGGTTAACAAAGAGAAGACACGGAGCAAGAGGAGTACCCTAATACCATGATGACTTTATTTCCTCATGTACAGTTCCCTAAGGATATCATGGACCACGTACCACTTGTAATTTACTACAACTGAAAATAAAAATAATAACCATCTACTACATCTATAATTAGGTCATTCGTGTTTTTATTTATATCGTAAAGTCAACATGATTCACGAGACTCTTGTGCATAGTCCTCCTAAGGAAGTCGTACCCTTCATCACTAATTTGAATTCTAGACTTCCTATTCAAGTGGTCAACTTCCTCTTACCTTGTCTGAGGTCCCTTACCATATACGTTTCGAGGATACCACCCTTCTTCGTGTCTAAAGACACCTAAATCTCATCCGGTCCCACTTCGTCTTGTTCCTCCTTCTCTCATCTCCACCCCGTCCCCGGTCCGACACGACCCGAGACCACCTCGGGTTCTAAACCTTTTTGACCAAAACATTCACGGAGGACCTTCAGTCTCAAGGGTCAATCTGGGTACCGAGACTGTGAGATTCAACTATAGGCGCTCCTAAACCGATAGAAGTCTAACCTTGGGTAACCTTGGTCTAAGATTCCCTGTGATCCTTTCACGTACACTACTCAACACCGAGTTTTCCGAACTGTGGAGGACCCGGTAGAACGTGAATCTAGTACAAGAGTCCTGGTCTCAGGGTCCGATATAAGACTAAGAAAGTCACATGATCAGTCCCACAGGCACCCACCAGTGTAAACTTATCCCAACCTTTCTGTTTTGGTTTAAGAAGGGACAGATGTCCCTCTGTTCCGAAGTACCCGGAATTCAAGAACTCTCGTATGAATGATAAACTCTTAGTCTACTTTAGACACCTAAAAAGATGAACTCTCTACGTAAATGTGTGAATTTAGGTTTAATCCCGTATGAAAATCCAACCCAAACACCCAGGGGAACTTCGAGTTTTTACCAGGGTCAAATTTACAGGAAGATCATGTTCTGTTACGGGTTGTAATACCTGTAAGTTATAGGGAAAGTCATAGATTGGGGAGGGAGAGACAGAGGGGGTAGATAGAGAAGAAAGGAAGAGACAACGGAGGTAAAACCTGAGAATAACTCCCAGTAAAACGGGAATCTGATGAAATTAAAAGAAATGGAAACAGAAAGACAGAAATCTAAGACTAGGTCAGTGGAGAAGTGTAAGACACCCTTTTTCTTTTACATAACTTCCCTCCCTACTTTCACTTTATTTACTTATTTTAATATTTATGACTAAAAGTCTTATTTAGTTCGAATAATATCTATGAAACCTTTTTTGTATGTTCAATTTTTCAAATATCAGAGTCGTGGATTTCCCTTGGTTACCATAAAAAAAAAGGATCATAAAAAGACACTTTTTTTAAAAAAATTATCTCAGTACTAGTTTTACATATACATATACATAAAAATATAAATTTACATAATGAATTGTAAATAAACGGGAAATCGGGTTTACGTATATACATAATTCAAAGAAAATAATACCTTTCATACTACGTATGTGGTTTGGTTCCGTTGTAAAATTACTTGGATGGTGGGTAGGGTACATGGGTTGTGGATCGAAATTTTTCATAATCGTAACATAGATACTTGAAGACTACACGTTGTTTATCGGAGTTTGAAACCATCGGTAATTTTATCATTGGTAACTAAAACAAGTCCCAAAAGATCTCCTCACTAAAACCGACCCGAGTCGACACACTGAGAAGCCGATCAGCACAGACCGGAGTCAGAACGTAGATACAAAACGATGGTGAATCGATCTACCGAAACGAAGACCCTAACTGACCGACTGTACATCCCGGTGTTCTCCCTGACCCAGGGACAAAGAGAACAGTAAGTCGTCCAATAGGAACCCGAAGAAGTGTACCACTATCTTCCGAAGGTTGGCATCGTTCTCCGTTCACGGCTACGTATTCACAAAAAGTCTGAAGACCAACATCGAGTGATTATGACGATAACCGGTTTCGTCCGGTGTCTCAGTTAAATGTCAGGTTCCCACCTCTTTATCTAAGGTGAAGAACTACTTCTTAGACTTCGTAGTAAAACATTCCTACACTTATATTCGTCTTCTTAAACACCGAAAAAAATCATTCCCATGTCGATATCCGTTCTCTTCTTAAACGCCGGTTAAAATCTTAGATGGTGTTTACACGACGATTATGACTACAACCATTTAGTAGTAAAGACTACAATAACCATCTAACAGTACTTATTTTAAATCTACCGACTCATTACATGGTGGGTCACGTAACGACTTGGAACACACTGGTAAGTGGATAACAGCTCCTCGCTCCAGTAACTGTAAAAAAACGTTAATACTTATTACGATGTTATCTACGAAACACGTATTTCGAAAAAGACCAAAACCCTAATAAAGGAACCTCATCAGTGTTTTCACCATAATGACACAGTTTGTAAAATCTCGAGAATCATGTGAAACGGTTTAACGAAAGGTTTTCCTAACATAGTTAAATGTGAGGGTGGTCACACACACTCTCATGGGGTGTCCCTAGGAAGATTTTACGTTTAGACTAATAGAGTACGGGTCAAATTTTTACTAGAGATGACGGAAACATTATTTCTAATTTGTTACATCCTGTCTTGATACAGACGATGCACTGAAAACTTTTTGATTTTCTGACAAAATCGAGCTATTCTGGGACATAGGTTCCAAATATCTTAGATCACTCCTCCTTTGTTCTGAACTATCCGAGTCTTGGTTTACTTCTGTAGTGGGAGTTCAACAGGACCTTACGTCCATAGTAACAATATCTACTCCTTTGAGTCCCATTTTCTGCCGTCATAAATTTCATCTTTGGACAAGTGTTGAAAGATAGATACCGTAGTAGATACCTATACTCTCAACCTGGTATTCCTTTCGACTCGTGGCTTCTTAACTACGAAAACTTGACACCACGACCTCTTCTGAGAACTCTCAGGGAACCTGACGTTCCTCTAGGTTTGTCAGTTAGGATGTCCCTTAGTCAGGACTTATAAGTAACCTTCCGGACTACGACTTCGACTTCGAGGTTATGAAACCGGTGGACGACGTTTCTTGACTGAGAAACCTTTTCTGGGACTACGACCCTCTCCAACTTCCGCCCTCCTCTTCCCCTACTGTCTCCTACTTTACCTATCGTAGTGGCTGAACTACCTGTACTAAAACTCATCCGAGGTCCTCAACCACCACCTGTCCCTTTGGACCACACAAAGTCAGGTACCCCAGTGTTTCTCACTGGGTTGACACAACCTGTGTTGACTCACTGACTTGACTTGACTGACTAAAATCGTAGTGGAAACGTTTCTTTACATGTATATTTTCAAATTCATATATAAATTAGTTACGTTTCATTGATATTATGTAAAGGAAATAACCAATCTTAAGAAATCAAGATTTTGGACTTCTGACACTCAGAATCTTACTCTGTCTAGACTCAAACTTAAGACCGTAAATGATCTTAAACTCATTCTGAATTGTAGAGATTCAGAGTAGGTGAAACATTCTACACCCATTATTACGGATGTAAGATCCCCAAACCACTACTAAGTTGTATGTATGGTTTACAGATCGTCTTGGTAAGTCGTCCTCGATAAGAAGAAGGATACACTCTACTTACCTATTCATCTTCCCTTGGTATGTACATTGGTTTTACTCCTCCGTAACTATTAGATCCTGATATTTATTCCGAAACACTGAAAAATGTGGGTGTAATGGTACTAAACTTAGAGCCGAGTCAGACGATCGACCTTAAGAACGGAAATGACTCCCAAGGAAGAAGGGTCATAATGACTCTTAGGGGTCCAAGTACTTAGTAAACAAGGGGAACTAAGAGTGTAAGACAGGGGAACTACGAGTGGACCTCTCCCTCTTGTCTCTGGTCCTACGTAAGGAGTTCTACGTCAAGGAGTCGACCCCGAGAGGTCCCCGGGATAGACTCGAGACCTACGGAGACCGTGTGTCGATCACCCCCTCCCGTCGACAACCGGTCTCGCCCGCGGGGGGTGGGAACTGTGAAAAGGTATCCTCGTAGACTACCTCGAGAAGGACCCGGGGTCCTCAGGGTCCTGAACGAACAATAGGTAACTTTTATATATAGATGTCTAAACGAGTTCGGTTGGACTAAAAGACCACGAGAAAAAAAAAAAATTTGAAGAATACAATGTATCCTCACGGACCACCGAGTCTACCATTTCACAGACGGACATTACACCCTCTGGACCCAAGCTAGGGAACCAACCCTTCTAGGGGATCCCTTCCTTTACCGTTGGGTGAGGTCCTGAGAACGTACCTTTTAAGGTACTTATCTCCTCGGACCTTCCGATGTCAGGTACCCCAGTGCCTCGACCTGTGCTGACTCGTTGAAGTGACCATCCACTAATTGCTACGATACAATCAAACTCAATATGTCGTTTCACTAAACCAATATGTATATACAATCAACGGGTAAGCACAGACTGAGAACCGTTGGGGTACCTGACAACAGACGGTCCGAGGAGACAGGTACCTTAAGAGGTCTGTTCTTCTGACCTCACGATCGGTGAGGGAAGAGGTCCTATAGAAGGACAGGGTCCTTAGTTTCGACCCAGAGGGTGTAACGTCCGTCTAATGGTAGACTCGGTGAGATAAGGAAAAGTTTAAGTAAATGTAACAATCAAAGTTTAAGTAAATCCAACAATGCATTATAACTCGTCTCGAAGGACACGATATGCCACCCAGGAACAACCAAAAGGTAAAATTATATGTTACATATGTACAGTTAGGGTTTAAGGTATTGACAAGGGACGGGTGGGGGNGGGGGGGGGGGGGTAAAGGAGGACCATTACTATTCAAACAAGAGATTCAGACACTCCGATAAAGACAAAATATTTATGTTAATAAACATAGTAAAAAACCTAAGACGTATCTTCGTTATAGTATGTTATAAACAGAAAGAGTGCAGTGAGTTGTTCTGTCAGAGATCCAGGTAGGTACAACGACGTTTACCGCAATAAAGTAAGAAAAATTACCCACTCATTATAAGGTAACATACATATGTGGTATAGAAGAAATAGGTAAGTAGACAACTACTCACAAATCCAACGAAGGTACAGAACCGATAACATTTGTCACGACGTTACTTATCACCCTAAGTACATAGGAAAACCTGGTTCGATTGGACCAAAAGACTATCAGAAAAGGTATCTCTACAAAATCACACTCTTTTATATATTACAGTCAGAGTCCATATTAAAATGTAAAAGATCGTCGGTATAATTTTATACATTTCTTTACCTACTTTAATTAAAGTTGTCATACAATAAATTACGTCACATAGATAATAAATCGTATATTTTGTATATGTTAATAATTACTTCACTAGCTGTACTAAAATTTTAGTATATAGAGTTTCGACCATATAATTATATAGAATACGAATACCGTGTAGACTTCAACCTGATCGGTGGAAAAGTAACGAATCATTGGAGTCTACCGATCACCGGTGATGTACCTTGTCGTGGTAAGACTTTGTTTTGATGGACCTAAGGCTCACCATGTGAAGAGGTCCTCATGTCCAGAACTATGGGTGTACGTTGATAAAAAGGACTTTTGAACGAAGACTAAAGTCGAACCTACCTAGACACCCCTCAGTGATATGATATATGACATGGATCTTAATAAGAAAAACTGTATCATAACACAGGCCAAATGGTTAAACCTGAGAACAAAGGGAATGTCACTTAAGGGAAAAGTCCTCAGAGAACACAAAAGGGTGAAACGACGGTGCGATTTAATAGTCTCTTCTTTATAAAAATTAGGAACTTGTAATTATTCTTTCCTCGTTCTCTCAGTCTCAAAATAAAAATAAGGAGGGTACTCCAAGGAGACGAGGAGACACCTAAACACCTTATTCTCTTACACACCCTTAGACATTAGGTCACGTGTCCGATACCACCCCCTATAGAGGAACGTCACTGGTCGTCACAGACTCGGCATCCGTTACCGGGTCGATTTTACATCTGTGAAAGATCTTTCTTAAAAGTTAATCACTATTATCCAGGATGATACACATTCTCAAAATGTACGGAGTAAAGGGTTCCATCTGTAATAATAGTAGGGACAAAATATCTACTTTGTCTCTCCAATTCCTTGAATCAATTCCAGTATTTTTCTTGGGTCTGAACCTAGAAGTCACTGGACTACGAAAGGGAACAGAGTTCCGGTGGGAAGTTATGACCAACCGATTCTAACCGAGACTCCTAGTCGACCGTACATCGACCTCTGAAACGATCTCTTTCTCTCCAGAAACGTTCTTTGTAAACAGTAATGAATGTTTCTCTACCAATATCCCGGAGTGACAAGGTCAATGATAACGACATTCTGTTCAGTGGGGGTTTACCGTCCGCACTCTCCGGAGTCAACCTCCTGAAGTTTCCGATTCTAGTCTTTTGTCGGTTTCTTTGAACAAATGAGTACCTGAACGACCAGTCAATCCATCGAGTTTGGAGAGGAACACCGGAAAGGTGTGACAGAGGGACACACCTGACCAAGACCGAAGGAGGGAGTACCGTGCCGCTGACCCAGGTTTTCCGATCTTCTCTGTATGGCGAATAGTACCAGAGTGGGGTCTTTAAGGACGTGGTCCGTGAAGTACGTACTATAAGTTGTACCACCAGTGTCTCAAGACAAAGTTCCACCCCACTTTGTCTGAGACGGACGAATACCCTATACCATTCCAAACTCGTCCCGGTCAACTGGGTGTTTATAACAACACCGACAAAAACCTTTTATGTCAGACGGCACCAGTAAGAGCCACAATGTCTATCCAAGGTCCCTTCCTTTACAAGACAACTCACGGACCCGGAGATCTTTTACAGTCTTATCGCTTTCCCTCGATCCTTTTATTACCTTTCCCTTTATTCCAGTTTACGTTTACTCCTCATAACCTTCGCCGAAGGAGGTCGGTTTCTAGGGAAGATTTTTTCGTTACTAACGCGGGAGTTGAATCAGATGACCGGACTGAATACGAGAAAAACATCGGAGTCCACCGGAGGTGACCGGTCTCGTCCCACAGGACTCATTGAAGGATGTCGGGTCAGGGTCCTTCCCGGTGTCGTAGAACGAAAGCCGGACGGGAGGACCGAAGTACCGAATTGGGATTTGGAGGAAAAGGATCTCTAAACCTTAAAGTCATTTATTCCCGAACTTGACTCTTTATTACTGACGGAAATATACGTGACCGAGAAATGACCGTCCGGTAATGTCCCTTCTATTCCAAGATATTGTGACATCCTTATTTCGGGTCTTTTAATACGCTTTTCGAGGCGGTAGGTCCTATTTACAATATCTTCCGTAATTGGAAGGTATTTTTTAGGGAAACGATCCGTCCTTAAATTTACTGTCGGTGACACTCTCCTCTATAAATCGGAATCTTTGTATAGTGGTGGAAGAGAATCTTATCGTCCAAGAAACCAATAGTCGTCAACTCATAACAAGGAGAAAAAGTATCCTTACGAGTCGTCTTATCGTTTATGCATCTGTTTCAGAAAAGACCCATGTGGGGATATAGCGTCATATATGAAGGGCTCTACAATACACATGTAAGAGGCGGAAATAAATCCTTTTAACTTATTCTCTAACTATAAGTTTATTTCGACTTTGTTTGGAAATACTATCGGAGGTTTAATGAACAGAATTCTCTTTTTATTAAAAAAGAGGGACTCCATATTCACGTTAAGAGGTTACTTACACAATCCCGTCTTTAATGTCACTAATAGGAGAAAAAAATATATATTTAAACCGAGAAGGTCGTTCGCTCGGTTGGGTTAGTGTCCCGTCTCTGAAACATCTCTTCAAATACGTACAAGGTGTATGTATAAATATACGAAATCCTCTTTGTTAGAATCTACTATCACACTTTCACTAATAAGACAAACTTCATCAGTTAGAGACCCAGAGGTACGACTTTCGTAAACGTCGTCCTCCTCTTTCTCCTGAGATGAGGTAACAGAATCTCTGAGTCGACTTCAGGGTCTTGACGAAGACCGGGAAGGTCTCAAACCACACCTTTTCTCCGACTTATAGGGTTACACGATTCACCTGACTCAACATTATGGATGGGAGAACTCGAGGTGAGACGGAGGGTTTACCGTCCTTAAGTGTGTACCCTGTAATAAAAGGACAATCGACTCATCGAAACATTTATAACAAACCTCCTGGGTCATAACTTTGAATCGTAGTACCCACCAACTCTTTAGGTGTCAACGGAGAGTCAAACAAATTAGTTCAACTGTATGAATACTCCGTTATTAAAATTCTTAAAATTCTGAGAGAGATCTGATTTAGTGTCATTCTGGTTTGTCTAATTGAAACTCTCAGTCTTTGTTGAGGTTTCTTTACTTTCGTTAGGGTGACGACCCGTATGTGTGGCTCCTTTGGTCTTAACTTTCTCTGTGTACATGGGGTTACAAGTAGCGTCGTGACAAATATTATCGGTCCTGTACCTTTGTTGGATCTACAGGTAGTCGTCTACTTACCTATTCTTTCGACACCATGTATATGTGTTACCTCATAATGAGTCGGCAATTTTTCTTAAGTAAACTTAGTCAAGACTACTCTACCTACTTTGACCTCGGCTAATATGTCTCACTTCATTCGGTCTTTCTTTTTGTGGTTATGTCATATGATTGTGTATATATACCTTAAATCCTTCTACCGTTACTGCTGGGACATACGTTCTGTCCCTTTCTCTGTGTCTACACATATTACCTGAAAACCTGAGTCTCCCTCTCCCTCTCCCACCCTACTAAACCCTCTTACTGTAAGATTGTACATATGATAGTACATTCTTAACTTAGCGGTCAGATACAGACTCCGTCCTATGTCGTACGAACCTCGACCACGTACCCCTACTGGGTCTCTCCACAATACCCCTCCCTCCACCCTCCCCCCAAGTACAAACCCTTACGTACATTCTTAATTTCTAAAATTTTAATTTTTTTTTTTTTCTTTACTTTCCTTTTATCTAGAAGATTTTCCGAAATACCGAAAAGGATTACTATTGGATCACTACATGGACTGATTAAACATAATCTTTTATAAATAAATCTTATAAATTTTCAAAACATGAAATTTCATCTGATTCACTTTTTTCAGGAGAAGTCTCCTGACATAGACTAGGGTTTACTCTACAATAAAAATCCTTCTTACTTTGATTACAAATAGATCCCGGTTCTACACGGTCATGAGAAATTTAAGAATACTAGTGACCTGTTACATGTATAATAATAGGGGGGAAATTTTTTTAAATATATATATATATATTCTTTTTGGTTCCGACTTTCTCCAGATAATTGAACGAGTCTGAAGTCTAATGGACCTGATTTGTCTCAAACAATGAGGAGTGAACTCTTGGAAAGATTAAGAAATCTTAAAGAGATTTAAGGTCGTCCCGGTCTGTCAAAGAATTCACTGTTTGGATCCATTCTACAGACTAAGAAGGAAGGTCAATTTAGATTAGGTAACTTTTCAGGAGAGTCAACATGAGGATTTGGCTGGTGTTTTCGTTCATAAAGAAAGACAACAGTCATCTCAGTAGGGGCCTCGGGACCCATGGTGGTAGAAGACTGGGGAAGGGACCAAGGATCCACACGAGGGAGGAGGGTACGAACGAGTGGACCGTAGTACCAAGTGTCGTCGACCTTGGTAGAAGGTTCTTTAATACTATGTCACACAGAGAGGAGACAGACCCTGAGACGTCTAGAGGACGACATGGATCTCATTGTAAGCTGACAGAATGGAAACGAACATTTTCGATCACCGTAGGCCGGGACTGGGGGGCGAGGGGAATAGAGGACGTGAGAGACGAGACGAGAGGTTCGGTATGAGGGGGTATGTGTAAACTGACAAAGACCTTATCTCGTTCGAAAGGGGGAAGAACAAGAAAAAGAGAGGAATCTTGTAAGAAGAGGACCGAGAAGTATACCGGACTCAGAACGGGAAGTCCAGAACCAAATCTCTGGTCAGAAAGAAAGTGGCGGGATAATTTCTACGAGGGAGGTGGTACAATCAACGGTAGTCTCCCGGAACACCGAAAGAAGTACCACGAACAGTAATGGATATTAATGCATGTCATTTAGGGGATGTATGTTTGTGTAAGACAAGACTCTCGTACTAGTATTCAGGTTGGACAAGTAACTCAGGTTGTTTCAATCGGATCCGTGAGTTGATTGTGTTTACCGATGCATCACGACGTGTCATTATATGAAAAACCCGAAGGGACCACCGAGTCTGCCATTTCTTAGACGGATGAGACGTCTTCTGGGTCCAAGTTAGGAACCCAGTCTTTCTAGGGGACCTCTTCCCGTACCGTTGGGTGAGGTCATAACAACGGACGTTTCAGGGTACCTGTCTCCTCGGACCACCCGATGTCGGGTACCCCAGAGTTTCTCACTCTGTACTGAATCGTTGGCTGATTGTGTGTATTATAAAAAGTGTACATTATGTATTTTCGTGTTTTTTATTTTGTAAAAATTGGAATATCATACCATGGAACTTTTCATGTCATTTTGTCGACCGTATGTCCCCGACCGTAGTTCACTTGTCCGTTCTTCCCACTGACGGACCTCCTCCCTCTCCTCGACCCTCTACCATCTCGACTTCCTAGTCGTCGTCGTCCAATACCTCCCGTTCAACGTAAAAGTGAGTGTGGACTGCGACTACCTTGCGGGCAAGTGTGGAAACTTCCAAGTGCTGAACTTCCAATCAGACATCCCCTGAAAGACACAAACCACATAAACGAATGAACAAACAATAGATAGGGACAAGGAGTGGGTCGAGTTTGCTTCAGTGTACACTGGTCCTTGGGAATAGCAGTGACAATGGAGTCAAAGACCGTGAGTTGTTTGAAAAACCACGTTTTTAATTAGTATGAACACATCACGAGGACGAGAATTTTGGGAAGGGGTAGGGTTTGGTGTCAGATAAGCCATTAGGTAGTAGAAAAGTCACAATGATCCGTTTTTATAACCTCAACTGAAACTCTTGGAACCAGGTATGAGGGCAGTGCGTATGATTCAGTGAAGTCACCACAGGCTGAGTCACGCTGGGACACCTGACATCGGTCGGTCCGAGGAGACAGGTACCCTAAAAGGTCCGTTCTTATGACCTCACCCAACGGTACGGGAGGAGGGTCCCTAGAAGGGCTGGGTCCCTTCGGTACAGAGTGTCGGCAATTAAACGATATGGTCGAATTCGTTCAGCAATAAGGAGAGGTTTACTAGAAATTTGGGGGAGACTCAGGACTGGGGCCTAACAAAGGTCAAAAAGATGATGACAGGGGAACTTCATTGGAACTATCTTCGTTGAACCAAAATTGATTCAGTAATACAACTCTACGTCGGACGTCAAATAAATCCCCCTGGGTCACAAAGAGGAGACAAACCTCTGAGAGCTCACCACAATTACCTCCCACAGTCCACTACCGTAGACCCCCCTTTTCCTAGGAAGGTCCGTCGTCACGTGTACTCTCCGTCTACCCTAAATAACGGTCGTCGGAGGCATTTCTACCCCTCTTTGGGTAAACGGAAAACATTGTGGAGGAGACCGACTTGTCCGTGTTTCCTTGACCACGAATTAGCATAGATCTCAGAGTTGGAATAGTGGACTTCTTACCCTTAAGGAGTGGCCCTTAGCATCGGACGTTTCCGTCGGTTCCCGATCTCTTTCGTTCTAGGACGGACACGTGCCCGAGACCTGTCCCCGACCGACGGACAGACACGGAGGACGAACACCCTTGGACGAGAGAGGACGTCACAAGTAGACCCCTACCTCCTCCTCTCGTTCCACCCACAGTACCCGACACGATTTGTGAGACACATGTAACGGAGAGGTTTACGGCACTCCGTCAATAATAAAGGTATGACACGGGTAAAAGGTCTACCCCTCGGGCTCCGCATCTCTACCTCACTAGACGAACTTCGGAGTCGCAATCCCTCATTGATGCAAGGTCCCGTGAGGAACGCTAGAGGTAGAGCCGAGGAAAGAACACGACAACCAGTCAAAGACGACAGTGTCCCTTGGGTCGATGTGTCTTCCGTAGTAAAAGTCCCCGACATTTCGGCAACATCACTTAGTTTACATACCCCAATCTAGACCGTTTACTTCAGGGTCTCCGGGTCGAAGTACTGAATGTTTTATTTCGATCTGTCTCATGTAGTCTACAGGTGTACCTCTGTTTACTTGACACCCTTTCTTAGTAGACGAATTACCTCTTTTTTTATCTTCATGAAGACACTTGAAATTCTCTACACATAAAAAGAAAAAATTTAATTTTTTTTTAAAAAAAAAATGGTGTAGTACACCGTACACCCTAGAGTCAAGGGGTTGGTCCCTGGTTTGAACACGGGGGATGTAAACTTCGTACTTCAGAATTGGTGACCTGGTGCTCCTTTCAGGGACACAAAGAGAAATATGGGGACAACCGTAGTGCTAAAAAGTCACAAAGTCCTTTCGGTTTAAAAAGAGCTCGGTCGTTTAGTTGGAAGATCTTCTAGTAGACGCCGGACTTTCTTTTCGGTAAGTTGTCACAAATACCTTACTGCTACAACCTGACCCGGGACGACCAGTGACTTCTATTGCTCCACTTCTTCCACGTCGGGACGGGAACGTCTCTAGTCCGACTCCGACGTCCCGTCCCTGTCTATCCACTCTCCGGTCAAATTATGAGACACTAAATCTCGAATCTTGTCCTCGCACACGCTTGTACCCTCTTTTTCAAGGAATCTCCTCCGTTTAAAACTCTACTCCAAACTTCCTATTCAGTCGTTTTACCCCTTCTATTACACCCGTTTTGGGTGTCTTAGCACCATACATGTCTCACAGACCCCGTCATCCTTTTCTCCGACCTCTCTTTAAGTTGGGTTGACACTTCCCGGAAGGTTCAACCTGAAACCTCGTGTCTGTAATAGGACACGATTATCGATCTTCCGTTACCGTTGGGTGAGATCCTGAGAACGGACCTTTTAGGGTACCTGCCTCTTCGGGCCATCCGACGTCAGGTAAACCAGTGATTCTCAACCCATGTTGACTCGCTGAAGTGAAAGTGAAAAGTGAAAGTACGTAACCTCTTCCTTTACCGTTGGGTGAGGTCACAAGAACGGACCTCTTAGGGTCCCTGCCCCCTCGGACCACCCGACGGCAGATACCCCAGTATGGCTCAGTCTGTACTGACTTCGCTGAATCGTCGTTATCGATCTTTCTAGGGAGACCCCCCACCCGCTTCGATAAACTCCGACATAACCTCTCTTGACTGGCCTCCTTCCAACAGGACCATCAGTGTGTGTGTGTGACCTTATCATGAGTCGATATTTTTCTTTCTTACGGTAAACGTCGTTGTACCTCCCTGGATCTTTACTAGTATCACTCACTCTGTCTCTTCCTGTTTATGATATACTATAGTGAATATACACCTTAGACCCTGAAGGGACCACCGAGTCTGCCATTTCGTAGACGGATGTTACACCCTCTGGGTCCAAGTTAGGGACCCAGCCCTTCTAGGGGACCTCTTCCTTTACCGTTGGGTGAGTTCATAAGAACGGACCTTTTAGGGTACCTGCCACCCTGGACCATCCGATATCAGGTACCGCAGCGTTTTTCAACCTGTGTTGCCTCGTTGAAGTGAAAGTATACACCTTAGATTTTTTTTTTTTTTACCATGTTTACTTGAATAAATGTTTTGTCTTTATCTGGGTGTCTGTATCTTTTGTTTGAATACCAATGGTTTCCCCTTTCCCCTTCCCTCCCTATTTAATCCTCAAACCCTACTTGTCTATGTATGATGAAATATATTTTGTCTATTTGTTGTTCCAGAAGGATATATCGTGTCCTTTGATATAAGTCATAGAATATTATTACATATTGTCTTGTCTGAGTCTTTTTCTTATATATCTTGATACATATATATTTTTCCACAATCAGTGAGTCAGAACAGCTTGAGAAACGATAGGGTACCCAACATCGGGTGGTCCCAAGAGACAGGTACCTTAAGAGGTCCGTTCTTATCACCTCACCCAACAGTAGAGGAAGAGGTCCCCGAGAAGGGTTGGATCCCTAGATTCGACTCAGAGTGTATAATGTCCGTTTAAGAAATGACAGACTCGGTGGTCCCTTCGGGTACATATATATTTCTTATATATTTTGACTTCGTGAAACGACATGCGAACTTTGTAACATTTGATTGATATGAAGTCAACCCTTTTTTTCTACCATATCCCTTTCCTGGACTTTGTTTTACCTACGAATGACACACTCCACTTTCAACTTATGTCTACTTAGCATAATACAAATATCAATCTGTAAATATATGTCTACGTGTGAGTGGATATGGTCGATATATTAAAAATACTATTTGTACGTATGGACCTTTAAAATTTTATAAATGAAAGTAATGCCTTTCACTCACGCTTACTACCGTTAAAACTTCACAGATTACAAGGGACACAATCCTACTGTTTAACAAGGAAGGTCTATAAGCATAAATCATTGTTTCAAAAGATGAACTAACGAATAATAAAACAACATGATAATGTCTACAACATAAACTAAAATCTCACCTTAAACGACAAGGTATAGTAATTTATTTAAGAGTCCCGATATTAAATAAAGTGAGGAGTCTCTTATCTTCCTTAAGTTCTCAAAACTTCGTATACGGACAGAAGGTTCCTCAATCTTTTTGTGTTTGTGGGATAACTTAAAAAAAAAAATTGGTGGTTATTTCTATCGAGAAGAACCCCTCCCCTTCCCCTTCTACTACAACTTCTACCCGGCATAAAAAATATACTACTTCTGTCCGAGGGAAAATTTCGAATACGGATGAATGGGAAGTCTCGACCTCTCTTGGGTCTCGACGGACAAGTGGACTCAATTTAACCTAAAGGGGGGAGTCGGGGGTAGGGAGTACCGTGGGACAAGAGTAGGAAGTGGCATAAAAAGTGTTAACACTTTAATATATAAACACCATCTACCTGACGTCGACGTCTCAGAAAGAAGAAGACAGTCTTTCTCCACTCTAGCAAACAGGAACGTAACTTAGACCCGTCCGAAAGACTGGCACTCCGGTTGTCCCACACCGTGTGGAATACTGCACTCTCAAAGATCCGAGACTGGAACTATTTGACCCCCGAAGACGAAGGACAAAGAACCCCGTGAAAGACCCTCGACGTGCGGGGAGTCGTTCTACGGACTAATGAGACTGTGACGGTCCGGTCTCCCAGGAGTATCTCAGAGAACCAGCTGGCAGGATCGGCTCACATCAAAAGGTCGACAATAACGGTTCCGTAGACTGCACACTTACTTGACGTGACCTGGGACGTCTGATGTGGTATGGAAGACAACTTGAGACAGCACACTGGAGGTAACTGTGGTGCACCTTGTGTGACGGATCGACTTGGGACGGACTTAAGGACTGGGAGTCGTAACACTCTAGATTGTGTCACCAACGACGAACTTCGGTGACACCAAACCTTATCAAACAAAACGTCACTATCTACTGACCCTATTGTGACTAAGTTCAAATCAATAAATAATTATAGATAAAAGAGAAAATCTAACATTCGTAACACTTCTGGTGTCCCTGGTACGGACCAGACAAGTGTGATACACGAGTAAGTCGAGTCATAACTCTATGAACAAACTTGAACCATGAACATAAAGTCATAACCATGAACAAAAAGTCAACAACTCAACACAGACTGAGAAACACTGGGGTACCGGACGTCGTACGGTCTGAAGGAACAGGAAGGGATAGAGGGTCTCAAACGAGTTTGAGTACAGGTAACTCAGTCACTACGGTAGGTGGGTAGAGTGGGAGACAACGGGAGAAGAGGAGGACGGGAGTTAGTAAGGGTCATAGTCCCAGAAAAGGTCACTCAACCGAGAAACGTAGTCCACCAGTTTTATAACCTTGAAGTCGTAGTCAGGAAGGTTATTATAAATCCCAACTAAAGGAAATCCTAACTGACCAAACTAGAAGAACGTCAGGTCCCCTGAGAGTTCCCAGAAGAAGGGTCACGGTGTCAAACTTTCGTAGCTAAGAAGTTGCGAGTCGAAAGAAATACCAGGTCGAGAGTATACGTATGTACTGATCACTTTTTTTGTATCGAAACTGATATGTCTAGAAACAGTCGTTTCACTACAGAGACGAAAAATTATGTGATAGATTCAAACAATATAAAAAAGAAGGTTCCTCGTTCGTAGAAATTAAAGTACCGATGTCAGTGACGTTACTAAAAACCTCCGGGTCGTTTATTTTCGACATTGACAAAGGAGAAAAAGGGGTAGATAACGGTACTTTACTACCCTGGTCTACGGTACTAAAATCAAAAAACTTACAACTCAAAATTCGGTCGAAAAAGTGAGAGGAGAAAGTGGAAGTTCTCCGAGACATAAAGGAGAAAGGAATTACAGTAATCACCATAGTAGACACATAGACTCCAATAATGATAAAGAGGACCGTTAGAACTAAGGTCGAACACTCATCCATGAATTATTTATGAATAAATTTATTGCTGGTAAGGTACTACCTTCGACGTGTTTCCTCTCAATCGAATATTACATCCATACCTAGAGGATAAGTCCAAGGACTTAATTACACATGAGAGAACAACTAACGAAGTAAAAAGGGGTAGTACGGAGACACGGGACTATACTTTAATAAGACAAACGTACGTTACGTAAAACTCCTATTCCTACGATAAACGAAATTCAATTCCTGAATTTAAAAATGGTCTTGCGTAGTGTACGTGTTAATAGAGTCTCTCCACTACCGTTTCCCACTTATGGGTCCCATAACGGACCCAGACTTTACTTAATTCTTCGTTATAGACAGATAGATCCCCGAAGGGTCCACCTTAAATACCATTTCTTGTGTGGTCGGTTACGTTTTCTGCACTCTACATTATCTACGTCCAAACTAGGGACCCAGTCCTGCTAGGGGACCTCTTCCCGTACCGTTGGGTGAGGTCATAAGAACGGACCTTTTAGGGTACCTGTCTCCTCGGACCCCTCAATATCAGGTATTCCAGTGTTTCTCCTCCTGCACTAACTTCGTTGAATCGGGTGTGTGTAGACAGACAGACAGATAGATAGGTAGGTAAGGTAGTTCATATTAAAACCGAGATTACGTTTTTACCTTTTTATTAGGAACCCGATCTTAAACCATGGTGGGACATGTGTCTCTTTGTTCGTACAAATATCATTCTTCTTACCGAAGAAACGGACTAAACGAAACTGTCGGTTCGAAGACGAAAGAATCACAGGTGTTTAGAGTCGATAATCATTCCGAAAACAATTTTTCACCACGTGAGCGTGACCCACGAAACAGAAAAGTTGTCTGTTAAGACACAGACATGGTCGTTAAGATTAATAATAATAAGGATAATAATAAAACAACCCAACGTTAAAGTGAAAGGTGCGGTGTCATTCGTATACCACTAAAAACTTCGCAGAAATAATTGAAAGAGACTCTTGGAAAAGATAGTGGATCTTCTATCCAGAACCTTTCCCGGTTCGACTACACTGACGGTTCCCCCAAAGTGACTATTGTAAAATGAAACAAGTCTCTTCGAGAAATATCACTTAATTTTTACGACAATACTTGAAAGTCGTCAGAAATTTTTCAAAATAAAATACAACTTGATATCAACTAGATGTTACAACTCAATCAAAGTCCACATGTCACGTCACTAAGTCAATGTATACTTGTATATCAATAAGAAAAAGTTTCAAAAAAAGGGTAAATCCAAGAATGTCTTATAACTCGTCTCCAGGGATGTTGTCCGAAACAAAGTCTACCCAACAGGTCAGGCTTACGGGTAGTAATTATGACGGGAAACCGACCTCCACCCATACATGGTTCCGTCGTCCTAACACCTAACCTACGAATAAGGGGAGTGTCACCCCGGGAAAAGATAATCCATTTGTATTCAGGATTTTTGGGTCAACGAAGTCAATACACATAAAAAAGGAAATCCCCTTAAACTTTCTTAAATTACTGTCACATCAGTCTCTATTACGTTTTCATCACGGATCATTATTAAGCAAACCCTCTGAGTCCCTCATTAAGGTACAGCCCCCAGGTAACCCATATCTACACATTCACCCACCCCCTTCCCCCACGAGTGTAACAGTCACTAGTACAAGTTTCGACACAACGTGGTCTCTTCGGAAGTTTAAAGTTAGTACTAACTTTGAGTAACTCTTTTCAACCACACTATCAATCCTAAGTGAACGAACGTTTACTACTGTGTTGAGTCTGAAAAAAAAATTCCATTTTAAATAACTGGATATTGACTTTTCAGATCCAGAAGTCTGTAATAAACTTAGATCCTCAAGTTTGTTACAATTGCACAACCTAAATAAGATTCCTTCCGAAAAAACTTGATCACTGTTTCTACCGGAGATCGTTGAGTTCCGAAAATATTAGGAATGTTAAATGTCAGGGTCTCTTGTATCTAAGAAAAGACTTTCAAGATCGTTTTTAGGACCCCTACTAAGAGCAACCGGAATAAATTCATATTAATAGAGACTTGGTTATTGACACCGGTCTTCCTCCCACACACAAGATTTTATAGGTCCTAGTACACTATAACGAATATACACCTTAGATCTTTTTATCATGTTTACTTGAATAACTGTTTTGTTTTTATCTCAGTGTCTACATCTTTCATTTGAAGACCAATGGTTCCCCCTTTCACCCCCTCCCTACTTAACCCTATAACCCTAACTGTATATGTGTAATAACATATATTTTATCTATTGATTATTCCTGGATGACATATCACGTCCCTGAGGTGAGTTATGAGACATTACCAGATAGACTCTTTTCTTAGATTTTTTCTCACCTATATAAATGTTGACTAAATGAAACGATATACGGACTTCGATCGTGTCGTAACATTTAGTTGGTATGAAGTTATGTAAAAAAAAAAAAAAATTAGATCCAGACCCGGCACACGGAGAGGAACCTTGACCCTTCGTTCCAGTTGGAGGTTACTCAGTACAACTGATCTTTACCACCGTTGTGTTGTACCAAAGAATCTCCTATAGGAGTTCTATGTAAGGAAATGGCAACGAATAATCAGAAGACCCTAGGGTCTTCGTTTCTTACGTTACGAAGGACTTGAATCTAAGTCCACCCTCTCTCCAGACTGGGTAAAACAGTAAGTGGGTGATTTGCTAACACCCGACCAGTGAAAAGGAACACCCCCAGAGTCTAAGGAATAACCATGTCCCTCTTCAAACCTAGTCCACTAAGACTACTAAGGTAGTTTAGTTTTCAAGAAGTCAAAGGAGAAGGGATCGACCTTCCTAATAACCCTCACAGGTCTCTTGACCTCATAGCACAACACGACACATTTGAGGTCCCTAAAGACTGAGACTGCAACTGTCACTACCACTCCCGTCAGGACGAGAGATAATCTTTGTCGGGGGACCGGAGACGACAGTGTCTGCGACGAAGTCTCGAGGGAGGAGGAGACCGGGAGTCAGGGGTTGGGGTCGAGTCATCACTACAACCGCTCTTTGAAGGACCGACGACATTCCAGTGCCCCTATTTACCTTCCAACCGGGTAACGGACTTTTACTCAAACCGAATTTCCAAGGAACGGGTTCTTTTCCTTTGTCTTTGGACGACCCTATCGGTTCCCCCTTTCTCTTCTCACTCACTGGAGAAATCTTTCTTAACGTAGGGACCTTTAGACTGATTACCGACCTCTCCCATACACTACTATTGAGTGTCGCCGGTGAACCTAAATTAATATCGTTGTAAACGTCTGTTATTCACCCAGAACTCACTTCGGTCGGACTATTATACCGTCACTGTTTTCGACTAGACCTAAAGACCGGTTTTCCTACCTACTCCTTACTGTTTACCGTATCGTAAAGGAAATCCTCTATTATACACACACACGTGTATACACACACACACGTGTATACACACACACACACACGCGTGTATATACACACATACACATAAAGAGAAAAGATAGTGGTACCAATTAATAAACATCTCTAAGGACCCCACTTCTACTATCATAAGACTCGACATCGTTCTGGACCTCAAACCTCTGGATCCAAATACACATCAAAGGTGAATAAGGGTCTCGGAGCAAGAGTAGTAAACATTTTACTCCTCTAAACGAGAAACATCAGAACTTTTAATCATTAAAAGTTCGATCTCCAAATGATTATATGTAAGATAAAAAAAGTGAGAAACGAAAAAAAAAAAAAAAATTTAATAAATAAATCAAAACTGACGGGACCCAGAAACAACGACGGGTCCGAAGAGACGTCAACACCACTCGTCCCCTTTACCCCCGTTGATCCAGAGCACAGAAAGTAATTGGTCGTCCTATTGGACCCGAACAAGTGAACTACCGACCTACCCTAAAGTTCCCCCTACCCTTGAAAAGTTTAAGAAAACTTAGAATCGTTTGACAGAATTGAAACGAAGACAACGTAAGATAAATAACTTCGTTCAGTGTTTTGGGTGGGTCTAAGTTCCTCATCTCTTCATTTCAGGTGGAAGACTCTCCGTAACGACGTTTCCGTACGACGTTTCATCGTAAGTGTGTCCGTTATTTTGGTAACATAGGTAAAAAGACTTGATAGAGGGTGGCGGTAAGGACAACCGTGACCCACTGACGTCTCTAACGGTGTCAACGATACCTTAGTATCGTGGGACGTCTTTTGTCAGTCTTTTGTTCCGTAACAGAAATCGTTGATTCGCCTTGAAATTAACATCTAAAAACAAGAAAAAGTGGAGTCTTCTCTAAACCCAACCCAAAATCTCAATGTTCATTGTTGTGATTTCTCTTTTACTTTTCATATCCTATTTTCACTTTATCTTTTTCTACTTCAGTCCTCGTGACAATCACATTCTTACGTTCGAATCTTCAGGACGTATCAACGATCTCCACCCGTACAAACCTAGACCCGAGGATCTTCGGTTCCATGTCCCCTCTTGAAGTAGTGAACACACTTGGCACCACGGGTACTCTCTCTTCCTTCGATCATAGACTACAAGTCAGACTCAGTCTCAATCATCTCTTATCGAGTCCCTCCCTCCAAAAATAAAGGGTTCCCTTGTGGTCTCCCCAACTTACATGATTCTTCTTAAACTTTTCTCCCTTCCCATTATACTTCAACTAGGTATATATAACTCATAACAACAAATCAACGATTCACCACAGGCTGAGAAACGTTGGGGTACCTGATATCGGACGGTTCGAGGAGACAGGTACCTAAAGGGTCCGTTTTTATGACCTCATCCAACGGAAAAGGAAGAGGTCCCTCCAGAAGGGTTGGGTCCCCAACTTAGACGCAGAAGAGGTAACCGTCCACCTAAGAAATGACGACTCGGTGGTCCCTTCAGGTATATAACTCATATAAACTACCATTGATTCCGATTGTCAGTGTAAAACATCTAACGTCCATGAAAAATCTATTACGTCATGATATGTAGTAGTAGATGAACAACAGAGAATTGTCACCATACTTTATTGGTCCCCTTTGTGCCATTATACTGAGTGAATAGTCTGTCCCTTTGAGTCTCTCCAGTTCACTCAACAAGTTCCAGCATATCATTTATTCCGTATAGAAACTGAAAGTTCAGTCACACGACTCACACCATTTAACCCACTCTACGGAACCTCCTATGTCTTCTCACGGTACCACAGTACTTTGATACTTGAGAGACCTCCTCTTTCCCAAACTAGTACGATGTTTATTATTATTTCGGATAAAAAGAAAACCAAAGAAAAAACCACAGAAGAAAGAAAACCAGAACCGTGTCAGGGAAACGCTATCATAGGGGTAAAATGTCCACCATTTGTTTTTGTCTCGAGATTCTCGGCTTTATGAACTGACACTAAAGGGTCTACCATTATCGTTATAACCAAAGTCCGAGAGAATATTTTAAGACCCTGAAAGGTGATTAACGACGACCGACTCCGTGTACATTTTAACTATAAAAATAAAAAAAGTACAAAAATAACCTCCTATTAACGAAATGTTACAACACCACAAGAGGCGACATGTAGTCGTACTTAGTCAGTATTAGTATATATAGAGGAGGGAGAGGAAGGGGGGTGGGGTAAGGTCAGAGATCTACCAGCGTCTCGCGGTCCGACCCGAGGGACACAATATATCGGCGAAGGACGATCGATAGATAAAATGTGTACTATCACAAAAGTATTCGCGATGAAAGAGTTAAACAGTATCGGAGAGGAAGGGGACGACACAAGAGATACAGACACAGAGGTAAAGAAGAGACATTTATCCAAGTAGTCATGATAAAAAGATCTAAGGTATATATATATATATATATACAATTATATACCACAAACAAAAAGAGAAAGACTGAATGAAGTGAGACATATTGTCCAAAATCCAAGTAGGCGGAGTGATGTTGACTATAAGGTAACATATATACATGGGTATAAAAGAAAAAAGTAAGTAGACAACTACCTGTAGATCCAACGAAGGTACAGGATCTACAAAATTTATCACGACGTCACTTGTGACCCCATGTACACAGAAAAACTTAATACCGAAAGAGCCCCATATACTAGGATCAAAAAACTTACAACTCAAACTTCGGTCGAAAAAGGTGAGAGGAGAAAGTGGAAGTAGTTCTCCGAGAAATCAAGAAGAAACGAAAGACGGTTTTCCCACCACAGTAGACGTATAGACTCCAATACCGATAAAGAGGGCCGTTAGAACTAAGGTCGGACACGAAGTACGTCGGGTCGCAAAGCGTACTACAGGAGACGTCACGTGATCCCAAGTGAAAAGAGGAGTAGGAGAGGTCGTAAATAACAAACGTCCATAAAACCTACTACCGGTAAGACTGACCATACTCCACTACGATTTGAACTATAATTATCCCCTACGACATTCATGTCGTCGGTATAGACTTATCTCGGAATCCCTTAGTCTTCGTCCCCGAGTTTAGTCCTCGTCTTTCAAGCACCTCCCTGAGTCTTAATAGACCTTGGACTTCCCGACCGTTTCTACACTTACCCTTCAACGATCCGACCCCCGCCCCTACCATGTTTCTGTCCACGTCTCCGTCTACACTCACTCCGTGTGAGTCCCGTTACTACTCTTTTTCATCAGACTAATATGACCTGTCATTAACAATTGTAAAATTAAGTTGTGCTATTCCGGAATACACGTCTTCCATTTTTCTACGTGATCAATGTCGAACCAGAAGTCTTTTAAGTCGTTTGTTGGCATTCCTTGCATCATCTTGGATTTAAAACCTGTCATGACAAACTGATTTATAACCCTCTTAACAGTCCCATTCCTAGAACCAGAACTAAGATGACCTCTATTTCTTGGTACCCATAGTGTTACTTTCCTAAGGTACTCGGTATAGTGTCCACATCTCTCTTCTCTTAGGATTACAGTTGATAATTTATCTTTCTGGGGACTGGACACACAGGACCCCTGTCAAATTTAGTTCAGAGACCTGACTAGACACCGTCTCAAGGTCGTAAGACTTACGTCCCTTACCATATAGTGGAGTCGTGGTAACACATAGGACCAGATGTCCTACATAAGTCTGGATATTCCATAAATACACTGAGAGAATTTTTTATAACAAAAGAGACTATTATTTACATTATACACAAGTACAATCCTTTAAAAATTTTATATCTTTTATTAAAAATTTCCTATATACCAGGTCTCTCTTTGTAACACTTGGGAAACCTTCTTGAAGGAAATCTAAGAAAAAGGATCAAGACACAGAATGTATCTACAGAAGTAGGTCGAGGAGGATGCACACCTCGTCTCTCTCTCGAGTCAGGAACAGAAATAGAGACTATTAAAAAAAACCTTCAGAATCTTTACTTTAGTGAGTAAACATACTTCATAGTAGTGGAATAATTTAAAAAAAAAAGATCCTTTCCACATCGTTAAAAAAGAGAGTGTTATACTCTTACGAAAAGAATTACGTGGAGAGAGTCGGAACTCGTATTAGTAATTTCTATTTAGACAATAAGATTTGGGTACTTGGGTTATATTAGTAAGTAGTCCGTTTAGTGTTACCTTCCAGTCAAATGTTTTATGAAGAGTTTTGACACTTTCAGTAGTTTTTATTCCTTTCGATTTTTTTGATAGTATCAGTTCTCCTCTCATTCACTTCACTTTCAGCGAGTCGGCACAGGTTGAGAAACGTTGGAGTACCACGGGTCAGGTACCTTAAGAGATCCGGTCTTATGACCTCGCCCATCGGTAAGGGAAGATGTCCCCTAGGAAAGTTGGGTCCCTAACTCGGGTCAAGAAGGCGTAACGGCCACCTAAGAAATGGTCAACTCAGTGTTCCCTTCGGGTTCTTATGATCTTACCCACTTCACTTCTTCACTTCAACGAGTCAGCACAGCCTGAGAAACACTGGGGCACCTGACATCGGACGGTCCGAGGAGACAGGTACCCTAAGAGATCCGTTCTTATGACCTCACCCAACGGTAAAGGAAGAGGTCCCCTATAAGGGTTGGGTCCCTAACTTGGGCCCAAGGGGCGTAACGTCCGTCTACGAAATTGGAGACTTGATGGTCCTCGGATAGGGTAGAGGTCGTCTAGACGGACTGGGTCCTAAGTTTGACCCCAGGGGACGTAAGGTCCGCTTTAGACATGGTTGACTCGATCTTCCCCTCTGGTTCCTCTGCACTATTAATTTACATCACACCGGAGGACTTACCCTGGGACCTTGTCCTTTTCCGACAATCTCTTTTATTCTTTTACACTGATTTTATACTTGAAATGAATTATTATTACTTAGTCTTAATTGGTCATAATATTAGTCATAATTGACACAGAAACCTCATTCAGGACTTCAATTTATCATACGGTTGAAACAAGAAAAAGTAAAGATATATATAGATAATTATATATTTTTAAAATATCAATTGAACACTAAAAGATATATTTTTCGGAATGACCTTACAAATAACCGTAATACAACTTTAGTGTCCATATAAACCTCTCTCTGTAGAATTAATATACCTCAGGAGATTAGGTACCTGTAACATACAAAAAGGTAAATCTATAAATTAAAGAGAGTCGTTATGAGACACGAAAAAAACATATCCTCAGAATATATCTAAAACAATTTACATAAGGACTCTTATAAAAGTAAAAAACTACGATAATCTTTACTGTAAATTTTTAACACAAGGATAACAAACGACGATAATATATTTTTAAGTTAATTAGAAATAAAATTAGAAATAAAAATCTTAAATTTAAGTATAATACTCTAGAACGAAATAAGTGATTAATCAAGATCATCAACAAAAAATAGAGGGACTCCTACAACATGTATTTATTAGAAGAGAAGACGTTCATCTCTGTCAAAAGGAAGAAAAAAACACACACTAGAAATACTGAACCTCTCCCTCTCCCACCCTACTAAACCCTCTTACCGTAACATTGTACATATGATAGTACATTCTTTGCTTAGTGGTCAGATCCAAGTTATGTCCTATGTCCTACGACCCCCGACCACGTGACCCTACTGGGTCTCTCTACTATACTCCTCTCTCCACCCTCCCCCCAAGTCCTAACCCTTGAGTACATGTGGGCACCGCCTAAGTACAGTTACATACCGTTTTGGTTATGACATAATATTTCATTTTATTTTTTATTTACTTAATTAATTTTTTTAAAAAGAATTAAATAACGTTACCGATCGTACTGGACACAATTCTGTAGGAACGGAAGAAGGACTAGAATTCCCCTTTCGTAAGTAACACAGGAGTATTACTACTGAAACCGACATTCAAAAGGGGACCTACAGGAAATGGTGTATCTCCTCCAAAGGAAGGTAAGTATCAAACAGAGACTCTTAAAAATAGTACTTGCCCTCATCTTAAAACAGTACATTAAAAAGGGACGTAAAATAAAAAGAGAACAAGACAATTATACCAATTAACGTAACCAAAGAAAAATTTATAATTCCGTCGGAACGTAATGACCACATTTGAAATGAACTAGTACTACATAATAAAAAAACTATAGAATGACTTAAACTAAAAGAATTTCAAATCCCAAAAAAGTAGATACAAGTACTTTATACACCTAGAAAGTCAGGTCAGCGAGTCAGTACAGCCTGGAAAACACTGGGGTACTTGACGTCGCACGGTCCGGAGGGACAGGCAGTAGTTGAGGACCTTAAATGGGTTTGAGTGCAGGTAACTCAGCCACTACGGTAGGTTGGTAGAGTAGGAGACAGCAGGGGAAGAAGAGGACGGGAATTAGAAAGGGTTGTAGTCCCAGAAAGGTTTACTCAGTCGAGAAACGTAGTCCATCGGTTTTAAACCTCAAAGTCGAAGTTGTAGTCAGGAAGGTTACTTGTGGGTCCTGACTAGAGAAAATCTTACCTGACCAACCTAGAGGAACGTCAGGTTCCCTGAAAGTTCTCAGAAGAGGTTGTGGTGTCAAGTTTTCGTAGTTAAGAAGTCGTGAGTCGGAAGAAATATCAGGTTGAGAGTGTAGGTATGTACTGATGTCCTTTTTGGTATCGGAACTGATCTGACCGGAAACAACTGTTTCATTACAGAGACGAAAAATTATAGGACAGATCCAACCAGTATTGAAAGAAAGGTTCCTCATTCACAGAAAATTAAAGTACCGACGTCAGTGGTAGACGTCACTAAAACCTCGGGGGGTTTTTATTTCAGTCGGTGACAAAGGTAACAAAGGGGTAGATAAACGGTACCTCACTACCCTGTCTACGACACTAGAATTAAAAGACTTACAACTCGACATTCGGTTGAAAAAGTGAGAGGAGAAACTGAAAGTAGTTCTCCGAGAAATCAAGAAGAAGTGAAAGATGGTATTTCCACCACAGTAGACGTATAGACTCCAATAACTATAAAGAGGGTCGTTCGACTATAAGGTCGAACACGAAGGAGGTCAGGTCGTAAAGAGTACTACATGAGACGTGTATTCAATTTATTCGTCCCACTGTTATATACGGAACTGCATGAGGAAAAGGATAAA
The DNA here is from genome assembly GCA_006410555.1 of Capra ibex. Classification (NCBI taxonomy): domain Eukaryota; kingdom Metazoa; phylum Chordata; class Mammalia; order Artiodactyla; family Bovidae; genus Capra; species Capra ibex. The sequence goes on from SJYO01046538.1 coordinate 69,533,711, forward strand.
CCTTGGTCGAACAACAAGGTACAGGTTGTACCTTAGAAATGAAAATAACATTATAGAATATATACATAATCGTAGTCCTGCCAAAGTGAGAAGAGGAGATAAAAGACCTCGTCAAACACATCTTAACCATAAAAAAGGAATTCAAACGGCCTTAAGTGGTGATCTCTGTAGACTCAGATCACAAAAAGAAACATTATTCTTAAAAATTGTTCCATAAAAGTAAAGAAATTATCGATAGTTCGTCAGAGAAAGAAGAACTAACATGACACGATCGAAAGTTCTTTAGATAAATAAAATGAATCCAACAGTTTTAAAAATATATTTTGCCAAATATTAAAGAGAAGAATTATCATAAAATCAAAATTGTGAAAGATTTTTAAGGACTGTAACCAGTAAAAACAGGAGGAGAGTATGAGGGGGAGGGTGAAAGTCGAGCCAGATTGATCCCTCGATCCTCTACACAACTAGTCTCTTATTCGAAGACACAAATTATAAGATAAATAACAAACGAAAGATAAAATAACCAAAAAAAAAACGAGAATCAAAATAAAGGAAAAAAAGGACAAAACTCAAACAATTACGAAACGACAGGAAAAAGATCCAAAAGTTCCAGTAATTAACATCTAGAAAGAAAAAGGTTATCTATAAATTTTAGTATTAAAAAGGAAATTCATGATGAAATTGACAAATGTAGGGTGTTTATAAAATATACAACACAAAAGTAATAGTACGTCGAGGTCTATAAAAGATTAAGAAGTCACTAAAGAAGAAACTGGAAACCTAATAACTCCTCTGACAACAGTTTAAAGATCTACAAACACTAATAGGATCGATATAACAACCATGACTAAGGACTAAATTAGAACATTATCAGTTTCCTGTATGAAACATACTGAAATTAAGAAACTTTAACAACTTTGAACGTAACTCCGGACTGCATACCAAGTAGAACTACTTAAATGTTATACGCACACTTTCATTACACACGACACGTCACATACATGTAAATATCCTTTCGATACAGGTCAATAAGATAAGACACATAAATGACGATAAACAGATCGAAAAGATAATAAACAACTTTCTCCCGACAATTTAAGAGAGTCAGACTGACATCGGAGTAAATAAAGAAGGAAAGTAGGACAATCAAAAAAGTGAGTATCTAAAATTCCGAGACAATGATCCATGTACGTGTAAATACTACCGATACGGAAAGATTACTTGACTAGGGAAATAATAATCCTTTACAAGAAGTAGTAAAAAGCATTATGAGAACTCTAGACAAAATAGACTATAATGATGTCGGTAAAGTAGGAATGATACAAATGACAAATACATCACAGAAAAAAGACAGGTAATAAATGTAAATGTTACACAGAGAATACGTATCGTAAAGTAAACCTGAACTAAAAATTTTTAAGTAAGACAACTAAACACAGAAAATTAGTCTTACTAATCGGTTAATTATAAATTATACAACTATACTAACCTGAATCTTTTACCAGACGGTAAAATAAGAAACACACACACAAAAACTATTTAACTAAAAACCGCCACGACCCAGAAGTAACGACACGTCCGACAAGAGACCAACACCGCCCGTCCCCGATGAAAGATCAACGTCACGTGTCCGAAGAGCAAAGTTGCCGAAGAGAGCAACGTCTCACGTCCGAGGTCTGGGCACCCGAAGTCATCAACACCGAGTGCCCGAGTTTACCTGAACAAATGGTCACCGTGCACCTTAGAAGTGTCTAATTCCTGACTTGGGTACAGGGGACGTAACCGTCCTTTTAAGAATTGGTTACCTGGCGGTCCCTTCATGAAAAAAGTTAAAAAAGTAGAAAGAATAAGTTTATCTCATTGAAGATAATTAGGTAAAATTTTAAGTGAAAATGAAAAGTAGAAACAAAATGGTAAATCCGGGTAGTCAACTTAAATTTTAAAGTCTAAACAACAACAACAACAAGATTTTAAAGGTAAACAATGTAAAAATGTAAAACACAAAGAGACGACTTCAAAGAAAGTAAGTGACACTCACATAAAAGGAACTGAAGGGACTTATATAAAAATTATCGATAAAACTTTATGAAAAAAAATATTTGGTTTTATTCCTGGTATAACTCCAACCGTAGATAGTAAATGTAAGGGAAATCTAAGTTAGTATACAACTTATAAAAAATGTAATATAGGACCTATAACACTTACAATAGTACCTCTCTGAGACCTAAAACAATATAACGGGATTCCTCACAACTATAAAATAAAATCACCGGTTGCTTGAACCAAACTGACTTTGCCTTTTGACGTTGCAGATACCACTCACCTTAAAGTCTGGACTCTAGTCAAGAAATTCAGAATTGGCGATCGACTAAAGGTAAACTGGGTGGTCACTTACCAAATCCCCAGTTCGTCTCTGTCCGATTTAAATTCGTGTTTTAAATGAAAGAAGAAAGGACTGAGAGAAGAGGGAGAGGAGAGACCAACAGGTTAAAGGGACCCGAAAAAAAGTCCACCAAGAAGGTCGGTCTTATCATCGTCTGAAAAAAAAAAAAAAATTAAAGTTTGTACGGTGAAACCGGTGCTAAGACCGACGGAAGTCCTGTACGGCCTTTTTTGACCTCGAGTGAATCACAACTAAAGAACGATATTAAAAACTAACGGAAGGTTTTATACGGACGAAAAAAAAAAAAAAAAACTCAAGGACCTCGGGAGGTCCGAAATATAAAAAGAAGGTGGTAAATATCTACAATAAATACCCTCCTATTCAACAATGTGAGAGTGAGGAACAATTTTCGTCTTGAAACATGAAACAAAGGATAGGAACCTCCAGATACTAAACGAATCACGAAGGAAGATTCCTTAGGGGTGACATGAACTCGATCAAACTAACACAAAGAGAAAGAGAGTTTTGGTATTGTCTTCGTTAATCAATACCCCGTCTCTTGACGATATCTGAACCGTATTTCCCCGTGACCGTTCCCGTATCCAAACCCTTTGTCTGTATGGTGAGAAAGTCGATATCCTGAATTCGTTCATAAACATAATCAATAGATAACAACATATTATTTAATGGGCTTGTGAATCATTGAATTTTGGTCTTTGTAAATAATAGAGTGTTTGTAAGGTTCCCAGTCCTTAAACCCTCGATTGAATCTACCTACCAAGACCGAGTCTGAGAGAGTACCCCAAAACGTCACTTCGACAGTCTGTTTCAACGTTTCGATTTCTGAACTGACCCCGACCTTTTTAGAATAAAGATTCAAGTCAGTGACAACCGTCCTCGGTAAACCGTCTTCCGAAGGCAAGAAACGGTGTACCCGGAGAGATTTCCCGACGACTGATGTATTGAGGAGGGGATTTCGTTCATCTCTCCCTCTTTCTCCCTTCTTCCTACTCTCTTTCACTCTCACTCACTCACTCTCCTTCTTCCACCAATCGTGAATTAGGTGTGTTTATTCGAAAAAAAGAATCCGACGGGAATCGTTAACTGAAACTTAACGGACCTTAGATTTTAAGTTTCACTGACCAAATGAATGGTACCGAAAGAGTCGAGAACCAGAGTGACTTGGACAATCTCTACGGATCACTGTAAGGGTCTTGGAAATTGGACCCAGTCAGAATGTCAAGACTCTACTTAAACCTCTATGTGTTCTTAGGGTTCATAGTTCGAAACTGAGTGACTACATGACTCTTAAGTGAAACTTGAAACACTTCTGGTTCCTGAACCTCGTACGTTTCAATCCTCCTCTTATTGGTTCGACTAAGACCAGGAAGACAGTAGATTGTCTTAGGGGAGGGGAGGAAGTTTGAGGGAAGAACTCACTAAGGGTGGTCATGACGTCATCCCTCCGGATATATGACCGAAAAGGGTGTGTCAAGGTAAGTAAGATAAGAACAGGACCCCTCCTTTGTTTTCAACCTGGAATTACCAGTTGAGGAAATTCCAAGAAGACCAATAAGGGTAGACACTCTGTAACGAAGACACGATGAAGACCTCAAAGGGTAAGAGTTAGAGAAACACGAAAAACCTAGGTATAATAAACATGGTATGTTGACCCTGTCTTCGATCGTAAAACCAACATCGAACACTTGGAATCTCATTTAAATTTAGGGCTCCCCGAAAAATCGAACCCTCCAACGATTTGTGTACCTTTATACAAACGAAAATTGGAGGATATGGACATTGTAGTTGTTTAGGAGAGACCCTCCCTTGGACTTCTTATACTGTAGACTTGGTTCAGAGGGAGAACCAAAAACGGACAGTGTCCAACGGACTGTCTCTAAAGTTCACAGTCTCTAATCTGTTACTTCTACGGAAGTGGACAGTGAAGGTATATAGAGAAAGTCATAAGTTTCCATGGTGAGTTTGTTATTCCTGTGAGTCGGTAAGCAGACTAACTAAGATTTCTGGTTTCTCCCGTACCTTCCCTTCCGTCCTTGGTCACACGAAGATTCACAGGAGTGTAAGGGGTCACTAAACCTTAACCAACCAGTCTACTCTACGTCTGACGTCGTCCGTGTCCGAAGGAGCCCGTGGTAAAAAACCTTGATCACCGACATGGTGGTGTCGGGAAAGACTTAAAAAGTACAGTCTCTCATAAAAATTCGGGGACCCAAAGAACAAAAGACAAGTTTTACTGTAACATCACGGAGATCCTTTCACTATCCGTATGGATAGTGAATCTCGCGAGACGACAGAAATCAACTCTCGAGAGACTATAGTACTCAACGAAGAAACCCAGAATCTCGTCATCGGTGATCGCGTGTGGGACCTCGGTAAGACAGACCCAAACGTAGGACCGAGACTGTGAATGATCGTTACATTAGAACTCGTTTAGGGTATGAGGAACGAACCACGGAGTAAAAAGAATAGACACGTTACCCCTATTGATACCATGGTGAGATATCTCTACAATACGTATACTTGACTCAATTATTTATACTTGTCGAATCTTGTTAAGGACCATGACACATTCGTGAAAGTCATACTCAACGACGACAACCGGGAGTAAGAGAAGAAAATAAACGGGAAGAGAAAGAAGAAGAACACATAAAACGTAGGACCGGAAAGGACACAAAGGACTCTACTGGTGTTCTACACGGTTGTATCCCTCCTTGTCTGTCGTTCCGACCTCCTTAACACGAAGTCCGGGCATATTGAACATAAAGGTCTTTTTATAATAGATAACTTTGGAATTGTGTAATTTATGAATTGTATATAAAGACATTAAGAATGTCGTTACGATCTTTCCTCCATAATAGTAACAAAATGTCCACTTCTTTGCTCTGCCCATTGAACTAGTCTCAGGATGTCAATCATTCCCGTCGAGACTTTTAGCTTAAACTGGGAAAGAATGAAATTGTGGATACTCTAAAAGAGATCCGAGTAGTCCTAAAGAATCAAGGAAGGTGAGTTTAAGAGTTGGGATCAGGACCCCTTTACCCACCTACCGTCTCCGACACACACAAGTTCACTACGGTCCTCGAGAGGAACATCTTTTTCATGTCTCTTCCTGATACCTAGCACACCGATTAACTCACACGTTGAGGACCCAATTGACCGACATCCACCGTGGTCGTCGTACTGGTTACTTAGACACCGTAAAGTGGGAAATACTTACATTAGAACCGGAACCATATAAAGGTTGATTAATGTGACTCACGGAAGTCCATATACAGATCCAGACATGTTCCGTCACGTTACCTACCCTCGAAGAAATAAGACGTACTACAGCTATGTCAAAACGGTTTATACACCTTATAAAGGTTGAGGTGACTAAGGAAAGGACATTGTTTTAATACTCGGTATTTACTTGAGTGGATACTTGGAAAGATGACTTTCTACATCTCATACCGTAACACGAAAACTCAATCATTCGTCTCTTCACACTCGAAAAGAAAACGAAGAACAAAAAGGGCCCCAACAGTGAACCGTAAGACCCATTACACGTATAACTGACCCCCAGTGTCGGTAGGTTTATTTTACATATTCACAATACATCTCAAAGAGGAAATTGTATGCTTGAACACCCTTCTACGACTTAATTTCCCTTCTACGGAACCACGTTTTATGTCACTCAATCCGACGGTCGTCTTCACGATTGTCCCTCTGTAAAATATTGAATAGTGCAAAATTCACCAACAGAGACAGAGTGGTTATTTGTCGTCTCAATAAGTGAACCTAATCGATTTTTCGGAGGAGTGTCTGTCCCTAGACGTAGACTCAAACCCCTAAGGAACGACTAATATTTTCAACTTCAAGGACTTACCCAAAGGAACAGTAGAGAGGAAAGGGTGGGTCGTCTTCCACCTCAAGAACCGTCAAGGTAAGACTGAGACATTAAGGAATAAAACGGAGGAAGGAGTGATTAAGTAAAACTTGAGGTCTGTGTGACTAAAGAGGAATGAAGTTTACCCAAAATGGATTAATAATTGGGTCGTCCTTCTTAATTGAAAATTGAGGTCACAACAAAAAAAACCAGAGAACTCTGGCGAGTCGCACTGACTTGTGGCACTTTAGACTCGTCACTAAAGACCTGGACCTCAGACCAACATCTCCTCCTTTGAACTCCCGACAGGACATTGTATTCTTTTAGCAAAACTACCCTTACAGACGTTCACTCGTAAGTGATTACTCCGGCTCTCCAACAAATATCGTTTATTATTGTCAATAATAAGAAACGACCGATACTTAGTGGGATCGTGACCTAGTAGATGTTGTACGGTTCCAAAAACGATAAAGGAAGAATTCCGTATCCCTGTCTTGTTAAATTGTTACACTACTCATTAGGTTAATCTTCTCATCTCTAGAAACAGTGATTCAGTTATTTATTTCTGTTTAGCGATTACACATATATACACTTTATTGTATAGATGTCAGGTACATCAGTTCTTTCCCACACATCACCGGTAACACTCTCTCCCTGTCACACCTTTCTTTTATTATTTGTGTCAATTCGCGATAAACGATGTTTACACAACTCGAGAGAAACTCGAGAATGAACCACAGTACACTAACATTCGTGACGGCAAACAAGTATATAGTAGGTGACGACAAAAGTGTGACACTATCGTCCCATCTCTCCAACGGTGTCCTGACGTACCCAGTGTTACGGATTTTATAAATGACAGACCGGGACACATCCTTTTCAATCGACTGGAGACATAATTGAGTAAACCGAGAGGTTTATAGGAACTTTCACTTTCATAATTAACGAGTCAACATAGGTTGAGACACTGGGGTACCTGACATCGGGTGGTCTGAGGAGACAGGTACCTTAAAAGGTCCGTTCTTGTGACCTCGTCCATCAGTAAGGGAAGAGGTCCCCTAGAAGGACTGAGTTCCTAGTTTAGGTCTGTAGGAATCCACTGATAACAAGTCAGTGATTCGGTACAGACTGAGAAAAGCTGGGGTACTTGCCATCACGCGGTCCGAAAGGACAGGAAATGATCGAGAACCTCAAACGAGTTTGAGTACAGGTAACTCAACCAGTACGGTAGGTTGGTACAGTAGAGTATTAATATCCACTGACGTTAATAGGGGTAAAACATCCATTTCTTGGACTTCGGATCTCTCCAGTTTGTGGAACGTTCCAGTATGTCAAGCCCTCACCGGTTGAGTTCTAAGTTTGAGTTTAACAGTCTGAGGTCTTGGACATTGAGAATTGACGATGTGACATTGACGAGAAGAACGACACTGGACTGAGATCCCAAAATCAACAGAACGTTTATCTTTTGTTAAACTTGAGTGGTGGGACGACCCGGAAAGTTGTCGGACCGAATTCGAGACCTGTCTTCTCACGAAACCCACTCAATCTCTAATTTTACCCCTTCATCAACTGCTAACCCAGGTCTATGTGAGCTGACTCAAGACGAATCTGTAACAAAATAATTAAAAAATGGAGAACGGACGTTAACCGTATGTTATCCTTTAGTTTTCTTCCCATTTTTCACCTTTGTCACTGTCCAAAATAAAAGAATCCGAGACTTTAGTGGTGTCTGTCACTGACGTCGGTACTTTAATCCTCCTTGAACGAGAAACCTTCCTTTCGATACTGTTTGGATCTGTCACATAATTTTTCGTCTCCGTAGTGAAACGGTTATTTCCAAACATCAAGCATCAAGTATCAGTTTCGACACCAAAAAGGTCATCAGTACATACCTATACTCTCAACCTGGTATTTTTTCCGACTCACGACTTCTTAACTACGAAAACCTAACACCACAACCTCTTCTGAGGACTCTCAGGGAACCTGACGTTCCTCTAGATTGGTCAGTTAGGATTTCCTTTAGTTGGGACTTATACGTAACCTTCCTGACTACGACTTCGAGGTTATGAAACCGGTGGACTATGTTTCTCGGTTGAGAAACCTTTTCTGGGAGTACGACCTTTTCTGACTTCCGTCTTCCTCCTCTCGCACTGTCTCTTACTCCACTAACCCACAATAATAACTGAGTTACCTGTACTCAAACTCGTTTCAGGTCCTCTTTCACCTCCTGTCCCTTCGGACCACACGACGTCAGGTACCCGAACGTCTTAACCTGTGTTGAATCGATGACTTGTTGTTGTTGTTCCTCAAGTTTCTTATAGACATCTTATTTCCTGATCTACAGTAACACCCCAAGGACGGGTCTATGGTAACGGAGAGAAAGGACTATTGTCGTGGAACTTAAAGGAAACCTTTTCATGGAGAAGTGGTATCAGTAAGTATATCTGACTCAACCTGACTGGAGTGAAGACTGGGACTACCACCCGAGACTAATCGGATTTGATTGGTTTTATAGGAAAGGAAGGTGGATAATACTAACCAAGTCCCTACCTGTGTACTAATTCGATCAGGTTAGTCTCACTTCGAGTGGTGGGATACCTTAACGGCTCTGTTAAGGGTACCTCCTACCGGGACATTCCTAAACTCCTTACTTTGACGGAGATGGTACCCTTCTCTAGAACATGAACGATCTCGTGGTGGTGTACCTCCCTCGGTTGAGTCTGAAATTGGACTCAAAACGTTGTTCTGAATAGGGACTTGATAAATCAATAAAAAATTTTTATTGTCGTTGTTGTTGTTTTTTCCTTTTTGATCTCCCCTCTCTCTTTTCTTTTTTAATTGAAAAAAACAAATTCTTCTAACCCTGACCTAAAAGACAATAAACGGTAGTTTTCTAAAGGTTAACTACTGCTGTCATGATATGAAACCATATCAAGTTTCTTGTACCCTGACCTCACTCCTTTAGACACAAATTCTGTACCAAAAGGTCGACTCAACACACAAAGATGTATAAAACGGGTTGAAGACTAAAAAGTCAAAAGGGTTGACGGGGTAGAAGTAGCATTCTGACAACACTCCTCCTCCGATGCAGTCAATATACTAGTCTCAACGTAGACTCCCATCTCTTTCTCTCATAGGGGTCGTTCACTACCATGGAACATCTGTGTCAGTCGAGACAAGACAGGTGGCCCATCTCGTTTCGGAAGGTCTCGAAAAAGTCCGAACGAGGTGATTGTTAGTGTGTTACCAATCTACTATGGTAAATACACATACCAAACTACCTGTGGAGTACCATAATCAAAGGTTTCCTTTTCTAAGAAGACCTAAAAGATAAAACCTAGTCCTCACCTCTTGTGTCTCGATCAATCTACTGATTCCTCTCATGACACGACTGAGTCTACTTTCCTCAGTCCGTCTTCGATCTACTGACGTGTAATCCTACGTCTCTCGTCTGTCCCGTGTTGACACGGTCTGGACGTACTCAAGGTACGAACAAAGGTCCACCCTTACAAATTCATCAGTCGAGTCGTATGGTGCCCCTACCCTTCGTCTGTTGGTCCGAACACCAGATCTAACAGTTCTGGAGGGGATCTGTTGGATCCCCCAGATCTGTTAGATCCGTCAGATCTAACAACGTGGTGGAGAGACGTTGTGACTCGATCATTGATTTACTGATGTTGGAGAACTCCGGAGACCAAAAGAGTAGACAATTTACCCATAGAATGTGAACAGGAGTGTTGGAGTGCAACGACCATACCCCAATTTTACTCTCTTGTAGTCACTTTTACGAAACATCTTTCAGGTTCATTCTACTAGAGAGACATTTTTAAGTCTTCAACGAGTACAAAAGTTCTACATCAAGAACGAGTGACTTTATGAAACGTGTCCCTTACGAGTGACATACTTAATGCGAAGGGTTACAGTAAAGATTGTCCACTACCGGAAAGGATTCGATGAACACTAGAAATCCTGAGCCACACATAAACATCGACGAAAGATCTTTTCCGGACACGTAGTCGAAGGAATAAGAGTAGTAACAGTGGAGAACATAGCAGAACGTAATCGATATAGGACGAGTAGCAATGACGGTAAATAAATAATTTACGGTTTCCATACAGTCCATAACACCGACCACGAAACACATGTTGGAGATTATATTTTGAAAGCTATTGGGACACTCTATCATAGGGGAAAAGTATATTCTCTTTTTAGTCTTATGTTCTCTACCACAAAGGGTTCCAGTGTATCAAGTTCCTCTCGATACGACATTGGGTTCGGGAGCGAGAAAGGTCACGTCGCAATAACGGAGGTGGTTTCCCTCGAAACCTTAATCTGGACCTTCAAGACTAGAGTAAGGTAACGAAGTCGTTAAGTTGTGTTTCCGAGACCAGGTTGAGGAAAAGAAAACACAGAGTCATTCAGTATAAAGTAAGGAGAGGGGAGACTAGGGTGGGAGTAACGGTCTAAGACCCTGGCCGACACACAAAGACCAGATATCAAGTCGGAGAGAGGGGTCCGTAAACTCTTTCCGTAAGAGGTGTGTTTCCCTTTGGTGTAAAATAATTTCGTTTGTACGGCAGGAGTCGTGAAAATGAATAGAATAAATACGTGACGTCACGGCGAAAGATACTGGATCACTAATAGTAAAGGGTCTCGATAGTAGTAAAATTTCGATGGACAAGTAGGGTGAAGTCGTCTACCATCATACGATCCTCATAACATTCTCGAAATTTCTTTCGTTTGTTTGTTCGTTTCCTTTCTACACGCCAACCAAGTCGACCTCCTTCCTGAGTGAATAAAACCGAGGACTGTGACAAGACGAAGTCGACCCCGACTCGCCCACCTTGTAAAGAAAATCTCCAGAGGTTGAGGGTCCGTTTAAATCCACCACTCTAAGAAGAAGAAAAAAAAAAAAGAGGGAGAGAGAGAAAAAGGGATAGTTATCCACCACACTTCATCCGTCAGATGAGGATAAAAAAACCAAATTTTTTAAGAACATGGACTAGAAAAGTTGCTTTAGAGAAATAGTTTCAGGAAAAAGGGAAGGGAGTGAGTACATTGGTTTGTGATAAACCTGTGGATGATTACGTTCCACGACAAGACCCAGACTTAAGTCTGACGGTGTTTGTCATGATGTAGAACCCTGTTTGGAAAACGAAGAGACCTGGAGTCAAAAAGGAAGACGTTTTACTCCCCCGACCGAGTTCAACGATTCTAAGGAGCGTCTTCGTTTCCCTAACTTCGAGTATTTTCGGAAAATACCCCTCGTTCAGAAACCCAACGTTCGTTCGGTCCGAATAAGAGGTTCCTCTTGAGGAGTGTCTCAATGTTAAGTGTAATGTATCCGACGAGTTCGACTCATTCCTGGTTCGATAAGGGGAAAAGACAAAGTTTGAGACTTTAAGAATTATGGGATCTCGTCCTAAAAAGTTGGAAAAAAAGTAACAGAGGAGGTATTTCTTGAAAAATCTGAAAAAGGATTAGGGGAAGAGGGATACTTTTAAATTATATCGTTTTTATGACCTATGAACAAATACATTTATGATACTGGGAGCCCTTCCGCCCTTTTTCAGAACGTCATCGATTCTAACACCCGGGAGTTTTTGTTATGAAACAGTGGGAGAGGAACTCTAACGTACGGGATGTCGTCCCTATAAGTTCGGAAAAAAAAAAAAATTGGCTATTTTTAAGACATGTTTAAGTTATACACTTTAACTATTTTCCGTAGTAAAATCATCATATGTACATGAAATGTACAATTTAATATGCTTACACAAGACAATGTTTCAGTCGGTCGTTAATTTGGTCAGGTATAGGACCCTCAGAGGCTTTTCAAGAGTAACTCATATATTATGAACTTACTTGGAGGACACAAAACAAGATCAGAATTTCATAAAGTTTTCTATAAACTTTTAAGTTTAGTTTAAACTCCTCGGAGATTTTACGACCCTGTGTCAGACCTTTGGTAAAGAGGTCAGAAGACCTTACATCCGAAGCCTTAGTCTACCCGACTCCAGACTCAAATAAGAGTCGGGGTGCCAGAGGTTGATACTCTAACACCCGTTCTGAAGCACGAAGGTAAACTAGTAAACATTTCGCAACCTCTTCTGAGAACTCTCAGGGAACCTGACGTTCCTCTAGTTTGGTCAGGTAGGATTTCCTCTAGTCAGAACTCATAAGTAACCTTCCTGACTACGACTTTGAGGTTAAGAAACCGGTGGACTATGTTTCTTTACTAAGTAATCTTTTCTGGGACTACGACTCGTTCTAACTTCCGCCCTCCTCTTCCCCCGCTGTTTCCTACCCTACCAACCTACCGTAGTGACTGAGTTACCGGTACTCAAACTCGTTCGAGGCCCTTAATCACTACCTGTCCCTTCGAACCGTACGACGTCAGACATCCCAGAGTGTCTTAGCCTGTACTGACTCGTTGACTTGACTTGACTTCACCCATGACCCTAGAAATGGAGTATCCCATTGAGACTCCTAACTTTCTCTATTAGTCGACACGGGTCGTGTACCATTTGTATTCAATAGAAAATGAAGTAAGACGCAGAAACATAGACGGTAACTAGTAGCGGCGGGTACGACTTGTGTGTCGTCTGTTACCGACGTTTCCTTATGCCCCGGTCTAGTTTGTTCCTCCCCAAGGTCATAGTGAACGTCACTGAGACCAAAAGAAAAGGACCTGGACCTTGTTCCTCCACATAACAATGAGACGGACTCTAGCACAACTTGACCGTACTTAGATTGAAAAAAAAAAATACTTTGACCACCCGGGTCGATACTCGAGAAGTATAAACCTCATTACATTTAGAACAGAACTTTTTTTTTTTAGTGTATAGTAATTTATCTCCGGTGGGTCAAAATATCCACCTTTATGGTGTACGACAAAGTATTGTTTGAAAGAACATTTCACACGACGCAGGATTATCTCAAATCGTCACGTACGGTAAGGGGCGGGCGGGGTGGGGGGGTGAAAAACCTGGAGACTCATCAGATAGATAGATACATACAAATACCTAGTCCACGTAGAATTTACACTACTGTTGGTACTTGATGGTGACTGGTTTTGAACAAGTTTCGAGAGTAACCCGAACGAAAGGTATTTCTACTCTTTACTCAAACACCCGAAACTCTGGTTCTATTACTTCTTATGATGGTCTATATCTACAATACTCCTGTTAATTCTCTTAGTCCGACACCAGCTCAGGGTGAACTTAAGGAAGACCCTAAAAAGACACCAGTAAACGTCTTCTCGATCACACCCAAGTGACTTACACATAAGAGAGTCTAGGTAGTTACACTTTTAGTCTTTACTACCGGACTTGCTGGGGGAAGAGGTGGGATTGGACAAACTTCTCCCTTTTTACTCTACCCACCCAACCTCCCCCGACCCCTTACTCTTTTCGTACGTGTTTACCAAGAGACCCAATCGAAAAATGTAAAGACGATTCCCTTTTTTTAATACAGAAAGAGGGAAACATACACACAACTTCGGATACCAACTATTTTGTTCGAGATGTAGCATTTAAGGGTAAACCTGTAAGTCAAAACTCTTGGACGTAGGTCGTCGGAATAGTGAAACTTCCCTTCAGTGTTAGTGATTACCTTAGACGATCGAAAAGTGTGTGACTTTAATCGAAACTAAGAAGGGGGTTTGTATACAACTTTTCGTTGTACGCGTATGTGATGTGACTGGGTAGTTTCGTTGTTAGTCCCGACACCTCCTTCAAACACCTGAGTGGACGACCCCAACCCTCTCTCTTTATATAAAGAAAGTCCTCACCTTTGTTAAAGACTCGGGAGAAGACCGGGGTCTCTTACCTCTCGGAGGAGGAAGGGAAGGATACCTCTTTCTCTTTCATTTACGGTAAAAGGAAACGTTGACACTTATTATTGTAAATACGAGACTCTAGCCCAAACGAAGAAATTATACTTTTTGCTATAGGACAAACCTACTCTGTAAAGGAACTTACGAATCGTATTTAACTCGGGAATTCGAAAATTGTTCTTTAAGACCTGACAGAACGGACTTTTGAGTCTCACCTAGAACCTTTGTGACGTCCAAAGAACTAAACACTTTTGATCGGAGAAGGTACTCTAATGATTGTCGGGAGACGCAAACTATAAGTCCTCTTCGGTAGACTTTATTAGGAACAAACCAATAGAAAAAAAAGAGAGAGACAGAAACAGAGTAACAGAGAAAGACTCAGATCACAAGAGAGTAGGGAAAGACAGAAAGAGAGAGAAGGATGAAAGAGACAGAGAGTACACAAGTGTGTATGTGAAGAAAAGAAGGGGGGCGGGGACTAAAAAAAAAAAATTTAGTGTGAAAGTTTATTGTGCCTGGGTCACTTCCATAATGTTTCGACTCTCCATTCATACGCCCTCGTCCTTGACGTAAAAAGCAGTGAGTGTCACTGTTAATTTTACTGTTGTTGTTCCGGTCCGAGAAGGTAGTAACAAAAAATTACGACAGTCGTGGTTGAAACGGTCTTAATAGGACAGACTACGTACTCACCTGAAACAGTAAAAAGTGTAACACGGTGGGTCTGGGTCTTATAGTAAATTCTCTCATTTAATCGAAGGTAGAGTAAATTTCCTCGGGACATTTTTGGGAAGAGTCGTTGTACGAAGGGATCGGTCTCTTCCAATTAAACCACCCGACCCTCCACAAAAACCTACATTTTAGAGACAGAGAAACACCGTACCTACTACCAAACCTAAGACCACAGTTCTCACATACAGCCATTTGGTGTAAACCAAGTACTTCTCCTGAGTCACCCAGTCAACATCGGTAACGTTGACCCTAAAATTATATGGATATACACTTACATATTTTCATAAGATTACGTATATCGTTTCTATAAGTATATAAGATAAGTTTATATATCATTTTATAAGTAAAGATAAGATTATATATATTTATATAATGAAAATATATACACATACTACATAGACTATATACGGAACTAGTAGCAAGTCAAGACCTCTTGTGCGAATCCTACTGTCATTGTGTACCTCGGGAAGGTTCCTCTATATTTACCGGTCAATAAAGTGTCCCACCGAAGGTAGAAACATGGTGTGTCCTACTTCGAGGGGTGATCCGTCTCTGAAGTGACTTGAAGAAACTCCTTCCCAGGGTCGGGACGAAGAGGGAAGAGTAAATCTGGGATGTTAACTATCAGATGACTACCTGACTTACCCCAGACTTCTCCTGGACATAACGCAGACGTCGACGGTCCCTGGAGTCTCTTAACCCGAGAAAGTCCCAAAAAAAGACCTTTCCCTTACTCGACCTCTCAACTGACGGCCCGTCTCCGGTCTCGGTGTTTTTAGAGTTGAGTCTCTCTGGACAGAGTATTGTACCTTTGAAGATTTCATCTGGGAACCCACTGTACTTAGTCAAGAACTAGTAATCCCCCGTACCTATTATCTTGTTTAGACTGAACCGTGTCGGTTGTATAAAAACACAAGGACCTCCAACAACATAAAGCTCCATATAAATAAACGAACAGATTTCTACTCCTGGAGTGGACTCCGGAGAAAGAGTAAACAGGAGAGGTTACCAATTACAGAAATTCGGTGGTGAGTTCACTGAATATAAAAAACAAAGAGAGAGAGACTCTCGTTCCGGACCTAACACGGCTAGAACACCGGGTAATGGATCATTTCCTGAGTGTGTAAGATCCACGAACCACTTATGACTTCACGTACCTGACTAAATACTTTTGTAAAACTCTTTTTCTTCATACTAAGACACGAGAACCCGGTTCGGAAAGGGTCGGAATCAAGTCCCTGTACGAACCTCTTTTAAGTCTTTGGTACCGTATCTCTTTCCAATATTTAGTGAATGTATTTCAGTTTCCTTCAACTTACAGGGACCCTTGAGTAGTCAGGAGTAAATGATCCTCACGCTCTACGAAGTGTAAAGTTTAGGACCGAAAGACCAAAAGTTCCCATTACGGCATAACTGGTTAACAAGTACCGGTCACACATGGGGGGACGACGAAAAGTAGAC
This sequence comes from Capra ibex, assembly GCA_006410555.1. Lineage (NCBI taxonomy): Eukaryota > Metazoa > Chordata > Mammalia > Artiodactyla > Bovidae > Capra > Capra ibex. The sequence goes on from SJYO01046538.1 coordinate 69,550,004, forward strand.
ACTTATGGTTAGAGTAACTACAACCCTCTACAAGTACCTGCAACTTTCGTAAAGTGAAACAACAAATTTCTTCCGAAACAGGGTTTCCGTACTCTAATAAGAAAGTGTACCCCACCTTTCCTTTTATTCTTTCGGAGGGAGACAGGAACCCAAGTGTACCATCCTTAAGAAAGACCGTCGTTATTTTCGGAAACCTCCTCTGGAAAGTAAGATCCCCAAAGTACAATTCTTAACGAGTACCCCTACCTACGATTTAGGGTCAAATGAGTCGACATAAAGGGTTCTAGACAAGGGACCGTCTGTCTTCGAGGTACGTTCGAGGTGGTTCGGTGACGTCTGGCTCAATCTCCTAAACTTATAATTACGGTAAGCCCAAAGGAAAATCTTCTTCCGGAGAATCAGTGTTATCACTCTGTGACGGACTTTCAGATACTGACTTGCATTCTTATTTCTCAAGTCTCACATAGGTATTTTCCTCTCTAGTTCTTTTACGTGTGTTTAGTACAGGTTGACAGGTTGGACAGGGTGGAAGAGAGAGAGTCATACATCGCTTACGAGAGAGGTCCCTGCACGAACAACGTATTACTTCAGAGCAGTAAACCCTCGGTTTTCTTTTAGTCAAAAGACACATCAGTCTATGTAAGAACTACTCTAAGGCTCGGAGTGTTTTCTTACAACGTCTAAGGAAGGTGAGTATAGTTCGGAGATTTTACAACTAGACCTCTTTGTTTCTTTACCTTTTTGCTCAAACAACAGTTTAACTTTATGGTGCAAAAACATAGCGACCGACTATATAGACATTAAGAGTAGACGGTAAGGAGGTAGGAGAGACACACACACGCGCATACACACACACATACACACACACACACACACACATTAAACAGGGAGTTTTGGACGTTTTGTAACGTTTTGACCTAAATTTATAAAGTCCGCCTAACGCGGGTCGTAAACGTAAGGAGACTGAGTAAGTTTCTTCTCTGTAGACTCGTCTTTATGACGTCTATTTTCTCTTTGGTAATTAGGTCCCTTCTAATGACCGTGTCTTAGAAATAGGACATAGGAAGGACTTTACTCTGTTTTTAGAGTGATACGTGTAGGGAGACCGAATGGAAGTCTATCATTCGTTATATCTCCCTATCTACACCAGGAAAAATTTCCGCGTGACGTAAACAGACGTCAGACTTCGTAGTAGGAAGACAATCTCAGAACGAAAGAACTCACAGAACGAAAGAAGGGGTCCAGAAGACGGGAACAAGAGTACGGAAGGTAACATGGAAAGATTAACCCAAAGAAGGAAGGGGTCCTACAATCTCTAGACCAATCAATTCTCTGGTAATGCATTGTAGGTCCCATCATGATTCACGAAACCCGGTACTCCTCCTCTCTATCCCAGAGTCGAATTGAGATACATACTGAAATGAAAGAAGTAGACATTTTACCCGTTTATTACTGGGAATACGGGACGAAATGTGTGTTCTCTATGACTCAAATAAACTTCTTCGAAACTCTCCTCTTCGTTACACTTTTATGTTCGATATTATAAAAATTCGTATTATAAGTCTCGTTTAACCTATGTCTTTATAGAGTAAACCCCTCATAATCAGGATAAATGATTCTTATAAATAAAAAATTTTAAAATAAATAAAAAATTAACTTCCCATTAACCAAATGTCTTAAAACAACAAAAGACAGTTTGGAATTGTACTTAGTCAGTATCCATATGTCTACAGGGGAGGAAAATTTTGGAGGGAGGTTAAAGGGAGGGGTAGGGAGATCCAACTATATCTTGGGGACAAACTCAAGGGACTCTGTATGTCGTTTAAGGGTAACCGATAGAATAAAATGCATACCATTACATTCAGAGGTACAAAGAGAGAGGTACGTAGAGTGGGAGAGGAGGGGAGAGGGGTACAGGCATTCAGTCAAGAGATACAGACAAAGAGGTAACGACGGGACGTTTATTTAAGAAGCCGTAGCAGAAAGATCTAAGACATATATACGTAATCATATACTCTTAACAAAAAGAGAAAGACTGAGTGAAGTGAGACATATTATCCGAGATTCAAGTGGGTGGAGTAATCTTGACTGAGTTTACACAAGGAAAAATACCGACTCATTATAAGGTAACACATAGACATGGTGTTGAAGAAATAGGTAAGTAGACAGTCACCTGTAGATCCAACGAAGGTACAAGATCGATAACATTTATCACGACGTCACTTGTAACCCCCATGAACACAGAAAAAGTTAAAACCAAAAGAGTCCCATATACGGAACCTCACCCTAACAACCAAGTATACCACCAAAATAAGGATCAAAAATTTCCGTAGAGGTTTGACAGAAGGTATCACCGACATAGTTAAATGTAAGGGTGGTTGTCATGTTCTCCCAAGGGAAAAGAGGTGTGGGAGAGGTCGTAAAAAACAAATATAGGGAAAACTACTACCGGTAAGCCTGACCACACTCCACTATAGAGTAACATCAAAACTAAACGGAAAGAGATTATTACTCCCTACAACTCGTACAAAAGTACACAAACAATCGGCAAACATACAGAAGAAACCTCTTTACAGACAAATCCAGAAAAGGGGTGACAAACTAACCTAACAGACCATAGCTCAACATACTCGACGAACATATAAAACCTTTAATTAGGAAACAGTCAACAAAGTGAACGACAATAAAAGAGGGTAAGAGATTACTGTAAATTTAGTCGGAAAGAATCCGTCCTTGAAAGGACGCAGAATCAACTTCGGTTTATGACATTACCAATAATGGAAACGGTAAAGAACTCGTAAACGACGTGACACGGTCTGTAATAAGTCCTCAGTGACGCAGGGTAAGAATGTCGTCGGGACCTTTCACAATAGATAACTGTAAACGTAAAACTTCTACTTCTTTGCTTCAAGTCTCTCCCATTCTTTAAACGGGTTTCTGTCTATCGATTACCGTCACACCTAAACTTGAGTCCAAACTCAAATTTGAGATAATAAATTTGAGATTTAATAAAAGTCATATAACAGGACGACAACGTTAAAGGTTCTCGTGTTAGTCCAATTACAAGAGTTGAAAATACAAAGAGGTAAATGTATAAAGGTGAGGTCTACCCACTCTTATACATGTCAATATTTACATAATTGTGTGCCACCAAATTATACGTTAAAGGTTCAAATTGTTGGGAATGACAGTAAAGACGTACTTAGTGGGCAGATACCCAGTTCGGATCACGGAATTTAAGAACTGCTTTTGGTGCTCGTGACCAGGAGTGAGAGTGTGTATTTCACCGTAAGAATGGGGTTCACAGGGTTGCGCTCCTCCACGGTTCAGACTTAGAGAGAGTCTGTTCACTGTGACCAGACTATCCAGAGGCCAGTGACGTCAATAGAGACAGAAATACATAACCTTTCTACGATAGTCTATTTCACATGATTTCTTGAGACTACAGGAACACACAAACACACACACACACACACTCAGCGAGTCAACATAGACTGAGAAACACTGGGGTACCTGATATCGGGCGGTCCGCGGAGACAGGTACCCTAAAAAGGTCGTTCTTATGACTTCACCCAACGGTAAAGGAGGAGGTCCCCTGGGAAGACTGGGTCCCTAGTTAAGGCACAGAGGACGTAACCGTCCATTCAAGAAATGGTGGTACGGTGGACCCTTCGGGGAGACTGTCGGTACGGAAGACGTCTACCTTCCCTACTACTACTATTCCTACTGCCACGAAATTTCGTCCCTAATCGTTTCATTCCCCGGTCGGCCATTTGTAAAATTCAAAACGTCCAGTGTGTCGGAGACAGTAATTGGTGACTGGAGACGGTAAGATGACGTTTTTGTTGGTAACTATTATGTAGTCACTACTCACACCGACCCAAGGTTATTTCGAAATAAATGTTTATGTCCATCACTAGATCTAAACCTGACACCCACATCAAACGGTTTGGGACTGATTTTCCTTCCACTGGCGTTATAAAACTCGTCTTTACTATCAGTTCTCCACAAGTAGGGTGAAAGTAAAGTCACCTGGAGGAATTGGTTTCTAGTTTTCTCGTACCTGTTGTCAAAAAGAGAGACCAGTAACAGGAACAAATTCTACCGATCTATTTATATCCCGTCCTACTGTCGTTGCTACTACTAATACTTTATTACTTCGATGAGTGTCGGTAACCTTTAACTGTATTCGTCGACAAAGGTAGACTCGTTATTAACTTTCAGTCTTTCAAAAAAAGACTGACGAAACGGACGACACCAGTGACCGGAAAAAATTTCATTATATAAAGGTGTAATGTCGTCATCGTTTTGGATGACACAGGTTAATTTAGAGGTGAAAGCCGTCGGGTCCCACACACTAGCGAAAGACCTCTTTTTAGGTACAGGAACACTGGAATAGAAGAATATGAAACGTAAGTCGAGGTTTTAATTCAACGTCCTTCACTAAGGCATAACTTGGTAAGGTAAGTTTTTCCGTCTTCGGTTGTCAAGAGACTCCTCACCGTTCGTACACCTGACGAAAAAGTGTACCCGATCTACCCGATTGTAGAAATTCGTCGGAGACATTTGACCCGGTCTCCAAGTCTGTAGAGGTCCGGACCACCCCGACCTCGAAAGTCTAAACGAGGTCGATCAAAAATAAAAACTGTTTCCGGGAATAAATCTATCTCAAATAAAAGGAACAAAGGATCCTTTTTTTTTTAAAAAAAAAATCAAGGGGTCTTTTCTGAGAAGATCTCCGTAAGAGTCAGATTGAAGGAGAAGACCAATTCTTAGACTTCCTGTTGTAATTTTCAACTCCAATATCTGTAATACGGTTGACCCTGATTCGACACTTATAACACAACTAAATCTCTGCCTTTCCACTCCAGCCTTATCTTAGTACAAAGAGGACATTAAATCTCCGACCCTTGGTACTACGGAAGGGGGGAGGGGGGGTCATTACCAGTTTAATAGGTAAGTCTCACTGAACTAAAGTCCAAACTTCGACCTCTAACGTCATTATTAGATAGAGTCATACTTCGTGAATAACTACCTCATCAGAAACGGTAAAAATTAACGTGAAAGGGGAGTACGAGAATAATTAATAGAGAGACCAAGGAGAATCTAGAACAGTACTACGGTTTATAACTTTATCTTTCCAAATAAATAAAGGTTTCTGTGTGTCTTACCCTGTTCAAAACGTTAAATGACCAAACTGAGAATTTCCAAGTATGAAAGTCTCTCATACAAAGTATTTTTACCCCCACGAAATACTTTTAACTCACGTGGACACCTAAAGGACAACCAATGTCTGGGAATCCTCACAAGGAACGAACCTCGTAGGAACCTAAAGAGTGTTTCGTTCCACAAAACACTCGGATCACTTCCAGTCACAACGGGTTTACGAGGACCCTAGTGTAGGGTGGAAGAGATCAAGAGGGTGGATTGGCAGGGACATGAGAGTGGAGTCTGTTTGTCCAGGAAGTCGCAGGGGTGTGACCAGTGTTGTAAAAGACGTAGGTCTGAGAACAGTAACGGACATAAACCTTATAGGAGCAGGTACGGGGTTAGACAACTTTAGAATGAGTATCGGGAAGTTCCGAGTAGTTGGAAAGGTAAAGTGTACCTCGGAAAATATTACGGAGGAAACTGAGACGAACCTGTGAACCTAATATGGAGAAACCACCACAAGACAACGCGTCGGTCTAGAACAGTTGTAATCATTAGACCAGAATGGACAGGATCGAGCTAACACTTGAGTAACCCCTGTTCTTCCATGACTGAGTAAAAACAACAGGGACGTCACGAAGCGTCCCACAACCCACGTTATCAAAGGATAAACCCGAGTCGATTGAGTTAACGTTATTTTTATGAGGTCAAGTCAAGGTCCGCTTGGTGAGGTCTCTTCCAACCGTTATTTCTAGCAGGAGACTTTCTTGTCCAGACAGGATGACCCCGGAGCTTATGAAGTCCCGCCACCCACTCCGGACTTTGTTTCAACTAGGATTTCGAATAACCCTTATCGTTGGGGTGTTTTACGGGAAGGAAGTGAACACAACTATCTCTGTACTTTTTTATTCTACTAGGAAACAGCACGCACGATTCAGCTAATTCAGAAACGTTGGGACATCTGTCATCGGGTGGTCCGAGGAGACAGGTACCCTAAGAGGTCCGTTCTTATGATCTCACCCAACGGTACGGGAGGAGGTCCCGTAGAAGGACTGGGTGTCTAACTTGGGTGCAGAGGATGCAGAGGATGCAGAGGACGTAACCGTCCGCTCAAGGAATAGTGATCACGGTGGACCCTTCGAACTAGGAAACCGTCATTTGGTTTTTTCACATACCCTTAGTTTTTATTATCCTCAACTCATACATATTTTATGTATATATATTCAAATATATATTTAAATAATATATACATATTTAATCAAAGGATTATAAAACCTAAACTTTAGTAATATTTAACATCTTCCTTGGAAAACCTCAATATCACCCTAGAAAAACTCCAACTGACGTTGAAAGAACATGTTTTTATAAGAAACACTACTCACAATCTCTACTCACAATAGGTGTCTCTGTTGAAAATACAAAATGAGAATTTCTTATTAAAGTTAAGAGTTTGAATGGGAAAAGATTGAACATCCCGTCAATCCACAGAAGATTGACTTACTAGAGCCGTTCTGTAGGACTGGAAGACTCCTCCAGTCGTAAGGTTGTTTGTAAACCGAATCTCCTGAGGATTTTTTCGTTATACATGAGACTTCCCGTCAATTCTAAGTTCTTCGACCACCTTCGAGACACACACACACATACACAACGCGAGAGACCTTACACTCTCGACCACAAGAGGGAGTGTTAAACTTAAAAAAAGAGAGTGGGACTAATGTGTGAGTCTAGGGTATACATTGTCTCACATATAATACAATAAGGATCTGATAAAATTTCCTTTGCTTTGTAAGGAAGGAAGTACTCAGTCAAAGGATCAACACCATATCTTTTTCCGTCTCTTCGACAGTCTCTTCGACTACTTTACTGTCTAAAAAAAAAAATTACCCGAATTTACAAGACGTTATAAGATTCAGACTTCGTAGTCGACTCATCGAGAGGAAAAACACACATCCAAAATTCTCACGGTCAACACCAACTTACAATTATCAGTTAGACCGGTAACTAGAGACTTCTGCGTCTCATGGAGAGGTTTACACGACTGAGACTGCAAAGTACGTTAAAATACAAGAACCACACCCCTCCTTCCTCTCCTGCTAATGTCTGGTCACCGTAAACAGACCAAAACTGTAAAACTGTAAACCCGTAGAAAGGAATATGTAGGTAGGGAGGTACGAGTAGGGAGGTGGGACGGTTCCAAATGAGACGTGGGGGACGCGGTACGGTCCGAGACACGATCCTCGACTCTTCACAAACAGTTTTTCGTTTCGGGGGTACCCTCTGTTGCTTTCTTACTGAAGGTTCTTTTTTCGAAATCTACCAAGGGGTTAGTGACGGGAAAGTCTCGGAGACAACAGACGACGACCGAACTAGGTTTGGAGAAAAGGAGGAAAAGATTGAGACACCGGGGGGCTCTGGAAACACACGGAATCTCCAGTCGAGTGTCTACACCGGCACCCGGTGGGAGGAGAAATAGATATAACATGAATGTTCTCTTGCTCCGTGTACCCCGAAAATATTAAAAAAAAAAGGAAAAAGAAAAAAACTAATCGTAGACGTGTTTACCGGAGTCAAGTAACGAACTTTGATTGATTAGGCCGAACAATTCTACCTCTAGCAGTAGGTGTTCAACAATAATCGTCCGAAGATTTCCTTCTCCCAGAGTCCGTCTCGCCCCGCCCGAACCTCTTTCCAATATATTATATTATACAAGAAGTCCGCGCCATACTCCCCCTCTGTTTCGACGGAATGCCCTGGACGAGAGTTCACGATGAATCTCCGAATGTATCAGGACCGATAAGATGGAGTACTTTTCCCTCTAGGTTAGTGACGAAAGACCTCTGATAAGAGGAGTAGAGAAACCGACAGTATACATAAATTGTCATCACGGGAGTTCCTGTTACCCCACCCTTTCGCACGATCCCCCGAGGTCGGAGGTCGGGCATCAAAAAGTAAAGTGTAACGTCCGAAACGATTCTTACCAGAAGAAACAAAGGTAAAACTCAGTACCGACTTAAGAATATACAACAGACTAGAAGTTCGAGTTTATGGGTTCCCTGGTCCGTCGACACTTAGTTAGGACAGACACACACACACACAGTCGACCGTCCATGATATCGTTTCTTCTGTCATATGAAAAGGAATAAAGAAATTTAGCTATCCCTAAACCTCCTTTTCGGAAATTATTTTATCTTGACACTGACTAATAAAGGGGCAAAGACTCGTGACAACATTTTAGTCTTCCAATACTTACCGTACTCCCTTTTTTTATTATTTTCTGGGTAAAGATTACATCAGGACACCCAAATTCGGGTTTGGAAGCTAAATATTACTTTCGAGTCACAGATATGTGCTTGGAGGGGAATACTCTACCTAGAGGAAAGACTAACGTCTCCCATTCCTTTAGAAGGTGTACGAAAGTGAATAACCCTTCCATGTGTCAACGAATAGACAACAAAAAGAAGGTGTATCAGATGCTAAACCTTTAAGCTGTAGTACATAAAAAAAAGGGATCCGGTCTACAAAATAGGACGCTGCAATTCAGTAGAACTGTACGACGGTGCTTCACCTTTGTTGACGATCAAAATTATAGCGAGGTATAGAAATAATGTTCCATGCAGGGTACGTAGAATTAAGGAGGATAAGAGGGAGAGACAAGGAGACTAGAAGAAGTAGGGTGGGGGGGTGAAACGAGGACTTCTTCCGTATAACAGTAACGTACTGTCAGCACAGGGTCATCGATTTCTCCAAGATCTATCACACTACTTATACGTCACGTAATAGAGGGTCCTACACACGGACACAGAAATTAGTGTCGACCTTACGTTTTAGCCCGAGGTGGAAAGTTGAGATAGAGGTAGTACGACTCTCTCACTCTCGCTCGCTCTGCCTCTGACGATCTGTCGAGCTTTCTCTAACGTCGAGTCTACAGGACTTTTTGTCGTTTAGGGAGTCTGGACCGTCTAAGGCAATGGTACTCTTGACGTCTATAAAGGTAACACTACCAAACGAGGTCGTCGGTAGACAATGTGGGTAAACTAATCCTTCATGTCAAGTCGAACATACCCTAAAAGTAGTGTGGAATAGGGTTCCGTCATATGTCTCGGAGAACGAAAAAATATACGATTTGAGGTTCCGAAGTTTCATGACATTAAATGGTTCCGTCTCCCGTAAATTACTTTACGATACTCTTCCAGTGGTTTCTGGTCTTGAGGTTCTTCTTTATGTGTGTCCTCTACACTTTCTCCTAATCTAAGGTGTCGTCTTTACGTTGGTTGCGTCCTTTAGTTGGTATAAATGGTTAGGGAAGAAGAGAACCACCTCCCCTCCCTCTACTTCTGGATCCAAGACTCTGGACGTCGCTCCTTCTACAAAATACATCAGTACCGTACTCACGAAGGTCTCGTCATTAAGACGGATTCCTGAGGTCCTACCAGTCTTCTTTCCCCCTCTCTTCCCATCACGGAGTTTGGGTAGAGCAGTCAACTCAACTTAGGTGACATATTTCTAATGTAATCGAGATTTTTAAAATACAACGGTAGATTGAAAGGACATCTGTGTTTTACTGGAATTTTCAAGGAACTTCGTCACGACATTAAATGTCTAAATTTGGTCAATAAACCTGATCACCGGGGAGTCACATAAAAACATCCCCTCCTTTACGACTACCATGTAGTATATCTGTATTTTTATCCTTAAGGGAAGTTAATTCAAAGAGGTTTATGGGAGGGGCCCACCATCCGTAAGATCCAGGTTCGAAGGCTCAGCCGACCACCTTAGACCTTCCTCGACGGAACTCACAGAATTTAACTGACCTCAAGAACGCTTAGGTCCTTCGATTAATTTACGAATGTTTGGTTACACTGAAACACTAACGACGCGACCCCGAGAACTACACCCGAGGGAAACAGAGGGCCGGACACAAAAGATCTTGCCTGGAGACTATTACATAGTAAGTCTAACCCGGTCTCGACGGTCTATAAAACTTTAACGTTCAGGGTAATACGGGACAAGAAAACCAACCCGAAGACCGACTGAGAACGATTTGTTCCCTCTGTGAAAGGACTAGACTAACGATACACCTGATCTCTTGAAGGGGAGATGAGAGGAAAGGACCAAACCACAGTCCAACGGTAGATCCCTCCGGCCTTACAGACCTTCTTGGTCTTTTGAGTCAGAGTCGAAACTACGGTCTCTATTTTAGTCACTGGTCCGGGAATCTCTACTTTTTTACTTTTGGTCCTGTTCAACAGAAAAAAAAAAAAAAAAAATTCACCTAAGAAAAATTTGGAAAAATCAGCTTTCCGAACTTGAAGTACCTACTCCTGAACACAAAAGTAACTTACTCCTTGGTTGACAGACTCGGTCGTCGACTTCTAAGGTTTCTTAGTACCACAGAGGAGACTGTTACCCAGGAATCTTCCGGCAGAAGATAGGGTAGTCGTTTCCGGGGCATGACACTAGAAGACCACCACCACTGAACGGGTACTTTGGGAGTTAGGATCTGGAACCTCTGACGGAAGACAGGTTTCACAAACTCTGTCCCGGGACCAAAATACTTGGGTCACGGACAGAGACTTTCTGTCGTCTACGTTACTCCCGGGCCTACCTTTGTTATTTATGGTAAGTCTAAAGGGCGTGCCTCAAAGAATATCACCACGGAAACAACTCCCTTTGTCCCTAACTTTACGGCAGGGGGTGGGAAGGAAAAGGGAGGTCGGGGGAAAGTGACGATCCTAGAGTTGGTGGAGACCTTTCGTTTCCAATTCATAGACTCCTCTTTAGTCAACTGTGTGGTTTCTCTGAGGTCGCTTACATAGTGAGTGAACGGTCGTTAAGCCTCCCCGCCTTTCGAAGACCCCTCCCCTTACTTAAAACGAACTTCGGTCTTCTTTTCGTCGGGACCCTCCCCTCACGAACGATCTTTATAGGAGGAGACTCGACCCTACAATTGTCACCGTGGAAGACTGAATTACACCGTAGAAAGAAGTAGCAATAGTTAGAGTACTCTCGAAAGGACGGTAGACATGGTAAACACGAAGTCCGAGGGTATACTTTCAGGTTAGACCGTCGTATTTATGACCGATTACTTCTCATCCACAGACTGACTGACCCTCTCTTCCCTAGGACAGAGTTACTACCCCGTCCTAAGTAAGTAAACTCTTTTTCTTTTTTTTTTTTTTGGTTTGACGTAAAGACATCGGTAAGTTCTTCTTTAGGAGAGAGGAAGAGAGAGAAATGGGGGAAAGAAGGGGAGAGACTAGGAGGAAAGAGTAAAAGAAGGACACAGTAGGAAACAATTACCTCAAGTACGTTTTCAGTCGTGTTTTTACAAGAAACGGATCTTACAATATGGAGCCTCTAATTTTTATCCTTGCACTACACCTGAACGGCTGTACACCACCCAATAAAAAATAAAAAAAAAGAGAAGTCACCCTTTCGATATTGATGTATCTAATCGTTTTGAACACGTTCTTACCTACATTTTGTCTAAATAGAGACACAGTCGAAATAGACTAGGTAAACCAGAACGGCTCAAACCTACCGGAGGAAACAATGTTATTGGTCGAGAGTTTGTAGATATAGGAATCCCATAATTTACAGTCGGAGGACTACATGGTCAGCTCCTCTCTCCCAACTGTCAGACACCCGACCCCTTCAAGAGGAACACACGTCCCGTCTCCCCGACGAACATGTAGGTCCGACCGACGACCTTACTGGAGGTCTTTGAAGGTGGTGGAGGGGCGCAGTGGCACGTCCCCACAACTTCGAATGGTGGCGGTAATTATAGGAAAATGTGTCTTAAGTTTTTCTAAAGGACAGTGACTGTTCCTGTCTAAACAATCTCCAGAGAGTTCCTTTACCTGTTATTGATTAATTAACTCGAGAGGTCCTGAAAGGTACGACAGCAAGGCGTAAATAGACAAGAGTAAAGAGTGGTGCGTCCAGGTCGAGAGGAAAAAGAAAGAAAGGAAGGATGGAAGGGGAGAAACTAATACAGGTAGTGGGGGTACAAAGGTAAAACGAAGTACGAGAGGGTCGAGAAAAAAGAAAGAGAAAATATCTTAAAGATGTATTTTTTTTTTTTTTTCGGTTTGGGATCGTCCCGTGCGTATATACTTCTAAAAAGATCTTTATACCTAGTAAAGAAAACTCAGGTTTTTGACAGAAGAAGGTTCCAACCTTCACCGGAGTCTTCAAAGATGAAACATGACCTATACATCTATTAGAAATCATAGGAACTATTTCTTAACGTGTGAAAAACGATTTTTAGATGTCACTGGTATAGACACAGATATTGATGTAGACATACATATAGACGTAGATAAAGACATAGATATCAGAGGATAGATCAATTTACCTTTTAAGTAGTATTGGACGTTTGTCAAGGTACTCTGGGACTTATAGGGTACATCTACAGCGAAGTAGAAAGAGGAGTATTAACCCGAGGAACCGAGGAACCAAATCTCGTCCCGTAGTTGTTTGAGTTTTAAAGGACGAGAGAAAAGTCAGTGAGACACGTGTCTCTCGGACTTAAAGGTTATACGGACGAGGTGATGAAAACAAAAGCACAGGTAGATACGTCTCTTCGTCGTCCGTACCTCACCCCAATAACCTCCACCGAGTTCTAGTTTCGCCGGTCTAGACCCTGACTTAGGACCGAGACGGTGAAAGAAATACAAACACTAGAAATCGCCAGTAACCTGAATAACTAAGGAGTCAAAATGGTAGACCTTTCACCCCTATGGTTGTAGAACTTAGTGTCATCAAATAACATACTTAGTCTACTTCCTTCGGACACTTCCACAACCTTTGAACCACGACTGAACTCCCATGGATTCTCACCTTCCAACGAAACCCCTTTCCTGAAAGTCACGTTTTTGACCTTTTTGACCCTACCAACCAGTAGGATGAGTCTCGTCAGGTAAGACGGGTGTGTGGGGACGTTTCTGGGTTGGGTTGAATTTGTTAATGGGGTCACCCATTGCCTTGAAAGAGGTGTGAACTTCCTTTAGAAAAAAGCAAACAAAAATCCACCTAATTAACGGACTAGAGAAGTTAGTCACCTGAGACTTGAAACCAAACCTCTTAGTCTCAATGAGTGATAGAATGACAGACAGGGGAGTTATAGAGTTCCTCACCGTACTTTGAAATTCGTTTTCATACTTTTATAAATTTTACTTCGTGTCTAAGGAAGGAGACTCAACCTCGAACAAGTAAGAAGTTCTAGATCATGTAAGCCATGGGGTAAGTACTCGAAAACGGGTACTCTAGAGAGAGAAGTCGTACTAAACACGAAAATCCCCCATTACACAATCCAATAATGAAATGGACGTTCATATAAAAAATTTGAGGAACTTCCGTCGGACGGAATATAAAAGACTCATAAGTGACTTACTTACTTAGTTACTCTCTTACTTACTAAATATTCACCCCTTTACTCAGTCTCCCTTATTTACCTCGTACTCTCTCGTTTATTTACGTACTCGTTTAATTACTGAAAAGACACGATTAAATGTTCGTATGTACGGAGAGATCAGATCGGAACAACACATAGAGTACAGATCTTAAAAACTGAACTTTAGGACTTAGGGTTCAGGATCAAGAGTCGGAATTGATGGTAGTCAAGTAAAGTCAAGTCAGTGAGTCAGTACAGACTGGGAAACGGTGGGCTACCTGACGTCGTCCGTTCCGAAGGGACAGGTCGTACGACCTCGAACGAGTTTGAGTACAGGTAGTTCAGCCACTACGGTAAGTGGGTAGAGTAGGAGACAGCAGGGGAAGAGTAGGACGGAAGTCAGCAAGGGTCGTAGTCCCAGAAAAGGTTACTCAGTAAAGTATCGACGGTATTGTTTAAGGATTATGAGTTTTACTGGGTCGAATGAAACCCCCGTGGTGTATGACAAACTATTCGACCCTCTTATGTCGAATAAAAAAAAGAAATTTTAAAATTTCTAATTAAATTTTTACTCTCATTTTGGAAGTACACCGTTTATCTTTTTTTTACAAGTTTGATGCATACTTAGATTTTACTTTTCATTTATAGACAGAAAAGGTAAAGGAAAAAGACTTCCTTTCTTTATGGGGGGTAAAGTAAGGAGACTTTAATTTCAAAGAAGAAAATCAACAAACCACCGATGTCAACTTTAAGATTTATTTTATTTAAATACAAAAACCATATAGTCCTAGACTCGTACATGAGACTGTAGGACAATACCTTTAACTCCATAATCAGTAAAAGTCGTAACAGGTTGAAAGAAAGAAAGAGACGAAGGACTCTAAGTCATTAAGATTACCAGTCGAAGTACGGAAATGTCTAAGTGGGAATAGACAAACAGAGAGTGTAAATCAGTAACACGTAAACTATAAAGGCGATTTATCGGGTGAATGTAACTAAAGATGTTGAGGGGAGACGAGGACTTAAAACAACATAAATAAAAATACAATAATTCAAAACATTATAAACGTAAGACAGGACAGTAAAAATTAACATACATCATCACGGAAAACGTATCCAAGTAAGATTTATAATTGGTTTATTACTGTCTTGAGTTGGTTCACTCCACTGACCTAGGTTTCTCTTCCTTTACTTTACGATTCAGTAAACGTTCTCTAGGACTCAGTGTCCCGACTCCCCAAAAAGAGAACTAAATAAGTCTCGAGAGAAACGAGGACCCAGTACGAATCGATATACATACATACATATATATATATATATATATATATATATATATATATATGAAAAAAAAGTCCATAAAGAGTATAGAACAAAAGAAGAATACAAAACAAAATGACCTCGTGGAGTAACTTTGAAGAAAAAGGAAAACGTACAGACTCTTAAACACACACACACACACACGAACAAACAAAACAAAACCAACAAACAACAATCTTATAAAAATAAAAATAAAGTGAAAACGAACTATCAAACCGACTCATATATAAAGATTACAGTTTGTAAAGGGAGTTACGAAACTACCATAACGATAACTCTACATACGACAGTAAGACTAGAATAATGAAACATCCATTGGAGAGAAGGGATCTTCATAAGAACGGACCTCTTAGGGTACCTGTCTCTTTAGACCGTCCGATATCAGATACCCCAGTGTTTCTCAGCCTGTGCTGACTCGTTGAGTGTGACTCTATAAACATAAAAAGTAAATGCATTATACATGATTTTAATATACCATGATTTAATATACAGCCTCTTCCGTCACCGTGGGGCGAGGTCACGAGAACGGACCTTTTAGGGTACCTACTTCCTCGGACCATCCGACGTCAGGTACCCCAGCGATTCTCAGCCTGTGCTGACTCGCTGAAGTGAAGTAAAAGAGAAGGGATCCTATTAAAAATCCTAAAAATAGAAACGGGAACCTCAAGACTTTAAAATCCCTTCAAACAAGTCTACATACAACAAAGATAAGTGAAACGAAACATCCAGAAAAGTAATATTTCTCTACAGAGAAACAAATGGAGACCTTGAAGGAGAGAGAGGGGAGTAAGGACAAGAAAGAAACAATAAAAGAAAAGAAACAATAGAGTCAAAAACGAAGATCCGTAGTATAATCTATATACAACTGAAGGACCGAGACAGTAGGTAGTAGAACATAAAAGATAGAGAAAAGTAAAAATAAGAAAAATTATCTTTTACAAAAGAGGTTAGAAATTGGAATAGGTAATATTAATAGATAAGATATGTAACGAAAATTTTTATAAAACCATTAGTACAAAAATTAAAAGTCCCTAAAAAAAGAACATACGACTAACGAAAATATCGTGTCATCGTTAATATGAATTCAAAAAAAAAAAATTAAACACACAAAGATTTTCTCCATGTCTGAAGGTCAATATTAGTGATTAAATAAAACTACATATCAGTTGTAGGTGATTTTATAGAGACTTCTGTGTATAATCTTATAAATTTTAATCAAAGAAATTAGTAAAGATAAAGAAAACCACAGTATAGCCGAAGTAGGAAAATTAATTTTAACTAGAAGAGTCTACAGAGAACTAGAACTACTATTTACTTCCTCTCCAAACTAAGTACACCCATGGTGCATACTTCAAAAGAAACGTCCAAAATTTTCAGACACAGGAGCCATCCGAAGAGAGGACTGACCCTACAGAATGAGACGACGACGACGACGATTCAGTGAAGTCAGCACAGACTGAGACACGTTGGGGTATCTGCCGTCGGGTCGTCTGAGGGGGCAGGGACCCTAAGAGGTCCGTTCTTGTGACCTCACCCAACGATAAAGGAAGAGGTTACGCACTTTCACTTCAGCGAGTCAGCCCAGGCTGAGAAGCACTGGGGTACCTGACGTCGGATGGTCCGAGGAGACGGGTGTCCTAAAAAAAGGTCCGTTCTCATGACCTCACCCCACGGTAACGGAAGAGGTCACAGAATGAGACCCGTGGATATTTTACTAACCTGTATAAAAGGGTATACAAGGCATTCGTCCATTTCAGCTACAAGGGTGTTAAAGGTCCCTCTCAAGAGTCTTGAAATAGACTCCAATCTCTTGAAATCGATTAAAACACGAATTTACCTCGATTCTGGAGGGGGATGGACCAGATTACACCTTCAACTGTCACTAAAGAAAAGATTGAGAAAGTCCAAAGAATATGATTGATTGAGGGAAAGGGTCAGTGTAGGGGTAATAAGGATCTCTCTTAAAAAGTACGGAGTAGGACCCGTGTATTGTAACACGAGGGTTAGAGAATGTGAGAGATTTGGACCCCTGTCTCGTTTCCAGACTAGTTGTGACACTAAGGACAATAGTAAAACATCAAATAACGGGACTATTACTCGGGAGACGAATAAGTCTGAGACAACGTGGATTCCCACGAAACTAACAGAAACCTGACATTAAAATAGTTGTCAATAAGAAATAACTAGAATAGGATCGTCGACATGTTAAACGTTCCCAAGAAGTTATAAAGACACTGTCGATCGAGTGAAAGAACATAAACCAAACTAGTTCTGTTTTTAAAAAAAGATAGTATAGTTATATATTCATACTTAGGTCAACTACCTCTCCACCCCATATACCACATAGTCAATCTTTACCTTCTACCTTATCTTAAAGACTTTTTCTGTACATATTACCAACACCCCACTGAGTAAACGAACTTCATAAAAAAAAAAAATTAAATAAACCGATGTGACTCCGAATCAACGCCGTGTACCCTAGAAATCAACGTCGTACTATTGAGAATCAACGTCGTACACCCTAGATCAAGGGACTGGTCCCCAACTTGGGTCCAGGGGACTTAACCCTCGTACCTCAGAATCGGTGACCTGGTGGTCCCTTCAGAGAGGAGATACAAAGAAATTTAGTGGAAAAGGGGAACCGGTTTGTGTCAAAGAAGTAAAGAGACAGCCGGACAGGAGAAGACGGTAGATAGAGTGTTCGCGTCTACGAAATCGTGAAAGAGAGACTTCGAAGGAAACTGAAGAGATCGAGTCAAGTCAAGTCGCCGAGTCAGTACAGACTGAGAAACGCTGGTCTACCTGACTTCGTGTGATCCGGAGGGACAGGTAGTGGTTGAGGACCTCGAACGAGTTGGAGTACAGGTAACTCAACCACTACGGTAGGTTGATAGAGTAGGAGACAACAGGGGAAGAGGAGGACGGAAGTTAGAAAGGGACGTAGTCCCAGAAAAGGTTACTCAGTCAAGAAACATAGTCCACCGGTTTGATAATCTCGAAGTCGAAGAGATCGAGTGGATCTCAGAAACAAAGACCTTGAGATCTTTGTGGAGTCCACTACCGGTCTCTCCATTTACGTAGTCTACAAAAATGTCGAAAACAGACAGAAGATGTTATTTGACTACCATTTTCGGGAGTCCTGACCTGGTACATAGAAACAAGAACACATAAATACTTGCACACACATGTGACCATCCACCTCATCCTAAATCACTCACTTTTCCACACCAGACGGTCGGGGTGTCCTGTACCAACGGTTTGTGAATTGACTACTCCAATTTTCTTTATTTTCAGATGAGAGAATTCTTCGACCTAGTAGCTTTTACGTTCTCTCAAGGTCTTTTTGTAGATAAAGATGAAATAACTGATACGGTTTCGTATCACTGAAACACCTAGTGAAACACTGACACACCTAGTGTTATTTGACACCTTTTAAGACTTTCTCTACCCTTATGGTCCAGTGGACTGGACGGAGAATTCTTTAGACATACGTCCAGTCCTTCGTCGTCAATCTTGACCTGTACCTTGTTGTCTGACCAAGGTTTATCCTTTTCCTCATGTGGTTCCGACATATAACAGTGGGACAAATAAATTGAATATACGTCTCATGTAGTACTCTTTACGACCCGACCTACTTCGGGTTCGACTTTAGTTCTAAGGACCTTCTTTATAGTTATTGTAACCCATACGTCTACTGTGGTGGGAATACCGTCTTTCACTTCTTCTTGATTTCTGAACTACTTTCACTTTCTCCTCTCACTTTTTCAACCGAATTTCGAGTCATAAGTCTTTTGCTTCTAGTACCGTAGACCAGGGTAGTGAAGTACCGTTTATCTACCCCTTTGTCACCTTCGTCACTGTCTATAATAAAAAAACCCGAGGTTTTAGTGACGTCTACCACTGACGTCGGTACTTTAATTTTCTGCGAATGAGGAACCTTCCTTTCAATACTGGTTGGATCTGTCGTATAATTTTTCGTCTCTGTAATGAAACGGTTGTATATAGACAGATCAGTTCCAATACCAAAAAGGTCCTCAGTACATACCTACACTCTCAACCTGATATTTCTTTCGACTTGTGGCTTTTTGACTACGAAAACTTGACACCACAACCTCTTCTGAGAACTCTGAGGGAACCTGACGTTCCTCTTGGTTAGTCAGGTAGGATTTCCTCTAGTCGGGACCCATAAGTAACCTTCCTGACTATAACTTTGACTTTGAGGTCATAAAACCGGTGGACTACGCTTCTCGACTGAGTTAACTTTTCTGGGACTACGACCCTTTCTAACTCCCGTCCACCTTTTCCCCTACTGTCTCCTACTCTACCAACCTACCTTAGTGACTAAGTTAACTGTACTCAAACCCGTTCGAGACCGTCAAACACTACCTGTCCCTCCGGACCGCACGACGTCAGGTACCCCAGAGTTTCTCAACCTGTGCTGACTCACTGACTTGACTTGACTTGAGAATTCTTCGAACGGATACGTAATAAAGAGAAACTATTGTATTGAATCCTTACACCATCTTGACAAGATGTCTTTGGAACTAATTTTTGTTCAAAAAAATCAAAACTACTATAAAAAATTGTACATTTTTATAGGGTCATACACGCGTCCTCCAATCCGAATATTATGTATCAATCCCCAGAGGGAGGGAAGGGGTAAAGGGGAAAGAGAATAAGGGAGTGTCTAGACTGAAGTGTATAAGTACTTCAGGTTGTAGAGGCACTAGAATAAGAAAAGAAAGAACGAGCTCCTTCCAACTTTATAATTAACGACGTAGTTCGTAAAAGTCTAAAGTAAAAGAGGGGGGTAAGATTCCCGACGGATGGAGGACGAGTTGAAGACAGATAAGACTGTTAACAGACTCTCTATTTATTGACAATTCAGAGCCGTACATTAGACATTTTATATAAGTTTAAGTGCACAGGTTCACTAGGAAACAAATTAGAGATTTTACTGAGAGGATCTCCGAACGATCACTTGAAGTTGACCTCTGTAATACAAAAGGTGGGTGAGGATAAGGACAATTTATGTAATCACAATCTTTTCCTTATCTTGTCCACTCTGTCCGGAAGTTTCGGAGACTGTCGATCTTTCCAACGTACCAATGTCATCCTATGGGACCAAATTCAGTCATTTGGAACCGATACCTTTCTTTTGGTCTTTTTACTATTACTTTAACCAACCAACCACGATCTTCTCCGTAGGAAACACTTGCGACAAACCGTATGGTAACGAGAGTCTACTACTCTTTTTAAGAATTAAGGTCAGTAACAAATTACAAGAATGAGGTTTCTCTCCCACACTCCCGACTCACTAGTATAATCGTACTCGAGTAGGTAAAGAGCAGTAAACGGACTCACCATAAAGTTCAACGTACGGTAGATCAAGTAAGACGAGGAGATTGGAACAGAGGTCGGAGGTTAGGACCACCCAGTCTCTGGGGCGACACGAGGTGTACCGCACAAAAGAAGTAAGAGTGGAGGTACGGAAAGGAGGACGGTAAGATAGACCGAACGGAAGGAATCAAAGGTAGAGATTTCGATGAAAAGGTCACTCGTTCATTGAAAAGGTACGACAGAGAGTTTTAGTTTCTTGATTTACTAAAGAATGACTCCAGGATGATTCAAGGAGAATAAGACAATGGACACAGTCTATACCTCTTTCTACATATTAATCGCAAATAAATCGTGGATTGATACACGGACCGCGACCTGTTCTGGTAAACGTACCTCGTAATAAACTCAGTTGAGAATGTAGAATGTTATAGATCAAACATCTACTTCTTTGTCTGATCCTTTAGTACGCGAATTATTTACCTTCTTGATTTGGGCATAGACGGACACAATCAGCGAGTCAGCACAGGTTGAGTGACGCTGGGATACCTGATATCAGGCGATCCGAGGAGGCAGGTACCTTAAGAGGTCCGTTCTTATGACCTCACCCAATGGTAAGGGAAGCGGTCCCCTAGAAGGACTGGGTCCCTAGCTTGGACCCAGAGGACGTAACGTCCGTCTAAGAAATGACAGACTCGGTGGTCCCTTCGGGTTTTGTGAGTACAGATGACTTGAGACTTAAAGTCTACGAAAAGCAAAACGGTACTACAGGTACGGTCATCTAAGTATTAACTGAACCCCATGTTCTATCCCTATACATATCTTAGACTTTTATAATGTCAGAACTTCAACCCTCACAAAAAACTGTAGAATATAAAGTCGGAAGAGGACCTATGACTTATCAGACATTTATAAAATTCTTACTTTTATTTTTTTTTTTTCGAAGATAGTCTTTTGGAAGTCACGGTCTCTAAAGGATAGCCAGTACAACCTACTTGCCTGGACCCATTTTGTGGAATTTAAACAGAGGTCACTTACGGAATAACAGTCACAACCGAAAAAAAAGTTGATCAAGTCTTTTAAAACATTGCAACAAAGTAGTAAATTATAAAAAAAGGAGACTATATAAAACTAGTCTCACGGTATTAATAATGGTAGGACGGTAATTGTTTTTACAGGATCCCTACCTGGACACTCGTGTGACAGTCTCGAGAGAAACGATCAACTGTTGATACGTTGCTAACCGTAGGAAATCCACACCAGTAACCTAATAGATCTTTCAAGTAGTCCTAATAATAACGAGAAATTAAAAACCACGCCCCTCTGAAATACTTCATAAATTACTCTACGTCTTCGTAACGCAAACGAGGTAAAATGGAAACATTTTAAGGGTTTGTCTTCCTTTGTTCAGTGGACCACACTAAACAAGAATGGCTCGACCGTAGTACCGTAGAAAGATAAAGAAAGGTTCAGACGTCTTTGACGGATAAACGATTAGACAAGATCTTAAACGGGACTTTACTATGTCTACTGACCACTGTAGGGTTAAGAACGTTAAAACTTTTTAGCCCTGCGAAACACTTTCTTGTACTCTGTCACTGGACCAATGTCAGATATTACTCCACGGAACAAACTGCATCTCGTCTACATGAACACCCTCTCGTCTTCCCGTCCTACATTAGTTCTTTCAGAAGTAATCTTTCCATCTGAGACCTCGTACCAATCTGAACTCAGTGTCACCCTCTTCTACTTTCTTTTAAGGTTTACTACCCCCATATCATACCCGTTTCCATATTCCAGATTCTCTACTTACTTACACCACACAAACACCTGGGTTTTTTGTAACTAAACCGACGTCACACACGCACGTACGGTCCCCAATAGTTCTAACGTCACCTTATCCGTCCCACCCCGAACGAACATCCTACCAGACCTTCCACTACGTTTCTTTGAACCGAGATTTGCTACACATCCTATTTTCCGTAACCTCTAAAAATTCACCTCCTCATTCGATCGTTCTCGTTGTACCCTTCTTCGACTAGGACTCAAGTCCTTACGTATTATACCTCCTTCACGACCTTAGATCCCCCAAATAACCTTAACTGTGTCGTTAGGGTCCTATTCCCGCCCTAACGATGTCCCTATAACCTTGACGTGTCGGTATCTGTACTCTCAGTAAAGTTATCCTTTATTCAGTCTAACTTACACACCACCAATTAAAATTCACAGTCGAATTAATCCGGTACCCTACGGATTGATAGGTCAATTTGTAGTTAAGACCTACACAGGTACTCCAACAAATGTTTTTCTAATCCCAAACTTCGACACCTTGGTCAAGTCTAACGGAAGGGGTTACACCTACCCATAATAGGTTAGGTGACTCCCGGTCTTATCTTGGTTTTTCCGTCTCTTCTTAACAGACAGATGGATTGACTGACTCAACCTTATAATCAGAAGGTGGAAACCTATTGGTCGTTAGGACCAAGGTCCGGAAATCTGAACTTGGTCTTGGCCGAACGTTTACCTTCTAACGTCTTCAAGAACCGGAGGTATTAGTGTACTCGGTTAAGGAGTCTTAGTGAGAGAGAGTGTCTCTCTCCAGTAGAGAATCTGGAATAACGGGTATGATATGGAGGTAGAAAACCTTAAAAGAAAGTAGAAGAGGGTGACACTGAGTTCAGATTGGTACGAGGTCTCAGATGGAAGGATTACTTCTGAAAGAACTAATGTAGGACGGGGAGACGAGAGGGTGTTCATGTAGACGAGATACAGATACGAGATAGAGACAAAGAGAGACAGAAGGCAGATACAGACAGACAGACAGAGACAGAGAAATTTATAGGATAACTAAGACACAAAGTCTCTCGGGTTATGTCCCAGGAACTGATCGAGTCACTACCTTACTCCTATACTCCTTACTTTCTCCCGCCACTCAGTTTCTGTCCATATAGTCCCACCCATACGTATGAAACCGACGTTTTGACATAATTAATCTTTACTTTAGGAAAATATCTTGTACCGAAAGTCTCCGTAAGATTTGTGAGGAGACGGTTTTGAATGTAAACCTCCACTTAAGTAACATCCATAGAGAAATTTATGTTTTATCTCCCCGTCGTTTTACTGGAGGGTGGGGTCTAGAAATGTCTTTTATTCTCCGGGACATTGATAACTCCTTTTTATGTAAGTGGAAGTTTAATATAACAAAATCTCCAATTTTCATATATTAAAGGAGTCCTTGTGTAACGCTCAGTCGGACGACCCTCCGATAACGAGTTAATGAGGGTCGTCACCGCTTCCACGGACGTTAAGGAGGTCGAGACGAATGCGACCACCCTCGTCTCCGGACCGGGTCCGGTGCCCGCGTGTCCCGTCTAAGTCCGGACTGGTCCGTGTACCAGGACGGGGGACCCGACACCAGGGAGACGGGACTACACAGTTCTCGGACGGATTACCGTCCAACGGGCGTGTCCACCGGGACCGGAGACAAGAGGGACGGACAATCGATTAAACAGACCGACCATATCGAGACTCGTGCAAACACGACGTCCGAGGTAGGGGCCCCACACTGGCTCACTTTTCTAAGGACATCAAAGGAACAGAGGTGTCTTTCTCCGGTTCAGACTCGAACCGGTCAACCTCCCTGGTCCCACTGGTGGTCTCCACTGGGATGCGAACACTAACATCTGAGACAGTGGAAACTCGACGTCTCCAGAACGACTCGTCCTACCCGACGACTCTCGAGTCATTCGCCCAGTTCCGGACTACGGACTCTTACGTAGAATAATCCCTCCGTCAACGAGAAAGACTCAGAGACCCTCCCCGACACCGGTGGAACTTAAAAACAATGAAATTATTAAATCGAAGACTACAGTGGTCACCACAGACTACTCTACGCTCCCCAGTAGTCTGTACATACGTAGCTGTATGTAACTAGTAGATACCTCTATGAAACGAAAAGACATAAAACAAAAATGGTGCACGTGTTAAGACCATCAGACTTTTTTGTCTTAAAATCCAGACAGAAAGAAGGGCGACGAGAAGGAATTACGACAGTTAAGCTTACAGTCAACCGTACCCCTCCTTTGTCAGGACCCGGGCCCGTCTCCTACCTCTACTCTCACTCGACGATAGAAGTCTTTCATCGTTCTTCTTCCTCGATTAGGCTCGTCCTTTCACCCTCACCCACGCCCCCAGACCCTTCGGAAGTAAGAGAGTGTAGGAGGGAGAGTACTGTAGTCACGAGGGTGATGTTGGGAACTTTCAACGAGTAATTCTAAGGGTTCTTCCACGGTGGTTTGTCTGGGTAATATCAGTAAAGTCTCCAACTACGACCAGACGTCCACCTCCAAAACCTTTTCCTAGTGACCGAGTGCAATTTCTAAATATTTGTCCGGGGGTCACAGTCAGTTTCCGTCTCACAATTCCTTTCCCTTTACGATCTGAGAAACTGAGGAGTTTCTCTCAACCATCGAAAAGATCGAGAGGGAGGAAAGACAGAGTCGTAGAGAGGACCATTGTTCCTCTCAAACCTTTAACAAAAAATCGTTTACGTAATCTACTTCCAACTTCCCTTCACTGTGTCACTGTTCACTGACTCCCTCGTTTGGACCTCTTCCTACGAATTTTTTTTTTTTCCGACGACTTTTCCTCCCGAGGGGTCTAGGAAAGTTCCACATAAACGTCCACACGTTAACTGGGTGCATTTGACCTTTGAGTTTCCCACACCGTCCTATAGAAGGAGGGAAACTCCTTGGTCGTCTGGAAGTGTCTCGGGGCATCGTCTCCGTCATCGGGGGTGGGTCTAAGACGTCCGACAGAGACTGGACAACGGACCACGAGAGGTAGACGTCAAACGAAATGCGTAGAGATAGGAAGTGGAGACACGTCTAAAGGATGTCAGAGAGTGGTAGCCGTAACAACAGCAGTAGTGTCATCGTCGATCGAACATCACTACGAGTAAGACACGGTCCGTGATATGTGTCCTTAACAAAAAAAAGGATGGTTCATTCGGACACTCCAGTAATGATAATAATAAAGGTAAAATGTCTTCCCCTTGTAACTCTGAATTCTTTAATTCACGAAGTAAGTACAGTGTATAGGTCATTCAGAACCCAAGTTGAGTCCTTTGGACAGGACACAGATCTCGGAGACACGACATTTACCTATCTACCTACCTACTTACCTTCCTTCCTACCTGTAAAAGGTCATCCGAGACGTCGTCTCAAGAGAAACGGGACTAAAGTTTTAAAGGTCTTAGGTACCCCCACCCGATCCCGTTTGTAGGACACTCTAGGGGGTCTTTAAGGTCTCTTTTGTCCCAGGAGTAGAGTGTAAGGTCTCGGTGGGAGTGAGGAGAACCGTCGTGGGTCTTAGTCTCCCACGTGTAACTCGAAGGAGAGACACTCACCTCTACGTCTCCTCCTCCTCCCCCATCCTGGTTCGTGGTTTCAGACTAGGGGGTTTAGTGGCTTAAGACGAAATCAAAACTTCTAGACATTACCCAATTTTAGCACAGGGGGCTTCTAGATAAGTTCAGGGTCGTGATGGAACCATGGACACGTACACTGAAATAAACCTTTATCACAGAAACGTATACACTAATCAATTCTACTCTCATATAATCCAATCACAATCATTGAGTTAGGAGAAAGGTATTCCTGTAGTCAGTGACCTACATCCTGGGTGGGATTGGGTTATACTTTCACAATCAGTGAGTTAGCATAGGTTGAGAAACACTGGGGTTCCTATCATCGGGTGGTCCGAGGAGACAGGTACCTTAAGAGGTCCGGTCTTGTGACCTCACCCAGGGTACGGGAAGAGGTCCCCTAGAAGGATTGGGTCCCTGACTTGGACCCAGAGGACGTAAAATCCGTCTAAGAAATGACAGACTCGGTGGTCCGTTCGGGGATCCCTATTTCTTAGACGGACGTCACATCTTCTCGGTCCAAGTTAGGGACCCAGTCTTTCTACGGGATCTCTTCCCTTACCTTTGGGTGAGGTCATAAGAACGGACCTCTGAAGGTACCTGTCTCCTCAGACCGGCCGATGTCAGGCACCCCAACGTCTCCCAGTCTATGTTAACTCGCTGATTGTGAAAGTATAACCCACTCCCACCCAAGACGTAGGTCACTGACTACACGAACACCCTTCTCCTCTCCTGCGTGTGTCCCTTCTGCCGGTGCACTTCTACCTCTGTCTCTAACCTCATACGACGGTGTTCGGTTCCTTAGGGGTGTCGAGGGTCTTCGGACTTCTCGGTTCCTTCCTGAGAGGGGAACACAGAGGTCTCCCTAGTACCGGGAAGCCTGTGGAACTAAAACCTACAGATAGGAACTCTTGAGACTCCCTTATATAGGACCACAAAATTCAGTAGGTCGGACACCATTAGACAGTGCCATCGTGATCCTCCGATTGTATGGGGGAAGATCAAAGAGAAGGGGTAGAACGAAAAACAGAATCCTACAGTGAAGAAGACCGTGAAAATGGGTACAGATGTGGTGGAACATATCAGAAGTGACCTACATCGGAAACTATTAAACCCACTCTTTATTCGATCTCTCTTTTTTCTCTCAAACTATAAAGTTCGACAACGGTGTTTCTTTATATAGTGTAGTGGTTCAAGGTGGAACTGTGAATCATTCACGAGTAATTACAGACAACACAGTTTCTTTCTCTGACTAAAGTGAGTGTCCCGTATCGAAAGGTAGAGGGAGAGATGGGGACTCAGTGATAAGACACCTCACTTAAAAGTGCTTTATTTTCTAACTACGATACAAAGTCTAGAAGATGAAGGTTCATATCTAAATCAAGAAAACCACATGTTCGATCCTTCGTTAATGGATCCCGTAGTCCTAATTAACGGAGGTGTCTATTTCTCGGATGACACACGGTCCGTGGTACGATCCAGGAACGTACGTAGTAGAGTAAATGAATGACGTTGGGTCACCCCATGGATGAAACAATAATAAATTAACTACGTCCTAGATTCTAAGTCTATTAATATAATTACTATTATCGTTTATACAAAACTTATGAATAAAATATGGTACGACCCCGAAAAATATGTACCAAAGTACAGTACGAGGATCCCTGGGAGACTCCAACTAACATAATAAAGGGGGTCAAAATGTCTCTCCGATTCACTGAGTAAGGTGTAACGTACCGTGTGTGTTTTTCAGACTTCTACACCGAGATGGGGAAAACCTCAAGTGTTAGGTCTACCCTTTTCCTCTGAGAATTAAGTGCCTTGTTCAGACACATAGAAATATCTACCCGTATTCCAACCCGACTCCGTCTCCGGCCGAAACTCTTTTCTGAAGTGAGACCCCTTTACTCTTCCTTACCCTCCTTCGATGTCTCTAATAACCACTTTACTGAGTAAAATTAACACAACTTATTCCACAGTCTGTACTACCGTCTTCCAGGAGTTTTTATTCTCCTTGTCAATATTTGTAGTCACGTCTTACCGATTCGAACCGACAGAAGTATTCTTTTTTCGAGCTCCCCGTCAGGAATCTAGACAAGTGAATTGTTTGTAATCTCTACAAGTGTGACTTAATCCTAGTTGTCACAGGTCCACACAACTCTTACAGGAGAGAACAGTGGAAGGATAGACCCTACTACACTGCGAAGCACTCCGAAACCGATGTAGAACCTCCTGAGTGAGAATCCTAGAATTTAAGACACCCGAACCTCGGTCACAGGAGTCGGACTGATCCCCCAGACTCTCCTCATCTCTCGAGAACTATCTCCGGTATAACTGTGACGTGGAGTAAGGGTGACAGACGTTACCAGGTCAGAGGAGCAACGATTCGGTCATTTCCGACACCTCGGTCCCTGAGTCCGTATTACGGAACCCTCCATCGTATAGTATAGGTTCATAAGGTCACCTGTCCCGGCTCTCTTCACTGTTCTCTCTGTCGCACACTCCGTCTTTCACGTAGTTTCACACCTTTGGTGGGTTAGGGAGACTTTCCCGACTTCTCTCGAACTTAAATGTTACCTTCTTTCATTTTTTAATCCCGGCTTACAATAAAACATATAAAATTTTTAAACTAACCTCAAATCAACTAAATGTTACACCAATCAGAATTCACACGTCGTACCACTAAGTGAATATTGTGTGTAAGTAAGCAAAAGTCTAAGAAAAGAGCATATCCAACAATATCTTATAACCCATCTCAAGGGACACGATATGTCGTACAGGAACAACCAATAGACAAAATAGATATCATCATACACAAACAATTAGAGTTCGGGGATTCCCTGGTTTTAAATTTCTACTTACATCTCCTGAAGGACCTAAATCTCTTCCACTGACCTCCCTTAAAAACAATTGCTGGGAAACCGACACTCAAACCCGTTCTTCCCAAGTATTGTTGTAGTTTGTAGTCACTCACGGTACCCACACGAGTGCGTGGACCTTTTGAGGATACGTAAGAAGTTTTGGGTCATGTCCGTAATGTAGAGGATTTACAGAAGGAACTAGGGAGTCGTACAAGATCCCCGATAGTAGATATAATGACATTGTAACAGACGAGTGGAAACATACTTAGGAATAATGGAAGAGAACATTAGGAGTGAAATAAAAGAGAAAGTAGATGACACTTGCCAAAATACTTCTGGATGCTCTGGAAAATCTTGATTGTGGGTTTTTTCTACAGGAAAAGTAACATCCTCTGACCTTACGTTTTCCTCCTTAAGTTCTTTGTAGACCTCATTGTCCGTTTAAACCGAAGCCTTACGCCTTACTTCGTCCCGTTTCTGACTATCTCAAAACAGTTCTTTTGAGTGACCAGTATCGTTTGTGGGAGAAGGTTGTTGTGTTCTCTTCTGAGATGTGTACCTGTAGTGGCCTACCAGTTGTGGCTTTAGTCTAACTAATATAAGAGACGTCGTTTCTTACCTCTTCGAGATATGTCAGTCGTTTTTGTTCTGACCCTCGACTGACACCGAGTCTAGTACTTGAGGAATAATGGTTCAAGTCTGAATTTAACTTCTTTCATCCCTTTTGACGATCTGGTAAGTCCATACTGGATTTAGTTTAGGGAATACTAATATGTCACCTTCACTCTTTATCTAAATTCCCGGATCTAGACTATCTATCTCACGGACTACTTGATACCTTACTCCAAGCACTGTAACATGTCCTCTGTCCCTAGTTCTGGTAGGGGTACCTTTTCTTTACGAATTTTCGTCTTACCGACAGACCCCTCCGGAATGTTTATCGACACTTTTCTTCTCTCCACTTTTCGGTTCCTCTTTTCCTTTCTATATTCGTAGACTTACGTCTCAAGGTTTCTTATCGTTCTTCTCTATTCTTTCGGAAGAAGTCGCTAGTTACGTTTCTTTATCTCCTTTTGTTATCTTACCCTTTCTGATCTTTAGAGAAGTTCTTTTAATCTCTATGGTTCCCTTGTAAAGTACGTTTCTACCCGAGCTATTTCCTGTCTTTACCATACCGGGATTTTCTTCGTCTTCTATAATTCTTCTCCACCGTTCTTATGTGCCTTCTTGACATGTTTTTTCTAGAAGTGCTGTGGCTATTAGTACTACTACACTAGTGATTAGATCTCGGTCTGTAGAACCTTTCACTTCAGTTCACCCGGAATCTTTCGTAGTGATGTTTGTTTCGATCACCTTCACTACCTTAAAGTCAACTCGACAAAGTTTAGGACTTTCTACTACGACACTTTCACGACGTGAGTTATACGGTCGTTTAAACCTTTTGAGTTGTCACCGGTGTCCTGACCTTTTCCAGTCAAAAGTAAGGTTAGGGTTTCTTTCCGTTGCGGTTTCTTACGAGTTTGATGGCGTGTTAACATGAGTAGAGTGTACGATCATTTCATTACGAGTTTTAAGAGGTTCGGTCCGAAGTCGTTATGCACTTGTCACTTGAGGGACTATAACTTCGACCAAAATCTTTTCCGTCTCCTTGGTCTCTAGTTTAACGGTTGTAAGCGACCTAGTACCTTTTTCGTTCTTTCAAGGTTTTTTTGTAGATAGAGACGAAATAACTGATACGGTTTCGGAAACACACCTAGTGTTATTTGACACCTTTTAAGACTTTCTCTACCCTTATGGTCTGGTGGATTGGACGGACAACTCTTTAGACATACGTCCAGTTCTTGGTTGTCAATCTTGACCTGTACCTTGTTGTCTGACCAAGGTTTATCCTTTTCCTCATACAGTTCCGACATATAACTGGGATGAATAAATTGAATATACTCCTCATGTAGTACTCTTTGCGACCTGACCTTCTTTGTCTTCGACCTTAGTTCTAACGACCCTCTTTATAGTTATTGGAGTCTATACGTCTACTGTGATGGGAATAACGTCTTTCACTTCTTCTCGATTTTTCGGAGAACTATTTTCACTTTCTCCTCTCGTTCTTTCAACCGAATTTCGAGTTGTAAGTCTTTTGCTTCTAGTACCGTAGACCAGGGTAGTGAAGTACCGTTTATCTACCCCTTTGTCACATTTGTCACCGACTGAAATAAAAAAACCCGAGGTTTTAGTGATGTCTACCACTGACGTCGGTACTTTAATTTTCTGCGAATGAGGAACCTTCTTTTCAATACTGGTTGGATCTATCATATAAGTTTTCGTCTCTGTAATGAAACGGTTGATTCCAGGCAGATCAGTTCCGATACCAAAAAGGACACCAGTACATACCTACACTCTCAACCTGACACTTCTTCCGACTCGTGGCTTCTTAACTACGAAAAGTTGACACCACAACCTCTTCTGAGAACTCTCAGGGAACCTGGCGTTCCTCTAGGTTGGTCAGGTAAGACTTCCTCTAGTTGGGACCCTAAAGAAACCTTCCTTACTACGATTTCGACTTTGAGGTCATGAAACCGGTGGAGTACACTTCTCAACTGAGTAACCTTTTCTGAGACTACGACCCTCCCTAAGCCACGTCCTCCTCTTCCCCTGCTGTCTCCTACTCTACCGACCTACCGTAGTGCCTGAGCTACCTGCACTCAGACTCACTTGAGGTCCTCAACCACTACCTGTCCCTCCGGACCGCACGACGCTAAGTACCCCAGCGTTTCACAGCCTGTACTGACTAGCTGACTTGACTTGACTTGACTTGATGACACTCGTTGAATCACAGTCTTATCATTTTAGAATAAACGAGGTAAAGGTTCATCGTGTACCGAGTATCATCTTTGAGTTTCGTATAAATAACTGGGGTCAATGATTAAAATTTTACCGGTAAAAAAGGGTGAGTGAAAACAACAATTAGATTTTGACGGGATTTCTATCAGATAACGTTTTTTTCGGTAAAACGAGATTTATAGTCAGAGTACTCAAATCAACCTTGTACTCAAGAATTCTTGAACTAGTCGAGTTCCATGGACTCGTCTTAGTATAAAAACCTAGACTTTTCGATTCACCCGTGTGGTTCGGGGGTGTCCGTGGTCGGGATCCCTCCCTCCAGTCGACTGTAACACTCATGGGTAGACTGTGAGGACGAGAAATCTAAGTCACCCCAAACTCCGACGGAGACAGGGGAGCCAGACACCTTAGATGTCTACCATTGACTGTCCACGAGTTGAACCACGGAAAACCACGGGGAATGAGGAGACGACCGGCAGTGACGTGTCACCCGGACCACGACCATCTTTACTATCCTGCAGACCCACCTCCCCACCTAGACCCACCTACAGACCCTTTAGACTGAAAGTACGAACCTTACTGTTGAGGGGCACACCGGGCCTCTTTCGTAAGACCGGAAAAAACGTACTGAACACGACTTTACCGGCACCTCGACAGTACGGGACGACTAGGACCCTTTCCAAACGCCCGCGTCAGAAGGTAAAGGTAGAAGTCTCACCTTTCTACAGGACGAAGGCGGAAGTCTCTCGGAAAGAGACACGAAGAAACACTCTACAAAGACTCTTCGCGGACGTAAGGCAAAGACCACCACTTAACTAAATCTTCTAGGAAACAACTATCGGATCGAAGCTTTCGCGAGTCCCAGACGACAAATAGAAGGAAGAAGGAAGGTTTGGTCCTCTACGAAACTGTTTCCTCTTCTCCTTTTTTTTTATTTTTACGGGAAAATAACCGAATATTTGAGTAACTCGGGAAACCTCACACACACACACCCCCCGTATCACATTGATAAAACACCCATTTATCACACTAAAGGTGTACAAAATCTGAGTCAATTGATCACGCCTCCACCCCTCATTACGATTTAGTTTGGTAGGACACAGACACTTCTCACACACTCAAAATATAATGGACAAAGTCAAAACGAAAGATCTACGAATAAATTAAAATAAAGACGTTTGTAACTAACTCGGGAATCACCCACCGTTTACATCTACTTTCCTCTAGGTGTTGAACCTCCCGGAGCACCCGGTAACCTTCTCTCCGTCCCTTTGTTTGTCGCCTTCAAACCCCAGTTGATCCTGTGGTTCTGGGAAAGTCTATGAACGATAGTTCCAGTATAAAGAGACTTTCGTCCAGATTTGATAGAAATATATAAGGTTCCGAACCCGGTCTCGATCCGGTATAAAAAAATCAAACCTCAGACCCCTTCTTTTAGAACAAACGTCAAACCGTTTAGGACCCCTCCCTGACTAATCAAGACCGACTCAGGGCACCAGCAAACACCCTTCACACTGACCGGCTGAGGTGATCTCATCCACCAACCTCTTTCCTCTCCGTGGCATGGATATAATCTTTCCCCTACGACAGGGGTCTTTCTCCCTCTACACGAACCGTCTGTTCCTCATCAAGTGATGTCGGATTCCTCGTGAGTGACTAGTTGTAACTAAGGACCGACTTCTCATTCGGTTCAGAATCTAAGTAGGTGAAATCTACAAAAGTAGGAGTCGGTCGGGAAACCAAATCCCTGTCGTATCCGATAGGAGGAGAAGGAGGAGGACTAGTATGAACAAAAAAAAAATTAACTTTATATCAACTAAATGTCACAATATTTAGTTGACATTTTTTTTTCGACATCTCGTGTCGTTGAGTCAATATTTGTACATACAATAAAAAATTATGAGTAAAAGTAATACCAAATAGGGTCCTCCAACCTACATCAAGGGACACTACATGTCATCCTGGAACACCAAATCGGTAAGCTTTACATTATCAAACGTAGATGGTTGGGGTTTGAGGGTCAGATAGGGAGAGGAAGGAGGGGTGGAGGGACCGTTGGTGTCCAGACTCGAGACGTACAGTAGGAATGAATCACTCCTAGACGATACACAATCTATGGACTGGGCCACGAAATGAGTGTGATAGAATGGCTAAAGATGTTGTTAGGGAATTCCGTCTTCAAAACGACGAAACGACTCCGAGTGAGTGTACTTCACTGAAGGGTTTCAGAATGTGGATCATTCACCCCTTCGACCTAAACTGAAGGTCAAGGAGACCGAAGGTACAGACAGAAGAAGGACGACGGGATAAATACGAATTCTAGAAACATAGAGATCCTACTTTCTTCTAGAAATCATACAGTGATTTGAGTTACTGAAACTGGAGTCGGTACCAGAGGTTTTCCGAGTGACCTTTAAGACACTAATAAACACGAGGTCCGTTTTCCTTCCCATAAGCCTTGTCCGAACCTCGTTGGGTGAGAACATCGTGTAGAGGGTCCGTCTATACGTCCATAAGTACCAGTCGGTCGACCGTTTTGGCCCTTACCCACTACCTCGTGTACCCAATGACCAACAACTACCTTTGTCAATACCACAAATACTACTAATACTGAGTAAACGCTTACAGACCTTTTTGTTTGACTTCTTTACGGTATTTTTACCCATTATCAGGGTCCTCTTACAAGACACAAATCGGGATCCGGTGGTGTCTGAGAGTTAAAACCAACTGATTATGTTATCGTTATTGTTACTACTGTCATGAGTTACAGGTGTCAGACGGCGACCAAGAATGAAAGGAGTTCATCACTTTATGTCCCTGAAGGGACCGAGTCTGTCATTTCTCAGACGGGCGTCACGTCCTCTGGCTCAAAACTAGACACTCTACTCTTCTAGGGGACCTCTTCCCTTACCGTTGGGTGAGGTCACAAGAATGGACCTCTTAAGGTACGTGTCTCGTCGGACCCCCCGATGTCAGGTACCTCATCGTCTCAGCCTGTGTTGACTCGCTGATTGTGTGTGTCATTTTATGTACTTTTCCTCTATTACTTCAAAATAAGACAAATAAAAATTTTAAAGAAAATACAACACCTTTTTCTATGTATTGTATTTTGAATAGCACCGATAAAAGTTCGTGTGTCAAGTAACTGTAGTTCACGGTAACACAACATGTGAGAAGTAATGGTAGGTAGAGATCTTGAGAAAAGTAGAATATTTTGACTTTGAGTATTGACGAATTTATTATTGAGGGGTGTCGTGAGGGGAACGACAGGAACCTTTGGTGACAAGATGAAACACAATGACACTCAAACCGATAAAATTTTATTAGGAGGTGTATATTCAAGTCAAGTCAGCGAGTCAGTACAGACTGAGACACTGGGGTACGTGACGTCGCGTGGTCCGAAGGGACAAGTAGTGGTTGAGGGTCTCGAACGGGTCTGAGTACAGGTAACTCAGTCGACCTACTACGGTAGGTTGGTAGAGTAGGAGACAGTAGGCGTATAGGAGGACCGAAGTTAGAAAGGGTCGTAGTCCTAGAAAAGATTACTCAGTCAAGAAGCGTAGTCCACCGGTTTTATAACCTCACAGTCGAAGTCGTAGTCAGAAAGGTTACTTATAAGTCCTGACTAAAGGAAATCCTAACTGACCATACTAGAGGAACTTCAGGTTCCCTGACAGTTCTCAGAAGAGATTGTGGTGTCAAGTTTTCGTAGTTAAGAAGTCACGAGTCGAAAGAAATATAAGGTTGTAGGTATGTACTGATAACCTTTTGGTATCGAAACTGATCTGCCTGGAAACAACCGTTTCATTTACAGACGTATGACAGATCCAACCAGTATCGAAAGGAAGGTTCCTCATTCAAAGAAAATTAAAGTACCGACGTCAGTGGTAGACGTCACTAAAACCTCGGGGGGTTTATTTCAGACAATGACAAAGGTGACAAAAGGGTAGATAAACGGTACTTCACTACCCCGGCCCATGGTACTAGAATCAAAAGAGTTACAACTCAAAATTCGATTGCAAAAGTGAGATGAGAAAGTGAAAGTAGTTCTCCGAGAAATCAAAGAGAAGTGAAAGACGGTATTCCCACCACAGTAGACGTATAGACTCCAATAACTATAAAGAGGGTCGTTAGAACTAAGGTCGAACACGAAGTTTTCGGACCGTAAAGAGTACTACACACATACGACGTATAATGAATGTATTCGTCCCATTGTTTTACGTCGAAACTACATGAGGAAAGGATAAACCTTGGTCAGACAACAAGGTACAAGTCAAGATTGACAACGAAGAACTGGACGTATGTCTAAAGAGTCCTCCGTCCAGTCCACCATAAGGGTAGAACACTTCTTAAAAGGTGTCAAACAACAATACGTGTGTCAGTTTCAGAAACCAAATCCGTTACTTCGTCTTCATCTACAAAACGACCTTGGGAGAACGAAAAATATAGTAAGTCGTCTACAACCGTTAAACTAGAGACTTAGGAGACGGAAAAGATTCAGGTCGAACTTGTAGACCTTCAATAGTCAAGTACATGACAATTTCGGATCGAACCTCTTAAAACTCGTAATGAAACGGTAGTACACGGCGGTGACGACGATTCAGTGAAGTCAACACAGGCTGAGACACACTGGGGTATCTACCGTCGGGTCGTCCGAGGGGACAGGGACCCTAAGAGGTCCGTTCTTGTGACGTCACCCAACGGTAAAGGAAGAGGTTACGTACTTTCTACTCACATTAACACGTCATCAAACTTGTAAGAAACCGTAACGGAAAGAAACCCTAATCTTTCTTTTGGCTGGAAAGGGTCAGGACACTGGAGACGACTCAAAAGGTTAAAACGACCGTGTGACTCACGTCGTGAAAGTGTCGTAGTAGAAAATCCTAAACTTTATCGAGTTGACGTTAAGACAGTGGGGGTCATCGAAACAAGCATCACCACCAAGGATTCCGGGGAAAAAGAAGTGTAAGGTCCTACAGACCGAGATCCACTCACTAGTGTGGTAACACCAATAGACCCAGTACTTCTAGAAAAAATATATCAAGAAGGTACATAAGAACGGTGAAGAATTATAAAAGACGAACACAATCCAGGTATGGCAAAGACTGGAAATAACACGGGTAGAAACGTACTTCACTGTAGTACGTTATAAACGAAAAGAAACAGAACGAACAAACTAAATCGTATTACAGGAGGTCCGAGTAGGTACAACAGTGTTTACCGGTCAAAGGAAGAAAAAATTTCCGACTTATTATAAGATAACACATACATACATGTATATATACATACATATATGTGTGTGATAAAAGAAATAAGTAGTCAGAATAAAAACAAAAACAAAAAAAATGAGAAAAATAAAAATTATCGTCTTATTAACGACATGTTACAACACAACCAAAGACGGTTTGTCGTTGAACTTAGTCAGTATTGATATGTATATATAGAATTCGGAAGGAGGGTGGGGAGAGGTACGATGGGGAGATCCAGCAATGTCTCTCGGTCCGACCCGAGGGACAGAACATATTGTCGAAGAGTGAGTGATCGATCAGGTATATACATAGTTACGATACAAGAGTGGAGTAGGGTGGTAGAGGAAGGGGACGATACAGGCGTTCAGGTAAGAGATACAGACACAGACGTAAGCAAGGTACGTCTGTCCAAGGAGCATGACAAAAAGATTAAAGGTATATATGCGGAATGACACCTACCATTGATATCGGCACGTTAATTTTCTGTGAACGAGGAACCTTCCTTTCGATACCATTTGGATCTGTCACATAATTTTTCGTCTCTGTAGTGAAACGGTTGTTTAGACACCGAAAAGGTCATCAGTGCATACCTACAGACTGAACTTGGTATTTTTTATGACTCACGGTTTCTCAACTATGAAAGCTTGACACCAGGACCTCTCAGAACTTTTAGGGAACCCGTTGTTCCTCAAGTTTGGTCAGTTAGGATTTCCTTTAGTTGGGACTTACAAGTAATCTTCCTGACTACGACTTCGACTTCAAGGTTATGAACCCGATGGACTACACGACGTCAGGTACGCCAGCGTTTCTCGACCTATGTTGGCCCACAGACTGTTGTACGTCTTAGGTTCTGAGACAAAAAGAAAACCAACGAGTCAGAAGATCAAGTCCCTACCGGTTCTAAATTAAAAGTACCTGGTTAATTTTGTGACTCCCCTTATCTACATATATGGGTACACAAGCCTGTATTGTACCAGGTGACCTCTTCCCTTACCGTTTGGTGAAGTCATAAGAACGGTACTCTTGGGGTACTTGTCATATTTTTCCGTTTTTCTATCCTGTGACTTTCTAATTGAGGGGTCCAGTCATCTACGGGTTATACGATGACCTCTAGTCACCTCTTTATTGAGGTCTTCTTTACTTCTCTACCTTGGTTTCGTTTTTGTTGTGGGTCAACACCTACACTGACCACTACCTTCATTTCAGGTTACTTCTCGCTATAACGTATCCTTGGACCTTACAATTCAGGTACTTAGTTCCGTTTAACCTTCACCAGTTTGTCCTCTACCGTTCTCACTTGTAGTTGTAAAATCCTTAGTCGCTTGATGTTACCTGACCTTTCCCACTTAAATTGAGTCCACTGACATTGTAGATGATGACACCCGTTCTTAGGGAATCTTCTTTATTTCGTCGATAGTATCAGTTGTTCTGTCAGGTTTTACGTACATGAACCTACGTTAGACTTTTTACTGTCTTACTAGAGACAAGCAAAGGTTCTGTTTGGTAAGTCATAGTGTCATTAGGTTCAGATACGGGGCTGGTCAGTACGATTTCTTCGACTTCAACTTGTCAAGATACTTCTGGATGTTCTGGAAGATCTTGATTGTGGGGGTTTTCTACATGAAAAGTTATATCCCCTGACCTTACGTTTTCATCCTTCAGTTCTTCTATTGACCTCAGTGTCGTTTAAACCGGTACCTCATGTCTTACTTGTCCCGTTTCTGATTATCTCAAAACGGTTGTCTTACGTGACTAGTATCGTTTGTGGGAGAAGGTTGTTGTGTTCTCTTCTGAGATGAGTACCTGTAGTAGTCTACCAGTTGTGGTTTTAGTCTAACTAATATAAGAAACGCCGGTTTCTACTTCTTCTTCGAGACAAGTCAGTCTTTTTGGTCTGACCCTCGACTGACACCGAGTCTAGTACTTGAGGAATTACGGTTTAAGTCTGAATTTAACTTCTTTCATCCCTTTGGTAACCTGGTAAGTCCATACTGGATTTAACTTAGGGAATGTCACATTCACTCTTTATATAAGTTCCCTAATCTAGTCTATCTGTCTCATGGACTTCTTGATACCTTCAAACACTGTAACATGTCCTCCGTCACTACTTCTCGTAAGGGTTCCTTTTCTTTACGTTTTTTCGTTTTACCGACAGACTCCTCCGGAATGTTTATCGACACTTTTCTTCTCTTCACTTTCCGTTTCCTCTTTTCCTCTCTATATGGGTAAACTTACGCCTAAAGGTTTCTTATCGTTCCTCTCTATTCTTTCGGAAAGAGTCACTAGTTCCGTTTCTTTATCTCCTTTTACTGTCTTTCCCTTTCTGATCTCTACAGAAGTTCTTTTAATCTCTGTGGTTCCCTTGTAAAGTACGTTCAAGTCAAGTAAAGTCAGCGTAGACTGAGAAACGCTGGGGTACTTGGAGTCGTGTAGTCCGGAGGGACAGGTAGTGGTCGAGGACCTCAGGTGGGTTTGGGTACAGGTAACTCAGTCAATACGGTAGATTGGTAGAGTAGGAGACAGTAGGGGAAGAAGAGAACGGGAATTAGAAAGGGTCGGAGTTCCAGAAAAGTTTACTGAGTCAAGAAGTGTAGTCCACAGGTTACATAACCTCAAAGTCGAAGTTGCAGTCAGGAAGGTTTCTTGTGGATCCTGACTAGAAGAAATCCTACCTGACCAACCTAGAGGAACGTCAGGTTCCCTGAGGGTTCTCAGAAGAGGTTGTGGTGTCAAGTTTTCGTAATTAAGAAGCCGTGAGTCGAAAGAACTGTCAGGTTGAGAGTGCAGGTATGTACTGGTGACCTTTTTGGCATCGGAACTGATCTGCCTGGAAACAACTGTTTCATTACAGAGACGAAAAATCATACGACAGATCCAACCAGTATTGCAAGGAAGATTCCTCATTCTCAGAAAATTAAAGTACCGACGTCAGTGGTAGACGTCACTAAAACCTCGGGGGTTTTTATTTCAGACTGTGACAAAGGGGTAGATAAACGGTACTTCACTACCCTGGCCTACGGTACTAGAATCAAAAGATTTACAACTCGAAAGTCGGTAGAAAATGTGAGAGGAGAAAGTGAAAGTAGTTCTCCGAGAAATCAAGAAGAAGTGAAAGACGGTATTCCTACCACAGTAGACGTACAGACCCCAATAACTATAAAGAGGGCCGTTAGAACTAATATCGAACACGACGGAGGTCGGGTCGTAAAGAGTACTACAGGAGACGTATATTCAATTTATTCGTCTCTCTGTTATATGTCGGAACTACATGAGGAAAAGGACAAACCTTTAATAAACCTTTATAAAATACGTTTCTACCCGTGTTATTTCCTATCTTTATCATACCTGGATTGTCTTCTTCTTTTATAATTCTTCTCCACCGTTCTTGTGTGTCTTCTTGATATGTTTTTTCTAGAAGTACTCGATCTATTAGTACTACTACACTAGTGAGTGGATCTCGGTTTGTAGGACCTTACACTTTAGTTCACCCGGAATCCTCCGTTTTGATATGCTTGTTTTGATCACCTCCACTACCTTAAAGTCAACTCGATAAAGTTTAGGATTTTCTAGTACGACGTGAGTTATACGGTCGTTTATGCCTTTTGAGTCGTCACCGGAGTCCTGATCTTTTCCAGTTAAAAGTAAGGTTAGAGTTTCTTTCCGTTACGGTTTCTTATGAGTTTGATGGTGTGTTAACCTGAGTAGAATGTAGGAATTTCATTGTGAGTTTTAAGAGGTTCGGTCCGAAGTTGTCATACACTTGGTACTTGAAGGTCTACAGGTTCGACATAAATCTTTTCCGTCTCCCTGGTTTCTAGTTTAAAACCAACATCCTAGTAGTTTTTTCCTTCTCTCAAGGTATTTTTGAAGACAAAGACGAAATAACTGATGCGGTTTAGGAAACTTACACACCTAGTGTTGTTTGACCCTTTTAAGAATTTCTCTACCCTTATGGTCTGGTGGACTGAACGGAGGATTCTTTAGACATACGTCCAGTTCTTCGTCGTCAATCTCGACTTGTACCTTGTTGACTGACCAAGGTTTAACCCTTTCCTCATGTAGTTCCGACATAAAACAGTGGAACGAATAAATTGAATACACGTCTTATATAGTACGTTGTACGGCCCGACCTACTTCGTGTTCGACTTTAGTTCTAACGGTCCTCTTTATAGTTATTGGAGTCTATACGTCTACTGTGGTGGGAATACCGTCATTCACTTC
Organism: Capra ibex; assembly: GCA_006410555.1. NCBI lineage: Eukaryota > Metazoa > Chordata > Mammalia > Artiodactyla > Bovidae > Capra > Capra ibex. The sequence goes on from SJYO01046538.1 coordinate 69,590,798, forward strand.
TTGATTTCTCGGAAAACTACTTTCACTTTCTCCTCTCACTTTTTCAACCGAATTTTGAGTCGTAAGTCTTTTGATTCTAGTACTGTAGACCAGGGTATCGAAACACCGTTTATCTACCCTTTTGTTACCTTTGTCACTGTCTGAAATATAAAGACCCGAGGTTTTAGTGACGTCTACCACTGACGTCAGTGGTACTTTAATTTTCTACGAACGAGGGACCTTTTTTTCAATACTGGTTGGATCTGTCGTATAATTTTTCGTCTCTGTAATGAAACGGTTCTATCTAGGTAGATCAGTTTCGATACCAAAAAGGTCATCAGTACATACCTACATTCTCAACCTGATATTTCTTTCGACTCGAGGTTTCTTAACTACGAAAACTTGACACCACAACCTCTTCTGAAAACTCTCAGGGAACCTGACGTTCCTCTAGGTTGGTTAGGTAGGATTTCCTTTAGTCAAGACTTATAAGTAACCTTCCTGACTACAACTTCGACTTTGCGGTTATGAAACCGGTGGACTACACTTCTTGACTGAATAAACTTTTCTGGCACTACGACCCTTTCTAACTACCACCCTCCTCTTCCCCTGTTGTCTCCTACTCTACCAACCTGCCGTAATGGCTGAGTTACCCGTACTCAAATTCATTCGAGGATGTCAACCACTACCTGTCCCTCCTGACCGTACGACGTCAGATACCCGAGTGTCTCAGTCTGTGCTGACTCACTGACTTGACTTGAGTACCAGTATCATCGTCATAAGTGTTATCGTTTCTATACCTTCGTTGAATTTACAGGTAACTCTCTCTTTACCTATTTATCCTTCATCATGTATATATACGTTACCTTATAATCGGTATCTTTGTCTACTTTTTCTACGGTAAACATCGTTGTACCTATCAGGATCTCTAATAGTATGATTCGGTTTATTCAGTCTTTCTCTTTCCGTTTATATACTATAGTGAATATTCACTTTAGATTTTATGTTATCTTTACTTGTATAGATGTTTTGTCTTTATCTGGGTGTCTATATCTCTTGTCTATACACCAACGGTTTCCACTCACCCTCTCCCTGTCTAATCCTTAAATCGTCTACGTTTGATAATATACATCCCACCTATTTGTTGTTTCAGGATGGTATACTGAGAAAGTACTCACCCGAAAAATATAGTCTACGGGTTTTACAACCTCGAAATCGAAGTCGTAGTCAGGAAGGTTACTTATAAGTCCCAACTGAAAGAAATAATAATTGACCAAATTAGTGGATATAAGTTATAAGACAATATTTAGTATTACATTTTCTGACAAATTTCCTCATATACACACATATATATATATATACGTATTGTCTTAGTGAAAAGACATGTCGTCTTTAAATGTTGTAACATTTAGTTGATATGAAGTTATTTTAAAAACACTTTTAACTCCCCTTGTTACGTCGAATAAGGATTAAAAAGAGGAAGGGGGTTAGGTAAGACACGGGTGGAGACTAGAAGAGACACGAATCGTCCGACTGGGAGTACTCGGACGTTAAATCGGTAGAAACGACCGACCCACGGTCAACCTACACCGATCACTTCAGGGACCGTCTTCCGACCCCCCCACTGTTCTCTCTTTGAAACGAAGTCACGACGTACAGTCCTCATCACTACAGGTGAGTCGGGTACCGAAGACGACCCACCGTAAAAGAGATTCCGAAATTGTGGGTGGTACGAGGTCCCTGTAACATAGGAACGGAACTGACAAGACCCGTAGAGTGGTGGGAACAAATAAGAGGGTCTGGAGAGTCGAAACACTCACTAGGGAAGTAATTTCAGAGGAATAAACTTGGTAGACCACACTTAAGACAAAGGACGACTCTGGGACTGACAATGTTTCTGGTTATAACTGAACGAATAAAAATCTAACGGTTCATTTCCGTAATTGTTCATTCGTTTTAGACTTGTTTTGACGGCAAATGATGACGAAGTGAATAGAGTGATTTTATTTCCATAACATTATGTTTTTTGTAATCCTCCTTTCCTTATTAACATCTTTTAGAGCTCTACAAAGAAATAAGACTAAAATAGTACTGGATCATTTTTGAAATAGGTCGTAACCCACACCAGGTATCCGGTTACAAACCTCCGTCTATTCACTCTAGTGAAATGGTGAGGTCACTGAACAAGACCTTACATTGTATCAACCTTTCTCTACGGATATATAATGTGTACGTAAAGAGTTATCTAAAGTGTGACGTCAATCAAGGTATTCACGGAGTACCAGTAAAAAGTTGTCTGGATTCCGGTAGGGGTTCTTTTTATTTACGGTTTTTCGTTTTACCGACAGACACCTCCGGAATATTTATCGACATTTTTCTTCTCTTCACTTTTTATTTCCTCTTTTCCTTTCTATATGGGTAAACTTACGTCTCAAGGTTTCTTATCGTTCCTCTCTATTCTTTCGGAAGGAGTCACTAGTTACGTTTCTTTATCTCCTTTTGTTATCTCACCATTTCTGATCTCTAGAGAAGTTCTTTTAATCTCTATGGTTCCCTTGTAAAGTACGTTTCTACCCAAGTTATTTCCTGTCTTTACCATACCGGGATTGTCTTCGTCTTCTATAATTCTTCTCCAGCGTTCTTATGTACTTTTCTAGAAGTGCTGAGTCTATTAGTACTACCACACTAGTGAGTGGATCTCGGTCTGTAGGACCTTACACTTCAGTTCACCCGGAATCCTTATTAGTGATGTTTGTTACGATCACCTCCACTACCTTAAGGTCACCTCGATAAAGTTTAGGATTTTCTACTACGACACTTTCACGACGTGAGTTATACAGTCGTTTAAACCTTTTGAGTCGTCACCGGTGTCCTGACCTTTTCCAGGCAAAAGTAAGGTTAGGGTTTCTTTCTGTTACGGTTTCTTACAAGTTTGATGGTGTGTTAACGTGAGTAGAGTGTACGATCATTTCTTTACGAGTTTTAAGAGGTTCGGTCCAAAGTTGTTATACAATTGGTACTTGAAGGTCTACAAGTTCGACCAAAATCTTTTTCCGTGTCCTTGGACTCTAGTTTAACGGTTGTAAACGAGCTAATACCTTTTTCGTTCTCTCAAGGTCTTTTTGTAGATAAAGACGGAATAACTGATACGGTTTCGGAAACTGACACACCTAGTGTTAATTGATACCTTTTAAGACTTTCTCTACCCTTATGGTCTGGTGGACTGGACGGAGAACTCTTTGGATATACGTCCAGTCCTTCGTCTTCAATCTTGACCTTGTTGTCTTACCAAGGTTCAGCCCTTTCCTCATACAGTTCCGACATATAACAGAGGGACGAATAAATTGAAGATACGTCTCATGTAGTACTCTTTGCGACCCGACCTCTTTCGTGTTCGACCTTAGTTCTAACGACCCTCTTTATAGTTATTGGAGTCTATACGTCTATTGTGGTGGGAATACAGTCTTTCACTTCTTGATTTCTCGGAGAACTATTTTCACTTTCTCCTCTCACTTTTTCAACCGACTTTCGAGTTGTAAGTCTTTTGCTTCTAGTACCGTAGGCCAGGGTAGTGAAGTACCCTTTATCTACCCCTTTGTCACATTTATCACCGACTGAAATAAAGAAAACCCGAGGTTTTAGTGACGTCTACCACTGACGTCGGTACTTTAATTTTCTGTGAATGAGGAAACTTCCTTGCAATACTGGTTGGATCTGTCGTATAATTTTTCGTCTCTGTAATGAAACAGTTGTTTCCGGGTAGATCAGTTCCGATACCAAAAAAATCATCAGTACATACCTACACTCTTAACCTGAGATTTCTCTTGACTCACGACTTCTTAACTACGAAAACTTGACTCCACAACCTCTTCTGAGAACTCTCAGGAAACCTGACGTTCCTCTAGGTTGGTCAGGTAGGATCTCCTTTAGTCAAGACTTATAAGTAACTTTCCTGACTACGACTTCGACTTTGAGGTTATAAAACCGGTGGACTATGTTTCTCGACTGAGTAACCTTTTCCGGGGCTACAACCCTTTCTAACTTCAGTCCTTCTCTCCCCTTCTGTCTCCTACTCTACTAATCCATCGTAGTGCCTCAGTTATCTATACTCAAATCCATTGGAGGTCCTCAACCACTACCTGTCCCTCCGGACCGTACGACGTCAAGTACCCCAGTGTTTCTCAGCCTGTACTGACTCGTTGACTTGACTGACTGCCAATACCTTATAGATAAGACAAAGGGAACGTTATGACCCTTATATGTCCATATATTCTGTAATTGGGACGGTAGTTTAGATCGACCCCATTGCCTATTCTTTTCTCTATAAACATTGGACACCTCCTGTTACGTCGTCTCTTTGTTAGTCGTACCCCCGACATCCTCGTGTAACGTCTATGTCGTTGATTAAGAGAACCCCTACTCCCACCTCACCAGATCTGGTCCACTGTAAACTCGACTTCGTAACCTCGTAACATACTCAAAAAGATTCCCTGTTTCCCTTTCCCGTAAAGTTCGTTTTTCAGACCGAAGTCATATCCGTACCCCCGTACTCTCTTATACTACGGGTACCCTCATTTACACCCTAAGTCCCATTCTGTGTCTTACCTCGGTTTCCTACCCCTTGAAGTCTACGTCGTGACTCCCTAAACCGGAAATAATAGGACTTCCGTCGGTACTATATAACCTCCAAAATAAAATAATATGTAAATCTCCACACTGTACCAGTCTAACATTAGAATGATATTAGTGAGACCAATAGTCAATTCTCTCTCTAACCTCTCTTGATACGTATACTGATGTCACAAAATCTTTTATTTTTTCACTCCAAGAACTAATTTCACTGTCTCATCTACGTTATATGGGTCACGTCTAGAAGAATTTGGGTGGAAGTCCAGTTCCTCTTAAGTCGTTCCCAAAAGGAAACTGGCAAGGAGAATCGAAGTCGAAGGTCAGTCGGTGGAACATTGGTGTCTGGGGTAGTCGCATACTTTCTATTGTTGACTCTTGAAGGTAGAAGAGTACTCAGAAACCTGAGTGTCTCTAGTCCTAGAGTACTTACGATATTAAAATGTGTCACCACATAACCACTTTATTTCCCGTCCGATGTACAGGGTCCTTCATAGAGATCCGTTCGTGAAAGAAACTAAACACACAAACATGTTAATTTCGGACTTCCAAACCGTCTGGAGAAGACACACTCACAGACACATACAGAACAAGAGGGACATAGATCAACAGGTTATACTGAAACCTGTTACTTTGGAACAAACGGTAGACGGACCCTCGTTTGGAGGAGTAACGTTTCAACCTGAGACTTAAAAGTCTATATGAGGCACTTGAAGGTCTATAAGTTCGACCTAAATATTTTCCGTCTCTTTGGTCGTTTCCAGACAGATCATTTTCGACACCAAAAAGGTCATCAGTACATACCTACACTCTCAACCTGATATTTCTTTCGACTCGTGACTTCTCAACTACCAAAACTTTACTTCACAACCTCTTCTGAGAACTGTCAGGGAACCTGACGTTTCTCTAGGTTGGTCAGGTAGGATTTCCTCTAGTCAGGACTTATAAGTAACCTTCCTGACTACGACTTCGACTTTGAGGTTATAAAACCGGTGGACTACACTTCTTTAATGAGTAATCTTTTCCGGGACTACGACCTTTTCTAACTTCTTTCCTCCTCCTCCCCTGTTGTCTCCTACTCTACCAACCTACCGGAGTGACTGAGTTACCTGTATCAAATATATTTGAGGCCCTCAACCACTACCTGCCCCTCCGAACCGCACGACGTCAGGTATCCCAGTGTTTCTCAGTCTACACTGACTCGTTGACTTGACTGACTGACTCCTTGGTCTCTAGTTTAACGGTTGTAGACGACCGAGTAACTTTTTCGTTCTCTCAAGGTCTTTTTGTACACAAAGACGAAATAACTGATACGGTTTCGGAAACTGACGCACCTAGTGTTGTTTGACACCTTTTAAGAAGTTCTCTACCCTTATGGTCTGGTGGACTGGACGGAGGACACTTTAGCCATACGTCCAGTTCTTGGTTGTCAATCTTGACCTGTACCTTGTTGTCTGACCAAGGTTGTCTGACCAAGGTTTATCCCTTTCCTCATACAGTTCCGACATATAACAGTGAGACGAATAAATTGTATATCCGTCTCATGTAGTACACTTTACGGTCCAACCTACTTCGTGTTCGACTTTAGTTCTAACGACCTTCTTTATAGTTATTGGCGTCTATACGTCTACTGTGGTGGGAATACCGTCTTTCGTTTCTTGATTTCTCGGAGAACTACTCTCAGTTTCTCCTCTCACTTTTTCAACCGAATTTTGAGTTGTAAGTCTTTTGCTTCTAGTACTGTGGGTCAGGGTAGTGAAGTACCGTTTATCTACCCTTTTGTTACCTTTATCACTGTCTGAAATAAAAAAAATAGTGACGTCTACCACTGACGTCGGTACTTTAATTTTCTGTGAACGAGGAACCTTCTTTTCGATACTGGTTGGATCTGTCGTATAATTTTTCGTCTCTGTAATGAAACGGTTGTTTCCAGGCAGATCAGTTTCGACACCAAAAAGGTCATCAGCACATACCTCCACTCTCAACCTGACATTTCTTTCGACTCGACTTCTTAACTACGAAAACTTGATACCACAACCTTTTCTGACAACTCTCAGGAAACCTGTCGTTCCTCTAGTCAGGACTCACAAGTAAACCTCCTGACTATAACTTCGACTTCGAGGTTATGAAACCGGTGGACTACACTTCTTGACTGAGTAAACTTTTATATGACTACGACCCTCCCTAACTCCCGTCCTCTTCTTCCCCTACTGTCTCCTACTCTACCGACCTACCGTAGTGGCTAAGTTACTCAAACTCATCCTAGGACCTCAACCACTACCTGTCCCTCCGGACCGTACGACGTCAGGTACCCCAGTGTTTCTCAGACTGTACTTACTTGTTGGTTTGACTTCACTTGACACATTAACCCCGGTGTAAAGACACCGGAAAACAGTCAAAAAAAGAAAAAGGGGTAACCTTAAAGTTTTGTTACTTTTACAATGTTAATCTGAAATAGTTAAAAGTACTCATCGATCGTACCTCTCAAGGTCAAAATACATAGTATACGTAACAAAACAGACACATAAATATATACATAAGATCTTTAAAAGAATGTCAAGGTACCCTTTGATCCTTTGGACCAAATGGGTTGACATTGGATTCGTAGGAACAGAATAAGCTGACACCTTGCAATCCGTTTAATGAATTGGAGAGACTTAGAGTCATAGTAGTACTCATTCTGTCTTCACAAAGTATTTGAGATTCCCCACGGTACTTCCGAGAATAACGATAAAAATAATTATCGTGTTAAACCTATATAACGTTTACAGTCACATTGGAAACATTTTGATAGGAAGACTGCCACTAATCTACTCAGAACTACCGAGAATGTCTAAAGTCTAGACCATAGAAACTATCCATTTATGTTCTTCTTGATGAGAACGGACTCATCTTATCTAACGAACAAACAAATATACAAATTCTAGATTTCTTTAAAGTTGATATCAACGACGAGACATGTCGTAATCGTCGTCGTCGAGGATGACAACATTAAATCTTATTCTTATTTTAACTATTAACTCGATGACCATCACGACCCCGTTCTGAGCTCCCAAGTGTGTCCACTTCTAATTTCACAAGTAACCCAACACACTACACCTCAAGTGTCCAAAAGAACCACTCTCCAAATCCCCCAACTTATCTCTTACTTACCATCTTAATTTTATGTAAATTTCACTTGTTGAAGGATCTATGAACCAAAATTTTTCATCCCTCCCTGAAGGGACCACCAGGTCACTAATTCGGAAACGGAAGGTTACGTCCCCACGGCCAAACTAGGGACGAACCCCTCGATTCTAGGGCGTACGAAACGTCGGTTTTTTTTGTTCATATTTTGGTTTCGTTATAACGTTGTTCGAGTTATTTGTAAAATTTTTACCAGGTGTATTTAAAAAAAAAAAATTTCCCCTTTTTTACCCGTCGTCGATGAATCCCTACCCACTTCCACTTCAGTGAGTCAGCACAAGCTGAGAAACGTTGGGGTACCTGACATTGGATGATCCGAAGAGGCAGGTACCCTAAGAGGTCCGTTCTTATGACCTCACCTAACGGTAAAGGAAGAGGTCCCCTAGAAGGACTGGGTCCCTAACTTGGGCCCAGAGGGCGTAACCTCCGTCTGCGAAATTGGAGACTCGGTGGTCCCTTCAATGAATCCCTACCCTCTTCTGTAGTTTTAATCCTCTTCGAATGAGTACAAAGAGTCTCCACCTCTGCCTCAGTCATCTCTCCCTCCTAAACCTGACAGGTTTCGACTTCCTGTTAACTACCCTTTCAATTCCGTTCTTGTTATTCTTCTTACACGAATATCGTCCTCCTCTTTGTAAAGAAGGAACCCATAACCTCCGTCTGCCAGTCCTATTGTAACATATCCTACCACCAACCACATCTCCCGCCTCCCATTCTCTTAGGTCCGACCCAGCGGATAAAACAGAAACTTTATCAAAAGACACTCTAGTAGACTCCACCCCCAAACTTCACTCACCATTCCAAACCTCGCCAAAGACTTCCCCTATCTCTCCTTCGGCCAGAGTCTCTTCACTTTCGTCACGAGTAATTTCGTGCAGTTACTGAATCGAGAATACTTCCTCGGACTGCGGCAGGACCGTGGTGAGACTTCTCGTCATGGTGGAAGAACCGGAGGTAGAAGGAAGGTGGAAGGCTCCTATGGGTCCTACTTTGTCACGTCAACTGGGAACTTGTCGCGTTCACAATCCACACGACTGGAAAACACCGACGTTTAGTTCCGCCCTACAACACTGAGATCTAGAAAGTCAAGGTGCAACTGGGAACTTGTCGCGTTCACAATCCACACGACTGGAAAACACCGACGTTTAGTTCCACCCTACAACACTGAGATCTAGAAAGTCAAGGTGCATTGATCAGACTCCGGGGGTGCCCCGAGGGAGGAAGGATCGACAGAGAGGGGGTGGTGTCTCCCCTGTGAAAGATAGTGTGTGGAAAACCCTCTTATCAACGACGGTAAAGATGTAGAACTACGATCTAAGTAGTTCTTCTACCTGGAACTCTTCTGGAAAACAAGCGCGAATTAGTCCATTGTCGTTGTCGCATGTCACGTCATTCGAGACCTCAGTATCGTGTGCTGCGTACCTACTCCTCGAGCTAAGGAGTCTCGTCTGTCCTACCTCTATACCATCGTCCTCGTTGTTCTCGTGTTTCAATCGAAATTAAGGTAAACAACCAACGGATAATGCGGAAGATACGAAATACACGTAATAGGAAGTAGGAATGCATCTGGGACAACTCTCCTTATAATAGTAGGGTAAAGTATCGACATTCTTTTTGATCCGAGACTCTGTATTTCATTGAATAGATTCCAGTGTTTCGTTCACCTTCCCAACCCTCAGATCAGTCTAGACGGACTGGGGTTTCATAGTAGAAAAGGACAATTAAGAGTGAAACTTCAGGGTGCACGTTTGAGATGTGGACCTCCTCCTCACTCTGTAAATCTCCGCGTAGACACCAGTGGCCCTCCTCTTCGGAGGAGAGTCCTCGGAGGAGAGTCCCGTTTCAAGTCCCTCTCTTTCGGGACCACCATCGGACCAGGTCTTCTTTGTGGCCTCCTCTGTCCCCAGATTGGACTTAAGAATGCACCAAACACACCCCTCCTTTAACAGTCCGAGGAGAAGGCAGAAGAGGTGTCCGGAACTCAGTACCACTAAAACGAGTAGTGAACAATAACCTTCCCAGGACTTCTCCCAAATCAAACCGTAAACCGGACTACACCCCACTTCTCTCGTACGGACCCTTACTCCTCGACCTCTACGTCTCCTGTCTCCTGGAACCCCTATAGACACATACTCCTTACAAGAAGAACCCCCTTTCTCTTCTTTCCTCTCTCTACTTCCCCTTCTCTTTCCTTCTCTCTGTCTGTACGTCACCTTCTCACCTTCCATTTTTTCGGAAGAACTCTCTATTACTGTCAACGAGCCAGTACAGACTGAGAAACACTGGGGTACCTGATGTATCAGGTACCTTAAGAGGTCTGGTCTTATGACCTCACCTATCGGTTAGGGAAGAGATCCCCTGGAAGGGTCGGGTTCCTAGTTTGGGTCTGGAGGACGTAACGTCCACCTAATAAATGGTCGACTCGGTGATCCCTTTACGTTGCAAGTCTTTTGATTCTAGTACCGTAGACCAGGGTAATAAAGTACCGTTTATCAACCCCTTTGTCACCTTTGTCACTGCCTGATAAAAACCCCCGAGGTTTTAGTGACGTCTACCACTGACGTCGGTACTTTAATTTTCTGTGAACGAGGAACCTTCTTTTCAATACTGGTTGGATCTGTCGAATAATTTTTCGTCTTTGTAATGAAACGGTTGTTTCCAAGCAGATCAGTTTCGATACTAAAAAGGTCATCAGTACATACCTACAATCTCAACCTGATATTCCTTTCGACTCGCGGCTTCCTAACTACCAAAACTTGACACCACAACCTCTTCTGAGAGTTTTCAGGGAACCTGTCTTTCCTCTAGGTTGGTCAGATAGGATTTCCTCCAGTCAGGACTTATAAGTAACCTTCCTGACTACGACTTCGACTTCGAGGTTATGAAACCGGTGGACTACACTTCTTAACTGAGTGACCTTTTCTGGGACTACGACCCTTTCTACCTTTCGTCCTCCTCTTCGCCTACTGTCTCCTACCCTACCAACCTACTGCAGTGGTTGAGTTATCTGTACTCAAACTCATTTGACACCCTCAACCACTACCTGTCCCTCTAGAGTGAACGACGACGTCAGGTACCCAACGTTTCTAAACCTATGTTGACTCGTTGACTTGACTCTCCACCACTTCAGGTCCGGTTTTGTTTCGTCCCCCTCATAACCTCTCCTCGGTCTAAAGTCCTAGAAAAACTCCATCTTGGTTCGTAAGAACCACTAAATCCTCCTCTTTTTCCCGTCTCAGGTCCGATTGAGTCTCGCAATACCTAACGCACACGTAACCGAAGGGATCACCAAGTCTCCCATTTCTTAGGAGGACGTCACACCCTCTGGACCCAAACTAGAGACCCAACCTTTCTAGGTGATCTCCTCTCGCACCGATGGGTGAGATCATAAGAAAGGACCTCTTAGGAGTACCTGTCTCCTCGGACGGCCCGATGTCTCAGCTTGTGATGGCTCGCTGATTCGTGTCGTACCGTATAACCCTTACGACTTCCTTTCTTCTGACTTTCGGGGGTTTTCCTCTGTCTCTATTCACAGTATTTTTTATGCTCATCCTCAGAGGTTGTGTCAGGTCGTCCACCTCGCCACTAAAAGTGTGACTGATTTCGGAGTCTGAGTCTTAGGAAAGAAGTGCACCACAAAATCGGCTTTGGGTTCTTCATGGTCTACGTCACCGAAACGGACCTCCAACCCCCTCCCCCGAGGGACGGACGACGGGTGAGGCACGGGGTACGACCCCAAGAGTCCTCAAGGGTGACTAGGAGTCTCTTGCCAGACTCTTTAGGCACTTATCTTCCATTCCTCCGATTTGACACTCTCCACGTCTTTTCTTGTCTTATCCTTGTTTTCTCTATCAAGGGTGTTATAATACGTAACGTCTGACGACCACTTTCTGTCTTTCAAGGACCGAAGAAGTACGGGGTATCGTTTTCCGAAATCTCGGTCTCCTGATTAATGCTCCGTCTTTCTTTTTTTTTTTCTCACCGATCGATAACAGTGTTTCTCTACACCCTGAAATAATCCTTCTTTCCCCTCCTTCTTGTTTGGGGGAGGATTCACCTTCTATGCTTGGGAAATTCTGTAGTCTTTTTGGACCTTTACACATTTTTACACCTAGTCTACTTCGAGAAATACCTATTCTCTTCTTTCCTCTCCATCCCCTTTTACTAATAAAAAGTTTCGTCTCTCAAAGATGTTTGACTATGTTTTTAACACATCAAAAAAACAAAAAACCAATCCCCTACCCTTTTATTAAACGTTTATACATAAAGGTACCGTTCTAAACTGAAATATTTTGGAAGATTCCCACTTTGTTCTTTTAGATACTTGTACAAAAACTTTACGAACTTCTATTTATCATACACCACAGTTGTATAATAATAACGTTAAAAGGGTGTGTGAAAAGACAAGGACCAGTAAGTAAGTTAGGTGTTATAATTAATCGTCGATTATGGAACATGTGTCATATAAGGTGATCTTCTACGAGAGAAGTTCTTTCAGTCTCAGGTCAACTAACTTCAGTTTCTTGAACCAGGGGACACAATGAACAATGGCCACCTATACACGATCCGTATGGGACTCACCGTCTCCCCTTCCTACCCCTCCTCCTCATCCGCCTCGATTGGTCCAAATTCCTGACCCAACTTGACTCTAAAAGGTCTACTCATTCGACGGCGGTCCATCTGTTCCTCACCTACACCCTTCACATACACACCTAATTCTTTCACTTCTCATTTCGCACATGGAGGTCCTCGACGTCTCTCCACCCACACCGATATCATACACTTCTACACCTCCCTGCCTATACTTCCACCTCCCCAGTAGGTTCCGGTCGGGTACCTCCTGGAACATCCCCAACGACTTCCCGAACTTAACATAGGACTTCCGTTTCGTCTTGGTGAACTTCCACACAGACAGTGGACGTAGCGGTCGCGAGATGGTGGTAACTAAGATCTAACACACGACTTTAATCGGTCTTAAATCGGTGTGACTCTGAAACCTACATACAGTGAGTGTACGGAAACCGGAGTCAGAGGAGTAAACATGTCACCCAAAAATTATCATGTATAGAGTATCCCGATCTCATTCTTAACTTAATGAAGGATTACACCTTTTCCTGGACATTCTAAAGATAATAATCTCGTTTAATTAAAAACAGGGCAAAAGGAAAGACGAAGAATTTGATGGCACAAGGGTGGCATGCTTTGTACGTCTTTTAAGAAGGTCACAACAAAATCTACACTCGTGAAACCAGATCTTAGTATAAAATTAGTACTTCCTTTCTCAGTAGTGAACTTATGTGAGTCTCCCACTTGTCCTTAGAGACTCAAAAAAATAAAACCTCGGCTCTTCCCAAATGACGTCCTGGTCCATCCTCTTGAGATTTGAGGACTCCGACTACAAAACCTTCCTTTCCGGTTTTCGGTTTGTTACTCCCACTAAATCCCCGAATGGGAGGGGACCTCGGTCCTGTGAACTACCGGAATTGGTTGTATGGATCTCGAAAAGTTAAATGGACCACAAAAAACGTAGGTATACATTTAGGTAGGTGAATCATTACGAATGTCTAGAAACTGAAGGGACCACCGAGTCTGGGATTTCTTAGACGGACGTTACACCCTCTGGACCCAAGTTAGGGACCTAATCCTTATAGGCGACCTCTTCCCGTACCATTGGGTGAGGTCATAAAAACGGACCTCTTAGGGGTACCTATCTCCTCGGACCACCCGATACACCAGGGGTTCTCAACCTGTGTCGACTCGCTGTTTCGTATCGTCGTGTATCTAGACATCAATGATAAGATTACAAGTCCCGTTCCTTTGACTCTGAATTAGGTATAGGTATTTATCCGTTCTGAACTAGGTCCAGGAACTAAGGTGTAGAACACAAGAAAGGCAAAAGGGTGTAGCCCATCCTTAATTCACTTTTCGACTAAAAAGGAAACTCCAGTGTCTCCAGGTTCGACCGACGAATGACGTAAGGAACAAACTCTCAAGTCCCTTTGAGACCGGTCGAAGTTCGAGGAAGGATATCTTAAAGGATTTGGGCTCGCCCTTCTACCCACTTTGTATCGGACTAAATAACAGATCACAGGTTGTTCAAAGGTCATTTGTGGTACTCAAAGGAACCTAAAAGGTTTACACACCTGAGGATCACCCGACCTTTTTCACCTGAATCTTAAGAATTTTTTAAAAAAGAGGAGAGAAAGATGGGGAATAAGAAAGGAGTGAATTTAAAAATGTTTTCATATTAAAAGTACAAATTCGGAGGACTAAAACATCGTAGTTATTAAACAAAACTTATATTGGTGTAGAGCATTAAAATTTACGAAATCTGTATTTGAGGACCCTACGACTGATGTATTCCTCCTTTTTAGAGTCACGCTCTTTTCGAACAGTTGGTAGTACCCCTCCGAATTTTTAAGACATCAGCGGGACACATGAAGAGTAGGTCCTTTTTTTTTTTTTTTTTAGTAACCATTCTTGGTCGACGTCACAGGACGACTTGACTAACAAGGTTCTGTTTCGTAGTAGTAGAGACATCGAAGGACGAAGGGTAGGTAGAGGAGAGAGAGAAGAATCGTTGTGAGAAGGGAAGCGAAAAAAGACAAGAAAACGGAGTGAGAAATGAGGAGGTGGTGGAACCTATAACACAAAGAAAAGTACTGATGGGTGACCTTGTTTTCTTTTTTGTCGACACTTTCTTTCTTTTATCGAATTCTTCTTCGGTAAAAGAATTCTCTTTGTCATTAAACAAAAAAGGACCCCTTAATTTGTTTTTCTTCGAACCCAGGTGGAGAAACGTTTCAACGTCCAGAGCCAGCACGAGAACGAGTACCTATTACACCTTCGTTGTACATTCGAACTTTTTACTTGGAAAGGAACGACCCACTTTAAAACGAATAGGGGGAGATAGTATTAATAGCTGTCTAAATCTAACTTCACTAACACCTTGCGTAACAGGAAAATTCTATAAGTCCCTGCACTGGTGCTCGTTGAGACTACCTTTCTGACTTTCGTCACGTCAAGTAGTAGACTCGGGGACTTTACCGACTCTATACGTTTTCACGACCAAACTAGGTTTTCCATATTTATCGTACGCTCCCCCCTCCCACTCGACCCGAACGTCCGACGACACAACCTCCTTGTTAAACTGTCTCTGTCTCGTTCTACTACTATTGAACCTTTTTCCTATTAAACAGTACTAATGGAGAAAGGGGGAGGAGTGATCTCTCTTCTCGAACGTGGGTTACCTTAAGTACACACCCAATTTTTTTATACGTTTAACCGTAGCATTGTTTCTTTTGTATAGTAAAATAGAAAAAGGAAAGACCCAGCTGTGAAACCCACGTGTCACCGTAGTCTGACATTGGTAAGACGATCTTTCTATACCGGACGCCTATCCCAAGAAGACTCTAAAATCTGTAAAAACCCGGTCGTCGAAGAAGGATTCACCACAAGGATTTACGTCCACGAAGACCAAATACTGACGAATACGTCTCAGTAGTCTGTGGGAACAGACGGGGTGGTTAAAACAACGTTTACGTAGACGGGGTACTTGAGTTACCCACGAGTGACGATAGTTTTCAGACTCCTATTTAGGATTAAAAGTTTATCAGATGAAAAGGAAAATTTTGTTGTGACTCAAAATCTCAATTGACTCAAAATTTCTAGACTAATTTTTCATCGTATATCGGTTACATCGTCAAAACCTTTATTCCTTTTCATACTTATAAGTACGAAAGCTTGACACCACGACCTCTTCTGAAAACTCTCAGGGAAGCTGACGCTCCTCTAGTTCGGTCGATTAGAATTTCCTTTAGTTGGGACTTATGAGTAACCTTCCTGACTACAACTTCGACTTCGTTTCTCGACTGAGTAACCTTTTCTGTGACTACGACACTTTCTAACTTCCGTCGTCCTCTTTCCCCGTGTCTCCTACTCTATCTACCGACCTACCGTAGTGACTACGTTACCTGTACTTGAACCCGTTTGAGGCCCTCTACCACTCCCTGTCCCTTCGGAGCTCACGACGTCAGTTACCCCAGTACTTCTCAGTCTGTACTGACCTATTGACTTGTTGTTCTTGTAACCCCTCATTTTATCATAGACATTAAGGTAGCGGTTACAACACCATGTTAAAGGGCTTCTGGAGCTTTAGAACCCAGATTGGACACTACCTCCACCAAAGGAAAGGCAACAGGACTGGGAGAAGGAGAAGAGTATAAACGGAAAAGAGAAGGAGACGGGAGGAAACAGAGAGACTAAAACCAGAAATAAGAGAAGGTTACCGATTAGGACTCAAGAAAGTCCTTGCTGGGACCTCCTCCTACCACCTTCAAAGAAATAAGTTTTTAAACTACTCGGTGTCTTTACGTAATCTCTTTTTGTTGAGACGAATAAACGGTTCTTCCCTCGTGAGATCTTGTCGCAAACTTCTGAGAACAAGACACCGATCTATTGTGGAGGAGTCTAAAGGCGAGGTCCGGTACCCGTCCCAGTGTCACCCTTAGGGACCTACTTCTACACCCGACTTTGTATCAGTCTAATTCATTTATTTTTAAGGCTTACGGGACTCTGAAGGGGTCTTCAGGTCACAAATTCTGAGACACGAAGACGACGTCCCTTGTGTCCAAGCTAGGGATCGACCCCTTGTTGCTAGGGTGTACGGTACACACACTGGTTTTTTATTATTTGCAATTTTTCTTTAAGTCTTACGGGTCACAAAGTGTCCTGAATGAATCTACATTTTTTAAATAACAAGTAGACTTTAAGGTCAAATTGACCCATAAGATATAAAATAGACCGTTCGGGAGTGACTTTGTCATCGGCTTGGAGATCTTCCCGTGCTTAACTTTTCGTTCTCCTCTCTGGTACCTTTCATATGAGTAAGACTAAGTGACCCAAGTACCCTCGGGGCAAACAAAGGTCTTACCCTACCAAGGTGGGTTTCTGGATTCAGTCTGGGAGAGGGAGGAGAGAGATGGGAGTTTGGTAATGGGTGGGACCACAACGGTAGTGGATTTTTGGGAAATGGAAGTGAGACGTGGGGCTGGGTGTGGTAGGTGACTCCGAACGTAGCAACTCCTGGAACTGCCAGTACTACGTAGGAATCTGGTCTGATATTATACAAGAGAAGACTTGGTCGAAGATGTTACCACGACTCTCTAGAAAGATTGGTGGTTCAACCAATTCAGGTGAGGAGACAAATTTTGGGAAGAGGTCCAGGGGAATCCTCTGACGGGAATCCTCTTTCAGATCTGAGATCCTTTGGACCGGTCTGGAGCGACTCTACCGGAGACGGGACGAGAGGTGGGAGACACTCCGAGGTGGAAATGTAAGCAGAATTAAAAACGGGGGTCGACAGACTTTTTCTGTACGAGAAAAAACGTAGTCCGGGGAACATGTGTGAAAATTAAGTAAGTTTTTTGTGTAAAGAGGAAGTGATTCACGGTCCGTGACATGCACCATAACTTAGGTGTCTCCACTATTTCTGTACCAAGGATGGTAATACCTCTAGATCTGGTCCCCGAGTTGTGAGTTTACACATATTCCAGACCAGTCGGTATGACTACTCCCATCTCTCGTCCCCTTTTGTACCGAGGGAGGGAGATAGGATGGGACAGATAAAAACGTTTTTGTGCCTCCATTCTTTGTAGAACGAAAAAGAACTTGAGAAGATAATCTTCCTGTTGTAACGTTCCAGACGTTTCTTATAGTTGATTAGATTCGAAGAGACGACCACGTGTTCTTCCTTACCATCCCTACCATCGTTTAATCCCGGACAAATTTCCCCGGTCAGTCATGAGCCAAGATCGTCTAATAAAAATACTCCCTTAAAGGTCTCTTTAGTCTTTAGACTTAAAAGTACACTTTGGAAGTAAAACAACCGGTCCTTACTTGTCGTCGTCGTTACTTTCGTTGCTACAGTTTGGCTGTTTTGGCACGCGGTGTGTGTTGTGCAAGTGCTCAAACGAAAAGGAGTACCAGGACAGCACGAAGTTGAGACTTACAAGGTTATCGAACTAAGTAAGACATGGAGGAGAAATGGACTTTTTGAGAATGAGTGGGAAATCCGGTGTCGAATGTTAAATAAGACTATCATTGAAAGACATTGGTGGTGAGTTGGGACCTGACACAGGACAGTGACACGTCCCACAAAGGTACCGTCCCGAGATGTCCTTCGGACGGAAGGGACGGTATCGTGAACAAAATTAACGTGTCATAACATTAACGGAACCACTAACAAACAGAACCTCGTCTATCAGTAGGGATGCTCCGATTGTCAAGACGACTACCACACTGAAGGCCAGGGTACCATGTCCTACGGACTTCGTATTCCCACGGATCTCTAATTACCGGTTTACTTACTCACTTCAAATATAAGAGGATGTATACACCGACACTCGGGTGAAAAAGAGATGAGAGAATCCTGAACTTGATAAGTAAATAAACGTCCTAAGACGCGGGAGACGGAAGAGGAGTAGAAATACGAGGTCCGAAGCCAGTCGACAGTGACCCGAGTCGAGAATGACGTCTCTACACTCTTTCCAAATTAGAACGAACCAAGAACGGTCTATCTAACCTCATACTTATTTATTTTTCGTCTAGGGAACAACCCGTCTTTGTACCTACGAGTCTGTGATAGACATACATCATAGTACGTTGTAGGGAGTGAGCGAGGTAGAGAGGGAGTGGTTGAGTCACCCATAGGCACAAATTGGGAAAGTATGGACCACAGTAGACCGAGGTCCTCACAAGGAACTGTAGTCGTTTTACACAGTTTGTGAACTACTTATTCCTACTACGGGAGTCTCTCTTCAAAATAATATCATTGATGAAGTTCATTCTGAAACTATAATAAAATTCAGTCAAGAAACCTCGTTTATAGGATAAAATAAACAATTCTCCGACTCAAGAAAAGAGGGATTTTTACACGGAAACAACCAAATCAAAGTCTTTGAGAAACACTCGAGACTCCCCATGAAATGCGTATACATTCCCGTCGTCTACCTCAACATACATATACACACACACAGGTAGGGTCAAGATGGAACCACCCTCTGGAATTCGACCAAGGTGGACCAGAGTGGCACTTGTTCACACCCCTATTGGGGGTCGGGGTAGGGCCACAGACGTTCCGTGATAAAAGATGAATCACGTCCACACGCTCACACACACACATATCTCCCCTGGGAAGTTCACGGGACCCGGTAAAGACTGTACCTTACTCAACTTACTCTTCGACCCGCTTGAAAACCTACCTCTCCTCTACTTGGGGAGGGGAGGACCCACTACATCCCGACAGTAACTAACCAGCAGTAGTCATCAACTTTCACTCCCTCGACCCAAAGGTAAGTTGAGGGTCCAACTACTACCACTACCCACTGAGGACGAGTCCCTCTACGGTCTACGGTCACCAGTAAGGTAGAGTGACAAAGACAGGTACCCCAGAGAGGAGAAGATGAGAGAGTTGGACAGAAAAATCAGGTCAGATCACAGTTCTTCATGAGTGAGACTTTTATACGAGATCTAGACAGAATATGAACCTGGTCCCTACAACTTGAATTATAAATTCTTACAAGGGAGAATCAAAAGACCAAGGAGGTAAAGAGAGAATGAAGGTGTGTAATCTACTGAGTGTATGCACCTCCACCTACAGGAACCTCCTCGTCACTTCTTTTAGTCAGTACTTCCTTTTTGTGTGACTAATGAGGAGGTTTCATAATAAAACATGGTGTATCCACACAGAATATAGGAAAGACGATAAACCAGCGGTATAGCACAGACTAAGAAACGTTGGGGTACCTGACATCGGTCCGAGGAGACAGGTACCCCAAAGGGTCGGTTCTTAGGACCTCACCCAACGGTAGAGGAAGAGGTCCCCTAGAAAGATTAAGTCCCTAGTTTGGGCGCAGAGGAAGTAACCGTACGTCTAAGAAATGGTAATTTGGGGGAACCTTCGGTAGAATATAGGATGAACGAACATTTACATACAAGTTCTAAAATTACTTTCTTGTAAAGATCCTCCGTCTGTAAATTTCTTAAATCCGTGTAAACGACTCGACTGGTCTCCTATCTGGGATTTCTTTGAGTTTATTCCTGCTACGAACATAGTGCCAACCAATCGTCTTATGAGAATGTACACTATGACAGGAAGACAGGTCTATTACTTTGTCGGTCCTACCCACCATAGTAGGATTAATTGTTTACTTCTGGGTCTATCAGTACACTGAAGACGTCTCAACGTTTCGTTCTCCGTCTCCTAGGTGGGGAAACCTGAAGTCAAGGACCGAAGGAGACGTGGGGGTCCGACGGAGAGGTCCTATACTTCCCAATTAGCACAGTGACTCCAAAGAGAAGGGTCCTCCACGGATGTCCTACCCGGACACGGATTCCGTGGGACACGGAATGTACCGTGGTAGGGAGGTAGGATGCCTTCCAGTCGGGATCTGTCTGTTCGAAAGTGCGAAGGGACCACCGAGTCGTCATTTCTTGGACGGACGTTACGTCCTCGACGTCCTCTAAGTTTAAACTAGGGACCCAGTCCTTCTAGGGGACCTCCTCCCGTACCGTTGGGTGAGATCCTAAGAAAGGACCTCTTAGGGCACCTGTCTCCTCGGACCGCCCGATATCAGGTACCGCAGAGTTTCTCAACTTGTGTTGATTTCGCTGAATCGTGTGTGCGTCCCCTCGAAAGTACTTCTGGAGAACCGGAGAAAAGGACGGTGCCGACGGTCCTGACGTCCTAGGAGACCGATCAAAGAGACTACAAATTACTTAATCAATTAGATACGTAGTCAAAAATAACTACTAGTAGGATCCCATCCGACTCACCTCTCTCTATACACTCAACAGGGGACAGACCGACTCTACGTCTCCCTACTCCTTCTCCCCTACTCCGAATCACGGTCACTTACCGACTGACGGGCACGTCACGACACCCTGTTCTCTTCCCCAGTCCCTCTCGAAGTACCTCACCCAACTCTACGACCGGTCCGACCCCACCCCTTCCCTGTAGTCCGTCTCCCCAGTCGAACTTCTTTCAGTACCTACGGACTCTCACCCATCCAAATAGAATGACCACGACTCGAACCCGTCACTACCCTCTTTTCCGGTACCTCTACTTTGGTAAAAGGAGGCTAACTCTGACTTGGGTACATGGTCCTGAGTTTGAACCGGTTTTGGAACGAACCCTGAGAGTGGATGTACCGACCATGAGCTTGGGTCGGTTTTGGGTGTCATTCCTTCGAGTCCAAGAACTTCAGAGTAGCGTCTTGTTTAAGTCACTCTTTTCTTTGTTTCACTACCATTCTTCACCTAAATAAGTCTCTCTTTGTGTGACGTGTCTCACACCCGGTAACGTGTCCCGTTCACGTCACCGGAACTGTATACCACACCAATCAAAAATACCCGACCCATTAAAGTATCTGATTACTCGTCCTCCTAATAGGTCGATAAAACCACTCCCCGACCTCCACGGGTGCTTAACCCGGTGGCGGGTGTAAAAGCAGAAATCTACCACGGAGCCCCACACAGTAAATCGAACGACTAACTCCTAGTTCAAGGTCAGTTTCACACTGAATAAACAGTAGAGCTGGGCGAACTAAGATTAACCAAACACACCGCAGGAATCCGACACAGTAAGAAAGTTTGCAACACGGGACGGACGAAGGAGGCCAAAGTCTCTACCTGTTTCCACTCTACTACTCCCCGGGGTCTCGGGTCTGATCCAGACTTGGAATACGACTCCGTCCACTCTTAGTGACCCTCCACCACTTCTTCCACTTGTCTTATCATTAATTTTTTGTTGTTGTTGTCGTTTGTACGCGAAAGGACGACATCGTATCTCCTCCTTAATCTCCTTTCACTCCGAAGTCCGACGTTGTAGTCGATCCTTACTTCTTCCGACGTGACCCCGTGGGAGTGTCTGACCTGTTCTCCCGCGTCCATGTAAACTCTGCATCAGACGTCTCTTCCAACTGGAGTCGTCCCTACCTAAACTACTCCACGGCCCCCTGTCTCCCTTCAGAGACCCGACTGTTGGGAAGGACCTGTTCCCCTCGTAACGATGAGTCCTTTTACTCCCCACCTCCTACTTAGGTCAGACCGGTCCTTTTCATCTCTCGGGGCGTCACCACACATGGTCCGTCCTCCCCTACACCCAGGTCGCACCGGCTCGTGTCACACGAGTCTCCACGGAGGAAGGTCGGGACTTCCTTGAGGCCGTCTCCCGACAGTAGGGGAGAGGAGAGGACGTCGTCGCAGCGGAAGTAGGGACTCTGTCCCAGACCTGGTCGGGACTCGTCCCTCCACAAGAGTCAAGGTTTGCACGCAGGAGTGTGACGGCCGGGAAGTAGAGTCCTCAAATTCCACACGAGTCCGTCACTCCCCTCTCTTTTCTTCCGTTTGTGAACATTTCGTTGACGTTAATTTTGGTTCTAATCTCGTAGTCCAAGACCGGGCCGGACAGTCGCCTCTTCTCCTCATTCAAGCTTAATTTGGAGTGAACTAGACCCAGACATTATCTAAATTTCGTCGAGGTGGTTCGGTCCCGTCCAGGAATTTAGTTTCGGCCCCGAAGCCCAAGGGAAACAATTTCTTTACGGGAATGACCTACCTTGTGGTTTTGGAGTAATTTAACGCTTGTGACCTGATATTCTCTACCTCTTACTCGTTAAGGTGAATTTGCGCCGTCGAGAGGTGTGCAACGGGGTCTTCCTGTTACTCAAGATGTCAAGTCCCAATGTGTACCGTACCATTCACAAAAAGGCGCAGATTGTAATTTGTCCGAACCTTTTCCCGGTTACACTCTTCCTTTCTCTCGTTCTCTCTCTCCCTCTCTGTAAGACATCAGTCGGAGGAAGTTCTTACTTTTTATTTGAAAAGGGGGGACGTCCTTTTTTTTTTTTTTTTCTTTTTTGGGACTTCTTTTCGTCTGTCGACGATTGATCAACAGATCGACAGATAAACACCTGTGAAGGAAAGTAGAACAGTATAGAAAACACGACAAACTTTACAAACCTCGAATTCTCACCTTCTTGCGAGTCACCTTAGGTTTGAAAGTAATTTTCTTTCCCTTTTCCTCTGTCGTTTCAAGACTGTTGTTCACACACAAATCTACAGACCCGGTATAAGACGGGTTTATGGTTCGTCTCCTCTCTAAATAAAAATCGATTTACTTCGGGGCGTTGTGTGAAGATAATTTTTTATGTGTTCTTCGATTGTACATCCTTCGGTTGGCTAAAATACCCCTCCGACGTCTCTCTATGTTTACCTGGAATTCTTTCCAGGACCTCCTCTCCCCGGAGGAAGGGTCCGAACCAGTCTCAGGGAAACACGACCAAGTAACCTTACGATTAAAGACGGGGTAACAGGGAGCCTTCGGAGAGAGGAAAGAGAGCGACCTTCGGGAAAGAGTAAGAGAACAGAATCCACCAGAAGTGGTCGACGAGGATAATCGACTCTTGGAGTCCTCTAAAATAAAGAGACTCACGGCAACACGAGTCTGGAGAAAAAAACACAAAACTAGCTAAGGAGTTAAACTAAAAGTAAAAAAGGGGGAACGTAAGAAGCAGTCCCCAATCTGGTGGTCTAATACCAAAGGAACAGTTTTAATCTTTGGGTCGCACCTACCAGTGTTCTTAGGGTCCCAAAAAAACGGAAACTGTAGGTAAAACCTCCTTTACCTCTAACTTTAGAATCGTCCTCTTCGAGAAGTCCCTGAGAAACTAAAAAGGAAATTTTCCTTGGTTCAGGGCTTAATTTTATTTATGGATCTGAAGTCTACTCCGCTGCAACTTAGTTGTCTCCCGGGTCCGGAAACAAAGAGCCCGACAGACGCACGTGGTATTAATCTCCCTCTCTCGAACCCCTTAATAGATGTCGAGTCGAGTGTGTCGGTCCAAAGAAAAGTCTGGGTCAGGAGTAGCTTTGTGAGTCTCTTACGTAAACTTCCCGAAAAGACCCACGGCAACCATACGACGTCTTACCGTCTCCCCGTCCTCGTCTTCTCTACCCGAGACGAGTAAGCACAAGGTTTTAAAGTCGTCGGAAACCAGACGGGTAGGGACACCAAGACCGACGAAAAATGGGCCATAATTGGACGCAACACGGGAGAAAGTAAGAAGGTGACACAGTCCTCCGTCGACCACGTCCCACTGTACCACCGCACTCTCCTCCTCGACCCCACCCCCAGTCGGTCTAGACCGAAGACGGGGTGGAGGAGGGACCCGGAGCAAGAGGTACGGACATCTTACCCCTAGCAGATGAAAGACCAGCACACCTACTATACTCTAGTACATACAACTCAAGGTCCCTAGACCTTCCGTAAGTTCTTTATAGTCAGAGTGGGGGGACATAAGGAGGTGGGGACGGGAGTCCCTTCTAACACCATACTAAGAGTTGAATTATGGGTCAGACTCAGACAGGGAACTTACACGAGACGAAGAAGTACCGAGTCACTAAATAAACTGGGGCGACGAGAAGACTGACGTCACCAGAACGGGGTCTAGGAGGGTGTCGACCAAGGATACGTAGTAAATTCAGAATCGAGTTTAAAGTTTTGGGAAAGAACTGGACTGATTCCATTGGGAACCAACCAAGGAAAGATTATTGGGACGAACAAAAAAGTATCGTGAACGGCGACAGACTTTACAAGGACAAGAAAACAAAACGGAACTACTCACAATAACTGAAGGGACATGGTCTTACATTCCAACGTCCCAATCCCCGAAACAGACAGAAGAAGTGATCGACCGTAGTTTCAAATATATGAAATCAGACCAGGACCGACCTCTATGTCGTACTGTTTCTGGGTCTAGGACGAGAGGTCCTCAAATATCTGTACATTTGTTTATTACTACTACACGTGTCCTAAGAAATCTACTAAGTTAACTGAAGACCGAAGGTCTCTCCTTTGTCTACATATGTGTGTTAATGTATCATGAGACTCCAGTTCCGTAGTTATTTTCACAAGATCCATATTAACACGGTGATTTTTCTTTTCTAAATTGTCAAAACGGACTTACACGAACCATCCCGAAGGTTCTCTTCTGTCAGGTCGATCCTACACGTCTTACTTCTCGTCTAGGACCGATCCATCCGGTCCTTCCCTGGACAAGATCCGTCCCCTGGTCGTACTTTACACCTCTGTATTTCGTCGTGGGTCCCCGTCACCCCGTATGGACCAAGTCCAAAGCTATAATTTAGACATTCTAAAGTAGTTTAACCAAAGACGAGATGTAAGGTTGGACAACGAAAGTTAAGAAGTGGGCTGTAGATACTATAATTAGTAGAGAGGACTGAATCTCAGTAGACCTTACACAAGTATTTCGGGATATTTTAACTAGTCGTCGACTCTGACTTCTCCTTCTTACCTTTACCCGTATCCTTCCCTCTACAAACGGGTCCTTTCACTACTTTAAACTCGATCAGTGCCACACCCGTCTTTCGTTCCACGTTTCTTAAGACCTAGACTTCAACCTTCGGAACCTGAGAACGAGAAAAGACAGTGAGAAACACATCAGAATCCACCTAGTAAATTAGAAAGATTTGGAGTCAAAGAAGTAGACAAATTTTTTGAGTCTTGGTAATCAAATCGATCATTACCATTCTTTACTCTTAGTGTCCTCTTTTTAGACTCGAAGGTTCATGTGAAACAGTAGTCACTTCACCATGATTACCGATACTCTCGTGGGTCTCCACGATCCTAAGGGACCCGAACTTTACGGTGAATAAGTCAAAGGATTAACAAAGGTCCAAATCCAAATTTATAAAAATTCATTAAAATAAATAAACAAGTAAAAACCGACACGACCCAGAAACAACGACGTGCCCGTAAAAAGAGATCAACACCGATGGGTCACCGATGAAAGATCAACGTTACGAACCCGAAGAGTAACGTCACCGAAGAGAACAACACCTCGTGTCCGAGATCCGTACACCCGAAGTCATCGACACATTCGACCGAGTCATCAACACCAAGGATCTCGTGTCCTAGTCATCAACACCGAGTACCCGATCCAACGAGACTCTGTACACCTTAGAGGGACCTGGTCCCTAGTTTAGTCACAACGGACGTGACCTCCACCTAAGAAATGGTGACTTGGTAGTCTCTTCGAGGTCCAAATCCAAATATTTCGGAAAAGTGAATGAAAAAAGGAATTAGAGGGGATGTAAGTAAAAATTAGTTCTCATAACCACACAGAAGATAGTCAGTTGTCAAGTCGTGACCTCTCTAAAGGTAGGGTCCAGGAAGAGGTTCTTCGCTAGTTTATTATGGGCAAGAAACTACAATAGAGGAATGCCCCTGTAAATCACTTCCAACCTCTCAGTGACCCGTAGAGTGGAATACAGTCGTACAATTTAGGTAAAAAGTCTAACGAGTCCCATACTCAGAAACAACGGTACTACAGTCGACCTCACGACGGGAAGTGACCGACACGGTAGACATATATACCACACTATTGAAATTCCTTGGGGTCCGTAGTAGATTAAGTAGAGTAGATAAAACGTCTTCTTCTTTGACTCCGGAATTCTCTCCTCCCCTAAACAAGTTCCGAAACGTCAGTCATCCACTCAGTTTTGTTTCGTTGTTTTCTGTTGTCTTCTTTCTTTTTTTAGTGGGGACCATATTGGAAGTAATAAGATAAGTACAAATTTTTATGCATCTTTCACAGTACAGTTACATACCGTCTTTGGTGATGTTATGACATTTCATTAATCGGAGGTTAATTTTATTTAATTAATTTTTTTTTGATAGTTATATGATTGAACAAAGGTTTTCCTAGTCACACTGAAAATTTTTATATGTGATGTATTTCTAAAGATACTTCATTAACTCTTACTCTTCTGTCCGGTGTCTAAGTCTCTTTTGTATACTTTTCTGTATAAACTAAGTTCCTGAATAGGTTTTTATATGTTTCCTGAGAATTTTGATTTCGCTGGGTCAATTTTTACCCGTTTTATAGACTTGTCTGTGGTGTGACTTCTTCTATATGTCTACAGTGTGTGACATACTTTTCTACGAGTCGTAGTGTACGGTAATCCCTTTACGTTTAATTTTGTTGTACCATGGTGATATGTGAATAACAACAAGTCAGGGATTCAGCACAGACTGAGAAACTCTGGGGTGCCTGACGTCGTGAAGTCCAAAGGGATAGGGAAGTGACGGAGGACTTCAAACGAAGTGAGTACCGATAACTGAGCCACTACGGTAGGTTGGTAGAGAACGAGATAACGGGGGAAGAGGAGGACTGGAGAGAGTAAGGGTCGTAGTCCCAGAAGAGGTCACTGAACCTACAAGCGTAGTCCACCGGTTTCATAACCTCGAATTCATAGTCAGGAAGGTTACTTATAAGTCCTGACTAAAGGAAATCCTAACTGACCAAACTAGAGGAACGACAGGTTCCCCGAGAGTTCTCAGAAAAGGTCGTGTGTTAAGTTTTCGTAGTTAAGAAACCACGAGTCGGAGAGACACCAGGTTGAGAGTGTAAGTATGTACTGATGACCTTTTTGACATCGAAACTGATATGTCTGGAAACAACCGTTTCACCACAGAGACGAAAAATTATGAGACAGATCCAAACAGGATCGAAAAGAAGTTTTCTCGTTCACAGAAAATCAAAGTACCGACGTCAGTGGTAGGTGTCACTAAAACCTCGGGTTCTCTTCTTTTAGACGGTGACGAAGGTGAAAAAGGGGTAGATCAACGGTACTTCATTACCCTGGCCTATGGTACTATAATCAAAAAACTTACAACTCAAAATTCTGCCAAAAAAAATGAGAGGAGAAAGTGAGAGTAGTTCTTCCGAGAAATAAAGGAGAAACGAAAGACGGTAAGTCAAGTCAAGTCAGTGAGTCAGTACAGACTGAGAAACATCGGGGTACCTGACGTCGTACGGTACGGAAGGAGAGGTAGTGGTTGAGGATCTCGAACGAGTTTGGGTACAGGTGGTTCAACCACTACGGTAGGTTGGTGGAGTAGGAGACAACAGGGGAAGAGGAGGACGGGAGTTAGAAAGGGTCGTAGTCCCAGAAAAGACGGTAATCTCACCGTAGTACACGTATAGACTTCAACAGCTACAAAGAGGGTCGTTAGAACTAAGGTCGAACACAAATGGGTCGGACCGTAAAACTTGCTATATGAGACGTATACAATTAATTCGTCCCACTGTTATGTGTTGGGACAGTATAAGGAAAGGATCTCAACAAGGTCAGGTAGCAAGGTACAGGTCAAGATTGACAACGAAGAACTGGAAGTATGTCCAAAGAGTCCTCCGTCCATTCCACCAGACCATAAGGGTAGAGAAATTCTTAAAAGGTGTCAAACACCACTAGGTGTGTCAGTTTCCGAAGTCACATCAGTCACTTCTTCTTCATTTACATAACCACCTAAAGGGAACGAAAAAGATACTGCGTCGTTTACAACCGTCCAGGGAGATGGAAAAGATTTAGGTCGAACATGTCAACGTCCAAGAGTCAAGTACATGACGACTTCGGATCGAACTTCCTAAAACGCATATTGGAACGATCGTACACTTTCCTTACGTTACCATACCATCAAACTTGTAAGAAACTGTAACGGGAAAAACCCCTAACCTTACTTTTGACTGGAAAAGTCAGGACACCGGTGACGACTCAAAAGGTTTAAATAACCGTATAACTCACGTCGTGAAAGTGTCATAGTAGAAAATCCTAAACTTTATCGAGTCGACCTTAAGGTAGTGGAGATCATCGAAACAAGTGTCATTAAGAAGGATTCTGGGTCAACTGAAGTGTGAGGTCCTACAGACTGAGATCCACTCACTGATGTGGTAGCACCAATAGGTCTAACAATTCTGGAAGAATGATCTGTGTGAATAATCTTACCGATTTTAGGTTTGCTGACTATTGTAGTTTACGACTTATTCTACATCTCGTCATCCTTGAGAACAAAATAACGACCACCCTTACGTTTCACCATGTCAGGAAAATCTTCTGTCAAACCTCCGAAGAATGTTTTGATTTATATGAGAATGGTATGTCGGGTCGTTAACATGAAGAACCATAAATCGGTCTCCTGAACTTTGGTATACAGGTGTATCTTTGGACGTGTGTGTATCGTTAAAATAAGTATTAAAGGTTTTGAATCTGGTTGGTTCTATAGGAAGTCATCCACTTACCTATTTGATATTATATAGGTCTATTATTTTATAATAAGTAACGATTTTTCTCGATAGTTCGGAACTTTTTCCGAAATTTACGTATAATGATTCACTTTCTTCGGTTAGTCTTTCCGATGCATGACATATTGAGGTTGGTATACTGTAAGACCTTTTCCATTTTGATACTCTTGTCATTTTTAAATCACCAATGATTCCCGATCCCCGATCCCCACCCCCTTCCCTAATTTACTACCTTGTGTTCAGTGACTTTGATAAGATACACTATGATATTACCACCCATGTGTAAACAGGTTCGAGTGTCTTATATGTTGAATTCACACCTAGGGTTATATTCGCTACCTAAAACCCATTATGACTCCAGTCAACCACAGTTACATCCAAGTATCTAATTATGTCATGATCAGACCGCTCACTACAACTATTATCCTCTCTGACGTACCCATCTCCTTCCCTTATATATCTTTTGGAGATGAAAGACGAGTCAAAAAAGACACTTGGATTTGGAAAGATTTTATTTCAATAAACTTTTCACATTAACTCCTTTAATTCTGTTTTCCTCTTATTACTGTCCCTTTATCTACCCTTGGGACCCACTCCAATTACCTAGTTTACACACGAAGTTTAAAACCGTGTGAACGACCTCCACCCAGTGTATGAATTGAAGGTTTGTCTATTAAAGTTTTGTCCTTAGTATAATCATGACCTAACCGGTTTTTAAAACATACCTAAAAAGGTATGGTAGAATGTCTTTTTGGACTTGCTTGAAAACCGATTGGCTTATATATAATTCCCGACTATCATAGAGTCAACTATTGCTTAGACGGACGTTTCGACCTTTGGGCCCAAACTAAGGACCCTTCCCTTCTAGAAACCTCCTTCTTTACCGTTGGGTGAGGTCATAAGAACAGACCTCTTAGGGTACCTGTCTCCTCGGACCGTCCGATGTCAGGTACCCCAGTGTTCTCAGTTTGTACTGAATCGTTGATTTGATTGGTTATACTTAATTATAAGTATACACTTTTTGTCAAATCGTGTCAACTAAGGAAATTAAGACGTTGATTCTAGTCTCTTCTTAAAGAGAATACAAAGAGACATGACCCCTGTCCTACTTTATCACTTGTTACAGGAGTTGTTGTAAACGATACATTAATTTTGTCATCTAAGGGATACATCTCCGGGATCGGAATATTACGTCAAATGGGTTTCCCCAGGAGTCACGAGTCGACCCCGTAAGACCGGACCGTCACATCCAGTCATACTTATTGTCCAACCGTCTGGAGGGCTTTCTTTAACAGTGATAACGACGATCCAGGCCAACGATGGACAGTCCCCTTGTCTCCCACAGGAGTCCCAGAGTCCGTCACCTGACCTGTGACGACTCTCAACCGTAAGTGGAGGGGGGTGGGATAATTAATTTACGTTCCTGACACCTCACTGAAGTCTATCTCGTGACATTAACACAGCTGGAGGAAGGGAGATTCCTT
This sequence comes from Capra ibex, assembly GCA_006410555.1. NCBI lineage: Eukaryota > Metazoa > Chordata > Mammalia > Artiodactyla > Bovidae > Capra > Capra ibex. The sequence continues at coordinate 69,621,237 of SJYO01046538.1, forward strand.
GAACAAAGAAAAAAACTTTCTTATAACGTGTCCTGACTTTCTTACTCCTTTGATTTTTTTTTAGTTGAAGTAACTCCACATTAAGCGTACATTACTTTGAGTGTGGACGATCACATGTCCGACGACTGGGCACATTGAGGGTGGGGTACGTCTGTGTCTTGTAAAGGTAGAGGAGACTGTCAAAATACTTACAGAAAGAGAAAAAGCCAATTAGAGACGGAGGAAAGACGAGAGGGGCAAGGGGTGGGGTCCGTGTTCGACTGTGTAGTGTCGACTAACCACCAGACCGATCACAAAGTATCTTTACCTTGGTATGTTACACCCAAGAAGAAAACACAGAGCAAAGAAAGTAAAACATATTTCAGACACTCTAAGTAAGTCACAGGAAAGTCTACAGTCATCATATGAGGAATAACAACTGATGATCAAGTAAAGTCTTCATATGGTGATACCTAAATAGACAAGTGGACAACTACTTGTAATACCAACAGAGGGCACGATCCCACACTCACATCGAAGACACTTGTGGGTACACACTGACGAATACACCTGTGTGCAACAACACAGATGATAATGGCACTGATCGCCCACCACCACACACAATTTCTAATGGATGAGGAGTAGAGAAGGACGGACAAAGGACGAAGGAAAATGGGAGGTTGATTGAATTGTATCGGCTGGATTCTCCCGAGGAGAACATAAAAAGTAAGGGTCCACCATTGTGAATGAGTCCACCACGGAGAAGAAATACTTCTACGAGTAGTCGGAGACAAGTTGGACACTACCCGAAAAAGAAATTGACTTCGAGGTCTCATAAGAGACCTCCGTACGGACTCGAACGTCCAAGAGTAAAAACCGGAATTCCGTTCGGATCAAGATTTTATGTCGAAAAGGGTCTCTCTTGTTGTACCTCCCCACTACATCACGAACGAGACAAATTATTGGGAGTGGGCGGATAATAAGAGAGAATATTTTAAGTCAATGAACGGAAGTAATATAAATAGTGTCAACAATTAACATATGTCAAATAAACACCAAACAACCAATATTACGAACAGAGAAGATAATGTAACGGTAAAATAATTGGTGACACATGGGTCGTGAATCGTACCTTAAACCAAACTCATCCGTGATTTTTTATAACAACTTACTTATGTCTCCGAGGTCGATAACATGTCAGAGGTAATGACGTATAAAGTCTGGTCCTACGGATTTCCATCAAGTCGAAGGACCGGGACTCTACCAAACGGGTCCAACGGCTCCCGTAATTCTAAAGGGAAGGAGACAAATTACATGTGTACTACACCTTTAGACGGTCTGTAGTCATCGACTTCACTACCTCGACGTAGGAGTATGACTACCCCTGACTCTGGGTTTCCCTAAAAAGTTTCTGTAGTTCGGGATAAAGTTCGTATTACCAAACCCCTGAATCTTACCATTCCGATCTCAAACTAAGAGTCGAGAGGGTGGTTCAGTAACACTAAAACTAGTTCATTGAGGGACTCGGAACCAAAGATAGGATTGTCCGGAAAACTATACTAGTGTCGAGAATGCAGTGAATTTCGGTGGAGGTCCGGTCTACCAAAGAAACTGTCCAAGAAAACACGGTACTCAAATTCAGGTGAATACAATACCTATAAAAGCTGACTCAAAAGGTAAGAGAAGAACACCTCACCTGAGGTCTCCACTCTCGTCGGTGACGAGTTCTTCACCGGACTATCACGTCTCTCTCCGTCCAATAAAAGGGGAAGAAGACCCACGTCGACTCCCCGTACAGTCGAGAGTACCACCTGTGCAACGACTAAGTCCAGGTTAAGGAGTAACTAATTATTGGGGTGGAGGAGAGAAATACAGTCAGTAATAATCGTACCGATAATAGAAAGATTTAAGTCAAAATTCGGGTGAACGACAGAACCACTGAAATCTTTCAGTTTGGGAGAACCCATAAAAGGACAACCAAGAGTCAACCAGGATAACGGAACTCCATTCTCGTCTTCGGAGTAATAACGGGAATAGAGGTCCTTTTTGAACAGCAAAGTAGAGACACCCATTTAGGAGTCCTGTCCCAATGAATTGTTGTAGACACTCAAGAATGATACACGGTCCACTACACAGTTCAAGTCATCCCTTCTGTCTTTTCTCCTTTAAGAAGACGTCCATCATTCATGTACCTACTTCCCTATATGTCCCCGAGTTTGTCGTCTCCTCCCTGGGGTTTGTGTCTCTGACCTCGTCGTTCGGTCGTCAAGTCGTATGTCCGACCTCCTTGTCAATCTCAACTAGGAACCCCATCTGTCACAGATTAAGTAGTTTAAGAAACGTTAAACTTCGAAGACGAAGAGGGTTAGAACGGTATGGTAATTGGTCGTGGTATATTTTCTCCTTAAGGTATGGACCTACTAGGTAGCTAAAGAAAGTCAAGTCAAGTCAAGTCAAGTCAAGTCAAGTCAACGAGTCAGTACAGGTTGAGAAACACTGGGGTACCTGACGTCGTACGGTCCGGAGGGACAGGTAGTGGTTTCTGGTCTCAAATGAGTTTGAGTACAGGTAACTCAGCCACTACGGTAGGTTGATAGAGTAGGAAACAACATGGGAAGAGAAGGGTGGAAGTTAGAAAGGGTCGTACTCCCAGGAAAGTTTACTCAGTCAAGAAACGTAGTTCAGACGGTGACAAAGATGAGAAAGAGGTAGATAAACGATACTTCACTACCCTGGTCTACGGTACTAGAATCAAAAGACTTACAACTCGAAATTCGGTTGAAAAACTGAGAGGAGAAAGTGAAAGTAGTTCTCCGAGAAATCAAGAAGAAGTGAAAGACGGTATTCCCACCATAGTAGACGTATAGACTCCAATAACTATAAAGAGGACCGTTAGAACTAAGGTCGAATACGAAGAAGGTCGGGTCGCAAAGAGTACTACACGAGACGTATCTTCAATTTATTCGTCCCACTGTTATATGTCGGAACTGCATGAGGAAAAGGATAAACCTTGGTCAGACAACAAGGTACAGGTCAAGATTGACAACGAATGACTGGACGTATGTCAAAAGAGTTCTCCGTCCAATCCACCAGACCATAAGGGTAGAGAAAGTCTTAAAAGGTATCAAATAACACTAGGTGTGTCAGTTTCCGAAACCGTGTCAGTTATTTCGTCTTTATCTACAAAAAGACCTTTAGAGAACGAAAAGGTTACTAGGTCACGTACAACCGTTAAACTAAAGACCAAGGAGACGGAAAAGATTTTGGTCGAACCTGTAGACCTTCAAGTGCCAAGTACATAACAACTTCGGACCGGACCTCTTAAAACTCGTAATGAAATGATCACACACTCCACTCACGTTAACACACCATCAGACTTGTAAGAAACCGTAACAAAAAGAATCCCTAACCTTACTTTTGCCTGGAAAAGGTCAGGACACCGGTGACAACTCAAAACGTTTAAACGACCGTATAACTCACGTCGTGAAAGTGTCGTAGTAGAAAATCCTAAACTTTGTCGATATGACCTTAAGGTAGTGGAAGTGATCGAAACAAACATCACTACGAAGGATTCCGGGTGAACTGAAGTGTAAGGTCCTACAGACCGCGATCCACTCACTAGTGTGGTAGTAAAAATAGACCCAGTACTTCTAGAAAAAACATATCAAGAAGACACATAAGAACGGCGGAGAAGAATTATAGAAGACGAAGACAATCCTGGTATGGTAAAAACTGGAAATAACTCGGGTAGAAACGTACTTTACAAGGGAACCAAAGAGATTAAAAGAACTTCTCTAGAGATCAGAAAGGGTAAGATAACAAAAGGAGATAAAGAAACGTAACTAGTGACTTCTTCCGAAAGAATACAGAGGAACGATAAGAAACCTTGAGACGTAAGTTTACCTACATAGAAAGGAAAAGAGGAAACGGACATCGAAAAGAAGAACAGTATCGATAAACATTCCGGAGGAGTCTGTCGGTAAAACGAAAAAAACGTTAAGAAAAAGAACTCCTACCGGAACTAGGGACAGAGGACATGTTACAGTGCTTCGAAATAGGTAACAAGTAGTCCGTGAGACAGATAGTCTAGATCAGGGAATTTAGATAAAGAGTGAAGGGGACATATTAGTATTCCTAAACTAAATCCAGTATGGAATTACCAGACCACCAAACGGGATGAAAGAAGTTAAATTCAGACTTAAACCATTATTCCTCAAGTACTAGACTCGGTGTCAGTTGAGGACCAGAAAAATAAAAAAAAGACTGACATATCTCAAAGAGGTAGAAACCGACGTTTCTTATATTAGTTAGACTAAAGCCACAACTGGTAGACCACTACAGGTACACATCTAAAGAAATAGGTAAAGAAATAAGTCACTTATAACGTCGTAAAAGGTTCACGCCCCAGTATCTTCCCGTGTTTTCTTTATTTTAGAGCCACGAGTACCTCTCCACCGGCAGTGTCACAGACCGAATCTGACGGAGTCCGGGAAAACACGGAAGAACTGGACAGGGGTTCTAAGACACAAAAACTCAAGGACCAATAAACGGAAAAATAACGAAGTCACATTGGAATATCGTCTCTGGATTGTGACGAAGAGACCTCAGGGGAGTGACTATATTGGGTCGGAGAAAGACCGATATATATACACTGAAAACTTTTTATAAGAGTCGAATCAACATCGGGACTCTGGACAATGGAAGTGTGTGTTCGGAGACCCCACAGTCGCCCACCGTGTGGTGTACCCCAAACAAAATCGATGTACTCAGTTTTGACCTCTCGACTCTTCGACTCACCCAGGTTAGTTCCCACTAAGAACTATAGTCTCACACAGCACACACCAAATATCGTCTTGAGGTACGACCCGACTTTTATCTCTTTGTGTAAATTGAAATGACCTTTTCCCTCGACCGTTCTCGAAACGGTACGGATCCTGGGTCAGTGTATCCAACCCTAAACCCCGTCCCTAGACCTGAGTCCTCCCTTTAGTTTGGTCTTCGGGGAGCATATCGGACCCCTCCCCGATATACTGACACTGCCCTTCCTTTTAATTTTATTACTTGTGACTATCAAAAATATTACCTGAATTGTGACAAGATTTGTGAGTCGTAGATAAATGACTAAATTAGACCCTGATTAAATCAGACACAGAAAAGATCCTCCAGAACTTTCCTACGGTAATTTTTTCCGATTCTATTTTTCTTATTTATTTTTCCCGGTTCTAGTGGTCTACCAGGGGGGCTTCTGTCTGTGTTAATGTGACTCTCGACTCCCGAGAGTTACAACGAAGATAAAAAGGATTCTTACATGGTAATAGAAAGAACTGACAACACTACGACTTCCTCCATTTCTCCCTTCACAGGAGTGTCACGTCCCACCACACGTACTGTTCAACGAGGTCCACACAGAACTGACAAACACTGGGATACCTGACATCGGGGGATCCGAGGTGACAGGTAAGAGGTCCGCTCTTATGACCTCACCCAACGGTATGTCCTACCACCCTCCACCCCAAATTGAAGACGCTTGGAACGCTTGGAAACGTTGTCGAAGACAAACGTTGACAACGGTGGAAACTAAAATAAAGGGTGAGACCGTAGGACGTAGAAAAAGTGAAAATTCGTCTTGACTCGTATTACTCGGACAACTTTTAGGGTCCTTGGACAGAGACCCACATCTAACGAAAACGGAAAGGGGAATATTTTCTTCGGAGTGGAGGACCAAAGAACAACTAAAAATCTCCGTGCTGACAAACTGTTTGGTAAAGTCCACGACAGCCGTCCGACGGATTGCTCAGGAGTAGGAAGTGTAGTGACTGATAAGTTGACTAAATCCCTTTTCACGGGGGGTGACTACACATTCTTTGTCTACGGCGTATTAACAAGGCATAGAAGGGGGGGGGGGGGGAAAAGAAAAGGAGACACAGATGAAGACATATTCGAAAGGGTCCTCTAGACTACCAAAGGGAACGGTAAAGAGGTGACCCTTGCATAAGATTATTACGTTGAATGACGGTCAATTCCATAATATAATCAATTATAGATTCCTATAAAACAGAATGGAATTCCATTCTTTAATGGAATTAAAGAATTACATTAAATTCTTTAATACAATTACAAACAACGACAAAGTCGAATTCAAATAATAACTTACCGGTCAAAAGGATAAAGAACCAATGAAGTTTGAAACTTTTACGAAAATCGAACAGAAATTTGTAGTGGAGACAAAGGGGGACGAAACCACCAAGAAGAGAACAGGAAAGAAGGATTCCACCATTTATCTTTAAGAACACCCAGACACCAATTGGATCAGGTATTCATGGAAGTCGTTTGAAGAGATCGACACACTGAGATTCACCGTTGAGAACTTATCTTGGATACGTAAAACAATTGTTAGACTAAAGGAGGTACCTGAGTATACGAAGCATAGAACCCTTATCGTCTTATCTGTAGACTCAATGCCCGAGGGTCCCTAGTTACTCTGGACTTTCTCCCAGACCAAACTAAGGGATAGACTACGAAACGAACTGAAAGAACCGTCGTATCTCTATAGTCTTGAAGAATGGACGAACACACAAGACCTGTCCGCTCCTTTTCTTTTCTCACACAACGACTTAAGTTCTCTGTCTAAAAAGTAAAAGTACTTATTCAGACGTCAACACGATTAAAGTTTTCTCGTCTGAAACAGGAACAACAAAAACAATCTAATCTTACACAACTGATAATGATCAGTCACTCTTGACCACCCAGGAACCACCAAACACCTATTTCGGAATTATGCGATAATGTCCACACAACGTACAGACATGCACAGAAAACAGAAGGCGTCTCGACGTCCTCCTTGGGCCAGTATCACTAAGTTAATTAGGACAAAACATTGATCCTACCTTTTCAAGTTCCCTTTGAGTCGACGGACACGGTTTTGGGTCTTTGAAATAAGATCCTCCACGAATTAACACCGCCAATAAAATCCACATTAATAAACTTGGTTCCTAAGGACAGAAGAGACCTTTACGTAAAGATAGGACTAGACAAGGTGTTTCCTAATCTCTGTCGAGTTTATAAAGAAAAGTAATGGGTTGTTGGGAAAAGGAGTTTCTCGACTTACCTTGTATAAATAGAAAGTTTAATCGTATTTTAATTTGCTTGACATAAAACTTGTAAAAAACTTTTAATCTCCTCTTTACGTCATCCTTTTCGAGACCTCAATCTATTGGACCAGAGAAGAGGGTCAAAGTGACTAATTATTCTCGAGACACCGAAACCTATTCAGTAAGATTAAAACGTAGACATTCTACCCCTTTCATTATGTCTACTAAATTATCACTGTCGAAGGTGAATCAAGTCGACCATTTCTTAGGTGGACGTTACGTCTCTGGGACCAAGTTAAGGACCCAACCCTTCTAGACGACCTCTTCCTTATCCGATGGATGAGGTTATAAGACAGGACCTCTTAAGGTACCTGACATTCCAGGTACCCCAGTGTTGCTCGACCTGTACTGACTTACTGAATGTGAAGGTACACATGTAGTATCGAGATTTAGGGCAAGGCAGGGACGTTTCATACAAAACTACAGAGGACCAAATTTCTACTCTTTTTACCTCCGACTTCTGTACAGGGGTGTTCAGGTTTATTTATTCACTATTTTTTAATCCCGTAATTCCGAGGAAAACACTACGGTCCCAGCCATCCATCTCCCTCCTCGACTACTGACTCTAAGACAAGTAGTGTACAAAAAAACTACGAGTATCTCACCCCCAGTCACTACATCGACGACGGAATCGTGTCCCTATCAGTCGAGTGACCCCGGCGACTCGGGGACGGAGTGAATTTAGGTGTCAAACATTCGAACAAGACCGATAGGTTAAACAAAGAATGAACACCTTGACTTCTTTATTTCCAAACACAATCCTATTGGACCCAAGTGCGACGCGAGACGGACGTAATCAATGGATTTGAATCACCGAAACTCTGAAGAGACCGTCAGGTCACCAATTCTTCGGTGTGAAGGTTACGTCCCCTACGTCTAAACTAAGGACCACCCTCCTGATTCTAGGGTGTACGGTACGAACGTCACTCCGGTCTTTTTTTTTAATTTAAATCACCAAAATTTATTATACGTAAATAATGGAACATCAAAGACATCGAGTCTTCAGGTCCGGACCGATTCAATCCCGGAGATGAGTCTCAGAGTCACCCACGTTTGTTCCACGGACGGTTCCACACAAGAGTAGACCTACGAACTTTCCTCTTCTCAGGTTGAGGTAGAGTAAGTCTAACAACCGTCTCAAACATAGTAGTACCAAATATGTTCGGTCCTAGAACCGAAGAGTGACCGATAACCGATAACCGATGACCGATGACCGACAACCAGGGGATGTTAAGGGACGGTTCACCGAAAAAGGTGTCCTTCAAGTTTGTGTCGTCGAATGAAGAAGTTCTGGTGGTCTTCCCGACCTCACTCGACCGACCACTTCACCTCAGAGTGTAATTCATTACATTAGTGTTCCAACTGTAGGGTAGAGGAAACTCCAAAAGATATCCCGTTGGGTGAGGTCATAAGAACGGTCCTCTTAAGGTACCTATCTCCTCGGACCACCTGACGTCGGGAACCCTGACGTTTCTCAGTCTGTGTTAACTCATTGATTGTGACTCAATCTTCGTTCAGTGAAGGGCAGGTACAAGTCCCTTGAGAGTTTCGACCAAACCTCAAAAGACACGTTCGACCTAGATAAATAAATAAAGAAAATAACTTCTACCAGAAACTCAGTCCTTCCAAACCGGTAAGCACCTCGAAGTTTTCTCACGTCTTGATCCGCTTCCAGTATGGATGGACCCACTAGTGTATCGACTTAGTTAAACCACGTAGGTACAACTTCGGTTTAGAATAATACGACTTGGGTACAAACCTTTCAGGGAATGAAATAAAAAAAAAACTTAAAAGAATGACAAATGTAACCCTAGAATTAAGGAATGGAATGTCCCAATTCTACTACCTACAATTTTTCCGATAAACGTTTTTCATTGGACCCGAAGGGTCCACCGAGATCACCATTTCTTGGGTGGACGGTTACGTCCTCTACGTTCTCTACACCCAACCTAGGGACCCAACCCTTCTAGGGGACCTCCTCCTTTACCGTTGGGTGAGGTCATCAGAACGGACCTTGTAGGGTGCCTATCCCTTCGAACCGCTCGACGTCAGGCACCCCAGGGTTTCTGAGTCTGCACTGACTCCTGCCCGTGTCTCACATTTTGTCATTGTACTATGTGTGTCATCAGTGGCAAGGCGGGTCTAAGACCTAAGGGTAGGTGTAGTCGAAGACTCTCTACCGTATCACGGTCGAAGAAAAGGTCCTCAAGTAGACGGGGACGGGGTGCTTTTATTTTTACGTTTGCGAAAGACCCCACTACTTTTTATTACGTTGCTAAACGTGTAAAACCTACGAATTTTTAGTTGTCCCCGGTAACATTTCTCAGAAGGTTCGTAGAAAATTTTCCTGACTGTACAGTAGTAAAACGATTCTCAAAAGTAGAGAAAAAGTAAGATGGAACATTAAAAGGAAGACCTGGTCAATCACTTCTTTTTTTTTTTCAAATTTTTCGTCGTCATTTTCTTTCGGAATTCTTTTGTGAGGGTACGAGGTGTCAATCTGTCTCCAAAGACTTTACCGGTGAAGGACGGACTAAGACCGGAACGTAGGAATAAGTCCACGGACTCAATCCTTAGGAACCAATTCTTTTGTCCTGGTATTACTATAGAAGACATTTGTATACGAGTGAAGATTTCCCTAAGAATACTAATGGTCTTACAAATATTAAAAGTGGCGTTCCTAACCTACCAAATCACAAACTACCAAGATTTAGAATTGTACAAACGAGACTGTTTACCACCTACCTGAACGGAAATCGCCCGTGAGGAATACCAACACTTTACTCTACCAAATCGAGTCAAAACTGATAATGTTAAAAGATATAAGGCAGACCCCAATAGTACTTGTTACGTCTCGTTAAAAATAATATGAAAATAGATATTATCATCGATTGAAAGTGATAAAAACCTAGTAACAATATAAGTTTAATATGTAAAAACTCCTCCTGTAACTATGGATGTGAACCGAAACGGATAAGGAGATATTAAGTATCTAATTGACCAGAGTAAATAGATACGTACCCAGTGGGAATTACGAGTTTAGATACATAGATTAACGACCCAAACTAAAGAAATCTTCTTAGAATTACGTCCGCGATTTAGTCTTAGGGGTTTGTTTCGTCATAAAATTTACTTGGAGAATTAAAAGAAAAATGTAAAACCTTTGATAAAGAGTGTTTTGAAAAAGACTAACTCCGATCTCATGTTTCTTTTAATATTAACGTTATCATAATCGATATTCAAGGAACTCCCATTACCGAAACAAAATGAGTGGAAACTTATATGGTTTGTGTTCGAGAATGTTGTATGATTGTTAGTACTTTCTTTGCCCGTTATAAAATATCTCAATAACTATTTTACAAGACCTTGGTCTACCAAAATCACGATTCAATAAAGTCTTAATTTTTCCTGTCTATGTATTTAATAAAAGAAAACGTTTCTTTACTCATCCTTCGTAAAAAACAACATTCCCTCCACCGTGTAAGAGGTTTGAGGGAGGTAGACAAACACACTCAGGAGTATCCTCCGTACTGGGTGAAGTACGACTTTACCTGTACATTAACGGATCATATTCGACTTTATTATATTCGACTTTACCCGTACATTAACGGAAGGAACCCGGGTCTTTGACCCGAAACACGTCCGACAGTATATCCTCAAAACTTAGACTTAGTCACCTCGTTTCTTTATCCTCGTCAAATCTTATTTATTAGACCTTACCACCCTTACCGTGGACCCCAGGTTACTATCTTCACAGTCATCAGTACATGGGTCCAAGGGAACTAAATGTCCTGACCAAAGGATCGAAACAATGATTAGGACACCTGACAGGAGATAAAATTGAATGTCTCCGAATGTATACCTTCGGAGACCTTAGGAGGGTAGACAGTTCCTTTAATTTCGTTATGAGGTAGAAACCTCCCTTAAAGGTCACCAATTAAAAAATTAGTTTCTTCACTTTTATACTTCCATCGCTAAGGATATTATAATGTAAATTAAGAGATTTTACTCGTTACGTGTCATACTTATCTAGAACACTTAAAAAATCTCGTTATATTATGACTATCATATGTCTCCTCTTACCATCGGTAAGAGTGATTACTTGACTATGTCTGTAGGATTTATTTTTACTATCGTTTGACTTATGTCATTGTAGTTTTCTTATTAAGTATTACTGAATCATACCAAATAAGACCCTTTTACTTCCATCAAGAAAATAATTAAGGTCATGGATTTGTTTAACTAATTATATTATATAGTATTGAGATCCATTTTCTTGTTTCTTGTTATACTATTAGAATCATCTGTCACTTTTCTGAATATTATTGTACAATAAGTTTTAGTGACGTCTACCACTAACGTCGGTACTTTAATTTTCTACGAATGAGGAACCTTCCTTTCAATACTGGTTGGATCTATCGCATAAGTTTTCGTCTCTGAAATGAAACGGTTGTTTCCAGACAGATCAGTTCCGATACCAGAAAGGTCCTCAGTACATACCTACAACCTGACACTTCTTTCGACTCTCGGCTTCTTAACTACGAAAACTTGACACCACAACCTCTTCTGAGAACTCTCAGGGAACCTGACGTTCCTCTAGGTTGGTCAGGTAGAATTTCCTCTAATCAGGACCCACAAGTAACCTTCTTGACTACAACTTCGACTTTGAGGTTATGAAACCGGTGGACTACACTTCTCAACTGAGTAATCTTTTATGGGACTATGACCCTCCCTAACTCTCGTCCTCCTCTTCCCCTACTGTCTCCTACTCTACCGACCTACCGTAGTGGCTGAGCTACCTGCACTCAAACTCACTTGAGACCCTCAACCACTACCTATCCCTCCGGACCGCACGACGTTAAGTACCCCAGAGTTTCTCAGCCTGTGCCGACTCGCTGACTTGACTTGACTTGACTAAGATATAAATTTTTATATTTAGAATTCTTTAATTCTCATCAAAAAAGAGGTTACACGGTTTTTACTTGATAAGTTTTTATTTGTGACACTATAAATTATTACTTTGTAATCCGAGTAACGGTGGTTTCAGTCTTGAAAAAAGACTTTCAAGACCCGGTATGTTATTCTATAGTTTGAATTTATTCTGATAACATCTCTTTATGTATTTCCGTAGTGATAAACATGTACAAACAGAAGGATCTTTTGGACTTTTATAATTGATATTTTGAGGATCTTCATAGCTCAATTCATTTTATAGATATATACTCTATTTATATATTTTACTTATCTCAAAAGAGATATAGCGTTTGTTTTTAACCCATTATACTATCTCTTTTTATATATTGTTGATATTGTTTTTGTTCATCGTCGTTAAAATTTCGTTCTTCCTTGATAAATCGTTTAATATACTTCATCATATTTCTCGAAAACCTATTCACTTCTCTGTATCGTACTAGATATAAGAATTTACTCCTCTGGTTGATCACATTTTTACAGAACGGACGAGTCAAGAAGGAATGAGAACAGTTCATCCTCTATGTATCACTCCGGACTAGTATCTGATCAGTAGTAATGGGACAACGTTATGTTCATGACATTATTGAATACCTGAATGCCTGTTATATATCGTGACACTGAGCTGTCCGTCTCATCTTTCGACATGAGTCCTGGGTCTGTAGTCTAAGTTTACACCGAACGATTTCTGTAAGACTCTGAGATACTCAGAGTCTTACTGTATCGTCCCTCTCTATTCCCTGAGCGACTCCAGGGTGAACCTACAAAGGTAAGGGACCAACATGGAGTAGGTCATGTCTGTGGTAACCACCGTGAGTTCCCTTGACCGCCTCTGAGTCCTTCGGGGTCAGTCCAACTATAGGAACTCATTTGTCCCATTATATCACATATTTGGACAATGGAAATGGTCGCGTGTCCCTGAGAATGAGTTTTACCAGGACGTGACCCAAATTACGATACGACAACTCTAGAACTTTAAGAACTATTAAAAACTTGTTCCCGTGGACATAAAAGTAAAAAGTGACGTATAGTGGTATTTTTGGATTGAATACACTCTACAGTCTCATAAGTAAAAACAGACAGAAGTTTAGGTCGACAACGTCCTGTTTAACCTGAAATTACGATAGAATTAATTTTAAGAGGAAAACCCGGGGATAGTAGGGGTGTATGGGACCTCTCTTTGATGTCCAGGAAATACTCATACATAAGACATCCTAAGATCAAATACGTTCTGTGTCTCTACTTCCTGTATCAGTGGTAAGAGTTCTACGGGTGACTACAACCTCACTTCACTATCCTTGTGTTTGTGTCATGTTCCACTTACACAAGAGATTCTCTTCGTATTTGGTTCTTATGGACCTCTTCCTCTCCTCGTTAATTGATGAAATGTATCTCTACATTACAAAGAAGACCAGAGACTCCTACTTATCTCTATCTGTCTCATCGACCCCCTCCCGTTAAGGTCCGTTTACTTCTCATATTTATTCTTCCAGTACTTTCTTCTTACGTAAAGTCCTTACCGACCTCAAGTGCCACTGACCTTCTCCCTTTACCCCACTCTTATTGCCCATCTTCTACGATGACCTCTCCATTCAACCCCATCTGACTTCTCCAAACGTATGGAGAAACGTCCGTTAAATCTAGAATAGATCATCTGTTCTACCACGCTTTCATAAAAAGAAAAAATATTTTTACTTTTTAAAGTACAGTTCTACTTTCTTAAACTAACACTTGTGAAGAATAGTGGATCTAAGGTAGTAATCGTAAAGTAGTGTGAAAATTTTTAGTGTATCGAAATTTTTCACAAATCACTCCTTCGTCCGAGTTAAGTTTCCCATACCTTCTATATGACCTTCATCTCTTTAGTCACCCTTCTATAGTCCATTCTTAGTGAAGGGTACATTGTGTCTTGTGTCGTATTCTTAGAGTTTGCTTCTTCTTAAAGGGACCGAAGTTTTGATGAGTATATTGTTATAAAAGGGAGTTTAGAAATATCTGTAACCAAATACTGGAAGACTCTAAAATCACAAAGTCTTATTTTTAGATTCCAGTCAAACTTAAAACAAGGAAATTCCTATCGATGAAAAAAAAAGAAGAACCTCCAAAAATTCTGAAAGAGGTAATTGATATATTAATTGTTTTTATAGTCTATAAAGAACTAAAAAACCTGGTTTATAAGTTTTTTATCAGTTTTTAAAAAACCGGAGACCCTTTAAAAGAAGTCAATACAGAAACTAACAAAAAAGAATGAGGTCTAAGGATCTTTGTAGGTTATAAGGATCTAATGTAGTATTAAAAAAGGAGAGTAAAGGGATAATCTTGAAAAACGAGAAAGGAAAGTCAAGAATCCCTTGGAGTCGAAAAGGAAATATACACATAGAACTAAAAAGGAAATATACACTCAGAACTAAAAAGTGTTAGTTCTAAAGACGTTTTCCGAAAGTGTTAGTTTTATCTAAACAAATAAGACAAAGATTATCTCTATATAGATGATAATGAGAGATTAAAACGGACTGAGTGAGAAAGTCAAGTCAAGTCAACGAGTCAGTACAGGCTGAGAAACTCTGGGGTACTCAGCGTCGTGCGGTCCGGAGGGATAGGTAGTGGTTGAGGACCTCAAGTGAGTCTGAGTGTAGGTAGCTCAGTCACTACGGTAGGTCGGGAGTAGGAGACAGCAGGGGAAGAGGAGGACGGGGGTTAGGGAGGGTTGTAGTCCCAGAAAAGGTCCCTCAGTTGAGAAGAGTGTTCTACCGGTTTCATAACCTCAAAGTCGGAGTCGTAGTCAGGAAGGTTACTTGTGGGTCCTGATTAGAGGAAATCCTACCTGACCACCCTAGAGGAACGTCAGGTTCCCTGAGAGTTCTCAGAAGAGGTTGTGGTGTCAAGTTTTCGTAGTTAAGAAGCCACGAGTCGAAAGAAGTGTCAGGTTAAGAGTGTAGGTATGTACTGGTGACCTTTTTGCTATCGGAACTGATCTACCTGGAAACAACCGTTTCATTTCAGAGACGAAAACTTATACGATAGATCAACCAGTATTGAAAGGAAGATTCCTCATTCGCAGAAAATTAAAGTACCGACGTTAGTGGTAGACGTGACTAAAACCTCGGGGGGTTTTATTTCAGACTGTGACAAAGGGGTAGATAAACGGTACTTCACTACCCTGGTCTACGGTACTAGAAGCAAAAGACTTACAACTCGAAATTCGGTTGAAAAAGTAAGAGGTGTAAGTAAAAGTAGTTCTCCGAAAAATCAACGAGAAGTGAAAGACCGTATTCCCAACATAGTAAACGTACAGACTCCAATGACTATAAAGAGGGCCGGTAGAACTAAGGTCTAACACGAAGAAGATCGGGTCGCAAAGAGTACTATATGAGACGTATGTTCAATTTATTCGTCCTACTGTTATATGTCGGAACTGCATGAGGAAAAGGATAAACCTTGGTCAGATAACAAGGTACAGGTCAAGATTGACCACGAAGGACTGGACATATATCCAAAGAGTTCTCCGTCCAGTCCATCAGACCATAAGGGTAGAGAAAGTCTTAAAAGGTATCAAATAACACTAGCTGTGCCAGTTTCCGAAACCGTATCAGTTATTTCGTCTTTATCTACAAAAAGACTTTGAGAGAACGAAAAAGGTACTAGGTCGCCTACAACCGTTAAACTAGAGACCAAGGAGACGGAAAAGATTTTGGTTGAACTTGTAGACCTTCAAGTGCCAAGTGCATAACGATTGCGGACCGAACCCCTTAAAACTCGTAATGAAATGATCGTACACTCTACTCACGTTAACACGTCATCAAACTCGTAAGAAACTGTGACGGAAAGCAACCCTAACCTTACTTTTGACTGGAAAAGGTCAGGACACCGGTGACGACTCAAAACGTTTACACGACCGTATAACTCACGTCGTCAAAGTGTCGTAGTAGAAAGTCCTAAACTTTATCGAGGTGACCTTAAGGTAGTGGAGGTGATCGAAACAAACATCACTACGAAGGATTCCGGGGGAACTGGAGTGTAAGGTCCTACTTGGAACCGATTAATGGAAAGGAAAGACGGGAAAGGAAAAGCAAAACATTATAGAAATAATTTTATTATCAATAAAAATAAAATATCTTCAACATACTAATTTTTGGAAGGTGTCAAGGGGTAAAGGATCTCCTGTTGTACGTTAAAAACATCATACAGTAAATACCAAGCAGTATCGACCCGGGGTGGGTGGCGGAGGGACATGTGTGTACGATACGAAGTCGGTGAGACCTATAAGAAAATATGGAGAGAGGGTAACAAGTACGACAGGAGAGACCCACCTTACGGAAGAAATGAGTGAAGGTAGTCCTTTTAACGATAAATGGGACTCAGTTGATTATTACTGAGGTTACGATAACAAAATCGTCAGAAGGTAATAAAGAGGTGAATCTTAATTAATAAACAAAAAGATACGAAGGTACTATATTACTAATCTCCTGAGTCAATATAAACACACTTACGTAACAGAAAAGGTCATTTAAGTTACATTGATCTTAGGGTAAAACTTACATATATCATATTGTCGACTATAATTAAGTTAGTCGTTTAAAAATAACTTTTTGATGAGTTACTGTTTGTGCCACGATCCGTGAACTCTATGTACCCACTTGTTCTGTCTGTTTTCTGAAGTTCTTTGAGTATCAAACACTTCCCTTTTATTTACTGATCATTTATTTATTAAAGGATACTAGTGGGCTTCGTCGGTGGACATTTTACAATCTAATTGATTTTAACAACTTACTTAGAAACCACGATCGTGTCTTCTTTCATGTTAAAAACATAGTCAATAGAAACCGAAGTTTCGTAAATTATTGGTCTTTTTAAAGTCACCATATGTTGCTATTTGTAAAAAATTTGAACACAGACACCTAGTCGAGTCAAGATCCAATCCGAGTATGTCCACCAACTCGTCCCAAGTGAGTACACAGACACACTGAACGACCCCAATCGATTAGATCCGACCCGAACATATCCCCATCGAATCGAAAGAAAACGTTGGTCGACTTATTGAGACTGTTTGAGGTTATTCGTTGGGATAAGTTCAGAAACGAACGCAGTTTGGACGGTGACTGGTTTCGGTCCGTGTACCAATTCGGGTCTCAGGTTCCCCTTCCTCCATGTGGCATGGGTTTCGTCCTCCATAACGGTTCAATGTACCGTTTCCCACTAAACGTTAAGGTAATAACCTGTGCCATACTTTTCAACCTTGTTATTGGGTCTGACAGAGTCCAGAGAACTACATGTACTGTAGTACACTATCTAACAGCAAATCAGCGATTCAACACAGGTTGAGAAAACAATGGGGGTGTCTGACCTCTGGTGGTTCGAGGAGACAGGTACCCTAAAGGGTCCGTTCTTGTGACTTCCCCCAACAGTTAAGGAAAAGGTCCCCTAGAAGGGTCTGGTCCCTAGTTTGGGTACAGAGACGTAACCGTTCTTTTAAGAAATAGTGACTCGGTGGACCTTCGGGAGTATTCTTGACAAGTTATCGATTCAGAACAGACTTAGAAACACTGGGGTATCTGACGCCGTCCGGTCCGAAGGAACAGGAGGTGATAGAGGAACTCAAACGAGTTCAAGCACAGATAACTCAACCACTACGGTAAGTTGGTAGAGTAGAAGACGGGAAGAGAAGAGGTAGACGGAAGTTAGAAAGTGTCGTAGTCCCAGAAAATACTACTCAACCGACAAGAGTAGTTCACCGGTTTTATAACCTCGAAGTCGAAGTCATACTCAGGAAGGTCTGACTAAAGAAAATCCTGACTGACCAAACTAGAGGAACGACAGGTTCCCTGAGGGTTCTCAGGAGAGGTCGTAGTGTCAAGTTATTGTGTTTAAGAAACCGTACTATTCTTACTCATCTCAGACTACTTAGGAGTTCGGTGATGAACCCATTTAAAAAACTGGAAAGGAATGGGAGAAAAAAGGGAATGGGTTGGATGGGAGGGGACTGTGGGGTAAAGGGTACGTTGTGGTGGTTGTATAGTAAATGAACCAGAACTAAGTGAATGAATGAGTCACTACACCAAAGATTGTAAACGTAGAGAACGAACCCTCCAAAAAAAAAGGAAAAGACCCCACACACATATATGTACAGAACCCGACGAGACGACGTGTTGTCCCGTCTTCATGTTTTTGTGATTATGGTCGGTCCTCAAACACATATCTATAAGGTTAAGGAAGTCAGTTTCCTCTCCCCACAGACTTCTAGAAGGTGACGGAAGGGTCTCAAAGATTACCTTAGTTTGAGGAACAAACCGTCATTTGGGAAGTCACTGACAGAGTACGGAGCCGAGGGGATGACCGCAAAGGACCCTAGTGACAGTTTATTTGAATGACAACAATTACAAGTCAGCGGGTCAGTGCAGGCTGAGAAACTCTGGGGTACCTGACGTCACGTGGTCCGGAGGGACAGAGACTGGTAGAGGGTTTCAAACGGGTTCAAGTACAGGTAACGAGCCACTACGGTAGGTCGGTAGAGTAGGAGATTGCGGGAGAAGATGAATGAACGTGAGTTTAGGAACAAAGTCCCAGACGAAGACACCTTTCGACTCATTCTTTTGTACATAACTTTCAGACGGTACTCGTCTTTCGTCACACCCTCAGGTGAGAAGACGATTATTTACATAGGACTCTTCAACATAATAACGACGATAGTCAAATAGCCTTTTTTAATCCACCCATCACTTTTCTTGTACCCCGAAACCTTAGTCTGTTTCAACCCGAGGTCTTGAAAGAGGTGTTGAATGAAAGGATGGGAAGCACTCAGAACAAGTAATATTTTACGTCTATTACAGGCAGATTTTGACATTCTACTACGGCATTGTGTACATTCACGAGAAGTGGTACGGACCGTGTACCACCCATAAGTCATTCATATTCGAGTTCCTTAATCGTCTCTCTATGGACCGTCAAAGATACTCTTTCATCGAGACTCTCTCTCCGACTATGAGAGGGTGTAAGGTTCCAAGAAGAAAGGAGGAAAAGTACAGTAAAGTGAGAGGGACATCAAGAGATAGGTAATTCTCCTGAGTAATCGGAGTACCTAAGTTTCAATAAGGTCTTTAAGGACAAATCTGAACCTGGTTCAATACACGGAGAAACAGGAAACTAAAGGACTAAAGATATTGACTCTAACATTGTGGATTACATTTTCAACAACATTCCTAATTACTATTACTATGTAAATTCTCCAAATCGGGTGTCGGACCGTCTCTTTTACGAGTCATTCACCGTAGTCAATTATAAAGGAAATTTTATTACTGTCGTAAATATGTCGTAACACTTATCTGTTATAGAGTAAATTAGGAGTGTTGTTCACGTACCCCGTCCATAATAATAATAATAATAATAGTCTGGGTAAAATATCTTTTTCTTCGATTTCGAGTCCCTTCGGTTCTCTGAGTGGGTCCTAGTGAATCAATCAGAACCCGTAGTCTTTGTTTAGAAGGGGAAGTTGTAGGTATAAGAAAGTGAAATAGAAGGAAGACGATAGAACCAATAAATAAGAGACGGAACGGATCACTTTCAAGGGGTTTCTGTCCTTATCTAAATAAAAGGGGGGCCTAAGACCCCGAGGTGAGTCCCTTGAACCAATAACTCTTTCCTTAATTTATTAACAGTCCCCTTTTCTGTCGAACATCCTCTTGCACTATTTAAGTTGACTCTTTCGCGGTTCCCGCTTCTGCGCACGTTTCGACCGTGCTCTCGTGTCCGGAAATCCGACAACGAATTATTATAATTGTTCATTATAAACAGATCGTAAAATGTCAACAGTTTCATGAAGGACTACAAATCAGAGTGAACTAAGAGTGTTGTCGGGACACAAGACGCCATTGAAGAAGAGTGTTATAAAAATGACGCCGAGTCTATCCTATTCCCTAACCAATTTTGTTAGGTCGGTCATTTACAATCTTCGTCTCACAGAACCTCGTGGACCTTTGGTCTAGAAGATAACAGACTATTGTTGGTCTTAAACGTAGCACGAGTCCTCAATTTCATGTAAGTGTTTACAGTAGAACTAAAACTGTCAATACTTCCGTAATAGGGGTAAAATACCTCGTCTTATGACCCCGAGTTTCTTCATTTTCCTGAACGGGTTCCTGTAACTACCGTTAACGGACTCAACCCAAAGTCTGCCCCCAGAAAACTGTCGTTTTTAGGCAGATGGGACGGCCTGAGACTTACGTCGGAGGGATTAATTTTACTTCTCTAGTTAAAAGAATTAGATAAGGGTCACAGAAGAGTCCCTTTTTGGAAGGAAAAACGGGGAGAGAAGAGAAATCTGGAATCAGTGGTACCCTTGTCACGGGGATTACCCGTCCTCTCCCGGATCCACCTTCCAGAACCACCCTCGGCTCGAGTAGGGTAAACGAATACTTCTAGTCGACTCGAGGAACTCAAAAGGACGGAGAGTCTCCTCGTCCCTCCACAGAGTGACTCAATTTTTACGTCGAAGTCTTCGTCTATAAAGAGTGTTTGGGTACACCGAAGAACCCGTCCTACCTTAGAAGGTCCGACCCGGAGACTACAGACAGGTGGAGAGAGGTTAGTGTCCTTTCGTCCCCTTACTTCTGTCCCTCCTCCACCCTTACCTCCGATTCGACGGGAAAAGGGTTGCTCTTTGTCGAGGGACGAACATTTGTCGTCTTCCAGACCCCCTTCTGGCTCACAACCATAGTGTAGTTCGATCTCTTGAAGATATAGTCAACGTCCTAGACTTATCAAATAAAAAGAGACGAACATAACGTTTAAATATTGTTTGACTCTTATTTCGTATGAAAAAAAAAAAAAATCAACCGGAGAGGGAGAGAAGGGGTGTTACAGACCCAAAGGGAGTTTCGATGGTTCACGATTAAACTTTTTATACAACGGCTGTTCACCCTCTCTTTTTCCGTAGGTTGCACTTTACGGGAGATCCCGTACCTCCTTGAGGGTCTCTCTCTTTCGCTCTCTCTCGTTCCCGCGTACGCACACGCACCCGACGCGCGAGGGACTCGTTGTCCTTCTTTATCCTCGTCGTTCTTCACGCCTGACACCTTCGGCCGTACATGGAGCCACGACCTACTTTGAGAGACAACGTAAATTCCATGATGTGTTTAGAGTAACAACCGTCATAAACGACGTAAATAGTCCCAGTGGACATCCAATGAAGGATTCTTTTTAATCTCAATTATTGTTGTTGTTGTTGTTTTGTGAAGATGACTTCTTAAATATACAAAGGAAGAGTACCTATTTTTCTGGATCCAATGCGAAAAAAAGGTTAAAACGAAACAGACGGTCCTTCGAATCTCGTTTTTCATGTCGAGTTTGTCTCGGAACCATCTCTACGGTAGTGGACGAATTGGTGTAACAAAAATGGGGTACCGAATTGAGAGTATTAAAGGAAGGACGGAAAAGAGAAAGAGAGAAATTGAATTTCTGTTTATAAAATAGTAAGATACATACATTATATTTACCGAAATGTAAGAAACAACTTACACCGTTATACATTCATTTATTTCCGTTACCGTGGGGTGAGGTCATGAGAACGGACCTTTTAGGGTGCCTGCCCCCTCGAACCACCCGACGTCAGGAACCCCAACGATTCTCAGCCTATGCTGACTCGCTGGAGTGAAAGTGAAAAGTGAAAGTACGTAACCTATTTCTTTACCGTTGGATGAGGACATAAGAACGGACGTCTTAGGGTCCCTGCCCCCTCGGACCACCCGACGGCAGATACCCCAGCGTGTCTCAACCTGTGCTGAATCGTCGTCGTGTGTATTTATTCGGAAAGACCTCGTTTGAAACCCACTCGTTCAATTCTCCTATCTCCTCGCTCCCTTCCTTTAGGACTTTAACTGAAGTCCGAACGGAGTAGATGTAGTTTAATGTAGTGGAGTAAGGGTTGACGAAGGTTAGAACTCTAACCGTGGTCCCTATCCCTCTCTTGAAGGTTCTATCTCGATTATCCTTACCGAATACCACCCAACCACGACTGGGGAACGTGAAGGACAGTCGTCTTGTGGTTCGTGTTTCCCGTATCTTAAGTTAAACTTGTAAGTCCTCTGGAAGGAGACCCAAGAAGGGTACCGTCAGACCCAAAAATTTTAACTCCATATCCACTAAATGTTTAATCAAAATCCACATGGTATTTGTCCCTCCGGACCGTACGACACTAAGTACCCAAACGTTTCTCTGTGCTGACTCACTGACTCGACTATCACTAAACTATTAAAAAATTCTCACATGAGATAAACTCCAATATTTATTACCGATATTAAGGGTCACGACACGTTATATAGGAATAACAAACGAAACATGTATCATAACCATAAAACACAGAGAAGTAGGAGACAGTGATAGAACGGGGAGGGACGAAGGAAGAGAGGTGACAATTGGTGATCAAGAGAGACACTTAGAAAAAATCAAAGACACATATTCACTATTACATAAACAGAAAGAGCCTGAATAAAGTGGTTCCTATTATAGGAAATCTATATAGATGGAACAATGTTCACCGTTTTACAGTAAAAAAAATACTGACTCATTATAAGATCAGAAATACATATTTATATAAATATATACGTATTTATAGAGTGTAGAAATAGGTAAGTAGACAACTTGTGTAGAACTGTTAATATTTATAACCCCATGTACATAGAAAAGCTTACTCACAAAGTAAAAGAAATCTATATCTGGGTCCTCACCTTAACGACTCAGTACCATCAAGAAACGACTTAGTATAAAATTCGAAAGACTTCTTTGATATATGACGAAAGACATGGTCGACGTTAAATGAAAGGATGGTGTCACGTACTCCCAAGGGAAAAGACGTGTGAAAGTGGTTATAAACAAAGAACATCCCTCCAGACAAACAAAATTCATAATCTTTCTTATACCCTAAATCTCCGGTTTCTGACATTTCAAAGATCGAGGTTGATACTCCTGAACTCCGATTGGAGAATGAAAACCGTTTCTTACCTATTATAATTGTTGAGATGTATCCATTAAATTCATAGTTCACTCTTATTTCCACTTTCACAATACAACTCACATTCCTTAATGTTATTAATTAATAATAGTACCTAAGTCCCAAGAAACGTCAGCAGAGGGTGGTGGTAAACTATGGAATCAAGTGTTTGTGGCATGGATCGACAGGGATACGAGGTCAGTAAGGAACTGGTATGGACCCACGGGAAGAGAAGGGAAAGTCAGGTATCATCTAAGGATGTGTTGGAAATTTTGGGTAGAGTTTATAGTGATGGAACTAATTCAGTTTCGGGGTGGTAAATCTTACTTATGTAATGAAAAAGAATGAAAACCAGTAGTCTCCTAAACCAAGTATGGTAATTACAGTGTAATTAATACAACTTGAACCAACGAAAGACGGACAATGGAGAGAACACAAGTCAAAATTTAGAGACTGTGGTACATCCATGTAGATCGAAACTACATGTAGATCGAAAAATGTAGGGTCTCATTTGTCTCCACTTAAAACTCTGAATACCCGTCTCTTGTTTTAAAAACGTTTTAGGTATATATAAATTCTTTATAAAACACGATGTTTTTCGGTCCAATTATTTTTACTTGATAGTTCGTTATCGAAACTCCACCCGAGAAAATAAAACAATGATAGTTTACACTACCTACTTACAAGGGTCAAAGAAGACTCTTAAGAACTAAAGGTTTAGATTCCGATGTAATTGAGATCTGACCCTGTAATCCCTTGACATTTCTCTATAGACACCTGTAAAGTAAAAATAAATAAAAAATAAATTTAATTTTTAAAAAACATCAATGTCGATTTAAAATAATATTTTTTGTTGAGTCCTTATTGACTTACCTTCTCTTTGTATCCCGTCCCCCCTCCTCCTCCTCCCCTTGCGTCAAAAGTACGGAAGAGGAATGTGTTAGATCACGGAATAGTAGTACCGTATAATTACACAAATACTTGGTCCTTCGAGGTGACTCGGAGTCTAGGTCTTATAAATGACCCCAAAGCAGCACACCCATACTAACTGATTTAGTAACCGGTGCACTGAGTTAGGTCAAAGGTCAGGGAGAGGGGAGGGTCCTCCAACCCTCACCCTTAATCCTCTCACCCCGACTTTCTGTTTCTCGTAAAACAAAAATTTTTCCGACACTCTGTCTAACCGTCACTACCCTTGTCGTTTTGTCTCTCTAAACCTGGGTCCGACACCGTAGTCGACGGACTCACTCGTTGAAGTGTCACAAAGGAACACCACCAAATAAAACACATAATTGGACGGACCCGCTTCTCTACGGGTCTATCGACCATTTGTAAGGGCCCACACAGACACTCCCACAGAGTCCTACTCTAACCGAAAACTTATACATTGGACTCACTTCTTCGACGGGGAGTGGTTACGGTCATCCGTAGTAGTGTAGGTAGTACCCGGACTTATCTTGTTTTTACGTCTCCTTTCGGATTATCAGAAACAAACCAACTTGACCCTGTAGACACAAGACAGGAGTCTGTAACCACGAGGACCAAGAACCCGAAAACCAATCCTAGTCCTACATATGGTAGCTGACGGCACCAAGAGTCCGGAAACCCAAACATGACTTTGATAACTATGTTATTGGGAGGCCCCGGAGGTCAAACGTCCACCGTCTAATACCCTGAAGAGTCGGAGGTATTAGTACACTCGGTCAGAAAGTATTATTCAGAGAAAAATACATCTAGGATAGTCAAAACAAAGAGACCTCTTGTAAGAAGTAAACTTTTTACCCTTATTATTATCGTGTGTAGTAAAACAAAACTCTCAATTTATTCTATTATCTCACCTTTCGGCATTCAGATCACGGACCGGGTCCCATTCATGAGTGGTCTACAGTAGAGTATTAATTTCACTTTCAGTGAATCAACACAGACTGAGAAACGCTGGGGTCCCTGATATGTCAGGTACCTTAAGAGGTCCGGTCTTATGACCTCACCTATCGACAAAGGAAGAAGTTTCCTAGAAGGGTTGGGTCCCTAACTTGGGTCCAGAGGACGTAACACCCACCTAAGAAATGGCCGACTCGATGGTCCCTGAGTTAATTTTCACGTTGGAGTAAAAGTGTGTTCTCCGGACACATAGAGGACTCAAAAGTCTCAATCCCACCGAGAGACGTCGACCGACAACGGAAAGAGGGAGGACTTATATACATACGAACACACTTCACCCGCTCTAGTCTAAGGTCCCCTAAAGTCACCAACTGTGTCCTCACTGGTCTTGGACTTACATGGAGTTGTCTTCCGTGTGTCGGAACAAGACGAGACGAGTACACAGTAGTTTTCGTGACTAAGTAGACCTACGTCGTAAACCCTTCCTAGTAACGGGTCCGAAGGGACCACCGAGTCTCCAATTTCGCAGACGGAGGTTACACCCTCTGGACCCAAGCTAGGGACCCAACTCTTCGAGGGGACCTCTTCCTTTACCATTGGGTGAGGTCATAAGAACGGACCTCTTAGGGTACCTACCTCTTCGGACCATCCGATGTCAGGTGCCCCAGTGTTTCTCAACCTGTGCTGACTCGTTGAAGTGAAAGTGAAAGAAAATAACAGGTCTTCCTGGTACAAGTTGTTGAATGAAGGGACAGATATACTACTTCTACTGTGAGACTATCGAGTCGACCATTTCTTAGAAGACGTTACGTCCTCTGGGACCAAACTAAAGGACCCAGTCCTTCTAGACGACCTCTTTCCTATCCGATCGGTGAGGTCATAAGAACCCGAAGGAACCACCGAGTCGACCATTTCTTAGGTGGACGTTACGTCCTCTGGACCCAAGCTAGGGACCCAACCCTTCTAGGGGACCTCTTCCCTTGTCGTCGGGTGAAGTCATAAGACCGAACCTCTTAAGGTACCTGACATATCAGACACCCCAGCGTTTCTCAACCTGTTCTGACTCTTTTAAAGTGACTTTTCTTATTTACCATGTTCATACAGTCCCACAGATTTACATTTTCTTACCAGACATAGAAACAGTAATAATGTTCCCCGGTTATACTCCTCCTTAAGTCAGACTTGTCGTTATAGTTTAAGTATGTACACGTTTACCGAATGGGGTAATATACTAAGCGGTAGTTCCATACCTTGTCA
The DNA here is from genome assembly GCA_006410555.1 of Capra ibex. Lineage (NCBI taxonomy): Eukaryota > Metazoa > Chordata > Mammalia > Artiodactyla > Bovidae > Capra > Capra ibex. The sequence continues at coordinate 69,647,457 of SJYO01046538.1, forward strand.
GTGTTCTCATCTATCTAAAGTCACTACAAAAAGTCACGAAACACAACCTACACCTAAAATAATCTTTTTATTTACTTATTTTTCTCTTCTGTAGGAACGGTCGAGACTTCCTGTTGAACCTCGTCAGAGAGGACCAACTGTCTTTTGGTGATAGTGGAGACGACTGGACTCTCTCGAGATGGAACCTACTACCTTCCAACAGTGTCTTTATAACACAAGTGAATCGGGTCCCTCGACGTAGTCGTAAAATCCTCTAACGACTTGAGTTGACAAATCTTTCGGGATGTAGAGGGACTGTCCTGTGGTGTCGGCACCACTTCTACTCCCCCTTACCCTGACAAGACCGTCCCTGTACCACTAAATTTGAGTCGGGGATGAGTGAACCTATTACCCGTAGTTTCGTCCCTTTTAGAACAAGGTCGACACTCTCAAGGACAAACACAAGGACCTCTAAACACACGTTCCGTCAAAAGTCATTTGGTTTAGTAATAAAAGACCTTAAGTGACCCTTCAGTCTTTGAAAAAAAGACACCACTTTCAAAATTAACAACCCATGTAAACCTCAAAAAACATTCAACGTAACAAAGACTTTGTACCTATTATGACCATTGACTGTTCTTCGACGAACAAAATTCAAAATGAGACCTAAAGAATTCATAATAGATGTCGTCCGACATACATTATAAACGTATAATGGTTTATTACGTTTCAAGACCTATAGTAACCTTTAATTAACTTCATAGGACCTGTCAAACGAATCTCGTGACACACTTAGATTAAGAAACCGTAAAATACTTCGTTTCCGTAACCCGTGAGTACGTACAGAGAATCTAGATGTTGAGCAAAGAGTCCATAGGAAAACTTCTGACCTCGACCGAGAATTTATAAGTGTTTTATAAAGATACTCTATCGACTTCTCGGACGTCACAAAACAAAGACATTGAGATAAAACATAAAACTCTTTACCGAAACGGATAGTCGAATGGGACACGGTAGTATTTGACTCGTGGATGCGAGGGACAAGTAATATGGTAAAATAGTAATGTTAACGATAATAAATTGGATGAAATGTCTACTCCTTAGACTCCGAGTCTTTTAAATTCACTGAAAGGTCTCCAGTTCATCCACCGTCTAGAATTTGGTCTCCAAAACAAGATGTAATAGTACATTGGTCCCTCGTTTTAACTGATTACTACACTAAGTTCTGACTTCCTACCTCCCAATCTTCCCTCTTAAAGTTTGATCACTACCTTCTGTCTCAACTTTTTTTACCTTTCCGAAAAATTATACCTATATTCTTGGTATACTGATGGTAAATAGTTCATGAATAGTACTTGAACCGTAATACGACACAAAGAGTCCTTTTGGTTGTCTTAAGGGCCCTTTATGACAAGACAAAAGGTTAGCATGTCTACTTATTTAACAAGACTCTAAATTTACTTAAGTGGAGTCCGGTATGTTGAATTATTCGTCTTCGTAAACTAGAACCTGGTTAACGACAGAGAGAAATTTCGAACATGAGAAAGACGGGTAATAGGTTCGTCGTCTCCTAAGAAACGAACGAGGGACAGGTTTGAGTACTTTACACTTACGAAAACGGGTCATTACTGTCGACCTTAAATCCGGGGTCGAGTTCTGAACTAGTTATGATATGTTCCGGTACTTCGGTATGTTTTTACAGGAAACTTTGAATTTCTGGTCGTAAAAGAATTATCTCGTTGTTGTTTTTGGAAACTACGACACGTTTATCATTTTTACATCTTACGCAGAAGAGATTCTAAGACGTCTTCGAATTTTACACCGTTCTATCGAAAAATTCCTATGTAAAAATATTTTCAACGTTCATGTGTATCAAAATTTTCAGACCATCAAAATGTACTGAATATTACCTTTTGTCGTCAGAGGACGGGTGTGGGGTAGGGAAAAGGGTGAAGGGTCTCCGTTGGTGAGTGTAAATACCAACGGAAGTACGCGATAATATATACGCGATATATATATATCACGATATATATATATACGTGATATATATATATATATGACGGTAAAAAACAAATAAATGAATGGACGCATGGATGAATAGATGGTTGGATGGTTGACTTTGAAGAATCGGAACGGTATTTATTCACGATGTTTAGACACCGAATTTATAGCCTTTAAAAAACAGGACACTAGACCTCCGATCTGCAGACTCTAGTTCCACAGTCGTCCCAACCCGGGAAGACTCCCACTACTCCTTCTCAGACAGGGACGACCCATCGAAACCATAAGGAAAGGAACATCGACGTAGTGAGACTAAAGACGGAAATAACAGTGTACCGTAAGAGAGACACGTTCAAACACAGTTTAAGAGGGAAAAATACTCATGGGATCTGTATGACCTAATCTCGGGTCGGTTTCCTGGAGAAAAGACGAACTAATTGGGATATCTCTGAGACAAAAGTTTATTCCAGTGTAGGACTCCATGCTCCCCAACCCTAAAGTTCTATGGAAAAACCTCTCACCCGTGTTAAGTTGGGTATTCTTAATAGATAACAAAAGGATTGTATGTTCTACTCTAAGTCGAGAGTAGAAATGTAGAAGGAAGGTGAGTGAAAATCCGGAGGATAGAAAGACCATTACCAAAAACAATCTAAATCACAAATATGACAATACTAACACTTTTATAATGAACGGAGACCCAGTACATTACTCATACTAATTTAAAAGGAAAGACACGTCGAGAACCAAAAGTACCTTAATAATTACCAGAATACAGGAACAAACGGATCAAAAGAAAAAGAACAAAAAAAAAATTTTGAAAAATAACCACCTTTAACGAAATGTTAAAACACAACCAAAGACGGTATATGGTTACACCTAGTCAGTATTAATATATATTAATACCCTTTATATACATAAATATATATATTTAGATATATAAATATATATATATTTAATTCCCTTTATATGTATATAAGGGAGGGAGGTAGGGCAGGGAGAGTCAGTAGTGTCTCACGGTCCGACCCGAGGGACACAACGAATCGTTGAGGGGTGAGTGACGTAAAACGTGTACTATGACATATATACAGTTACGATGAAAGATTCAAGTAGACTGGGAGTGGAAGGGGGTGACAGATATTCAGGTAAGAGATGATCCAAGTAGTCATTGTAAAAAGATCTAAGGTACACACGTGTCATTATATACTATGAACAAAAAGAGAAAGACTGAATGAAGTGAGACACACTCTCCGGGACGACGACGCCGACGATTCAGTGAAGTCAACACAGGCTGACACGCTGGGGTATCTGCCGTCGGGTGGTCCGAGGGGACAGGGACCCTAAGAGGTCCGTTCTTGCGACTTCACCCAAACGGTAAAGGAAGAGGTCACGTACTTTCACTTTTCAGTTTCATTTCGACGAGTCAGGATAGACTGAGGATCGCTGTGGTACCTGACGTCGGATGGCCCGAGGAGGCAGATACCCTAAAAGGTCCGTTCTCATGACCTCACCCCACGGTAACGGAAGAGACACTCTCCGAGATCTAATTAGGTTGAGTGATCTTGACTGAGTTTAAACAAGGAAAAATACCAACTCATTATAAGGTAACATATTTACATGGTGTCGAAGAAATAGGTAAGTAGACAACTACCTGTAGATCCAACAAAGGCACAGGACTTTCACTTTCACTTCAGCGAGTCAGCACAGGCTGAGAAACGCTGGGGTACCTGACATCGGATGGTCCGAGGAGACAGGTACCCTAAAAGGTCCGTTATCATGACCTCACTTAACGGCAAAGGAAGAGATCTCCTAGAAGGGCTGGGTCCCTACCTTGGGTCCAGAAGGTGTAACATCTGTCTGCGACATGACAGACTCGGTGGTCCCTTCAAGGCACAGGACCGACAACATTTATAACAATGTTACTTATAACCCCATGTACACAGAAAATTTTAACACCAAAAGAGTCCCATATACGGGTCATCACCCTAAGGGCCCAGTACGTAAGGACGGGTATGTAAGGATCCGTCTACATAAGGATTAAAAAATTTTTCCTTAGAGGTATGATAAAAGACATTACCACAATAGTCAAATGTAAGGATGGTTGTCACGTCCTCCCAAGGGAAAAGAGGTGTAGGAAAGGTCGTAAATAACAAACATCTAAAAAAAACTCCTACTTACTTGTCAGTGTGGTAAGCCTGACCATACTCCACCATGGAGTAAATTAAGACTGAACTTAAAGAGATTATTACTCACTACAACTCTTATAAAAGTGTACAAATAAACGGTAAACATACAGAACAAACCTCTTCACAGACAAATCCAGAAGACAGGAAAAAAGTGACCCAACAAACGAAAGAACTATAACTCGACATACTCGACAAACATCTAAGACCTCTAAATGGGAAACAGTCAACGAAATAAACGTCAACAAAAAGAGAGTAAGACTCCCAACAGATAAGTAGAGAAACGATACATTCTTTGAATTCAAAATTTATCTTACGGTGGAAAAAAAAAAGGTAAACAGATCCTCCACCTAGTCTCTCTTAGAACGACACTAAATGTAGTTTCTCACATGACTGATACAAAAGGAGATACTGGAAATATCAAAGACCGGAATGTAAATTCAGAAATCAGGTAAAATAAAGATTAAAGTAAGAAAACGTGTATCGACAGGTTAAAAAGGTCGTAGCGAATAACTTGTCCGACAGAAAAAAAGGTAACATATAAGAAGGGAGTAAACAGTTTCTATTACACGGATATCCATATACCCAAATAAAGACCCGAAAGATAGAACAAGGTAACCAGATATAAAGACAAAAACGTAGTTATGGTATAACAGAACTACTGAACATCGAAACATCATATTGAATTTCAGTCCCTCCAACTAAGGAGGTCGAGAAAAAAAAAAGAAAAAAAGGAGTTCTAATGAAACCGATAAGTCGCAGAAAACACAAAGGTATGTTTAACACTTTAAAAAACAAGATCAAGACACTTTGTACGGTAACCATTAAACTATCCCTAACGAAACTTGGATATCTCACGAAACTCATTATGTTAGTAAGACTGTTATAGCTAAGAAGGTTAGGTTCTTGTAACACATAGTAGAGAGACAGACAAGAACAACAGAAACTAAAGAAAGTAGTCACAGAATCTCAAAGGACGTATGTCTAGAAAACAGAGAAATCCATCCAAATAAGGATCCATCCAAATAAGAAAAACAACGTTACCACTTACCTTAACAAAGGAATTGAAGAGAAAGACTAAAAAGTAACAATCACATATCTTTAATTTCCCTAAAGACACATAACTAAAACATAGGATACTGAAATGATTTAAGTAACTAATCGAGATCATCAAGAAACCACCGTAAAAAATCCCAAAAGAGACATATCATAGACACGAAGTCACCATTTTTTTAGTTGGACGTCACGTCCTCTATTTCCTGTACACCCACGTCAGGGACCCAGTCCTTCTAGGGGACCTCCTCCCGTACCGTTGGGTGAGGTCATAAGAACGGACCTCTCAGAGTACCTGTCTCCTCGGACTGCCTGACGTCAGACACCCCAGCGCCTCTCAACCTGTACTGACTTCGTCGACTCGTGTCGTGTCTCGTGTGTGTACATATCATAGTACAGTAGTCGTCTGTCACTCTCAAAGTGAAGTAGAAAAGCTTAGACCTAAGGAAAGGAAAAAGAAGAGACAACGACACCAACACTGAAAGTTTTGACAACTCATTATCACCACTCTCACCCGTGAGAACAGAACAAAGACTAGAATCCCCTTTACAAAAGTAAAACTCTTATTACCAACGACACCCAAACAGTATGTACCGGAAATAAAACAACTCCAACCAAGGAAGATACGACTAAAATGCCTCTCAAAATAAAAAAAAAATTTAGTATTCACCCACAACTTAAAACAGTTTTTGAAAGAGACGTTAAACTATACCAGTACACCAAAAATAGAAAGTTAAACAATGATACCATGTAGTGTGACTTCTTAGGAACGTAGGGACTCTAGTTAGGGTCAACTAGTCCCACATACTAGGAAAATTACAGAACAACCTGAGACAAACGATCTTGAAACAACTACTAAAAACGTAGACCAAGTAGTCACTATACGAAACAAAAGATTTAATAATTATTTGCTCTGGTTCAAGATTTGACATCTTCTTAAAGATGTTCAGTTTTTTATGTTCTTTAATCATTTTTGCTTACTCCCTTTTCATACTTCTCAATTAAGGTTTTACTTTTTTTGGGTTCCCAATCATTCCCGTCTTTCTCTACGAGTGTGGGTAACCACTAATCTTATTACTTTTACAGTTTTACGATGAAAAGAAGGTGGTCTAACCGGTACCAACCCTTCGACCTACCACGGTTCCCAACGGTCCAGACACCGTTATGTTTTTAACGGTCCAAGGTATCACCTTCATACCTGGTCCCGTCGTCAAGACCTCTCACGAGACGGTGATGAACGACGAGACCGTGTGAGGTTCTACTTGCAAGATGTCTTTAAGATGAAACAAACACTATCGTCCTTCAGCCTCTGTCAACCCAACCACTAGTCATTTACCGGTCTATTCATGTTTACCACTTACGTAAAACTCCTGATAAACACTCAACTTTCGTTACTTAAACTCCATGTGTGTCATCATACGTATCAAGATTTTTTACCACGACTTACTATCTCCATTTCTTTTTCGGATTCTATGAGTCGTTTAATTTGAACATATTTAACTTTTATACACGTATATTAAATTATATGTAAAATTTTCTTGAGCATATTTACTTTACGATGTAAAGTGTACATAGTTCCACCAACATATACCCCTCTACCTTTATTCCCTTTACGTATTTATTTCTTCCCTCCCAAGACGACTCTGGTCCCGACCACTCGATCCCTAACTCCTTACACTAACTGAGTTGGTAGACGTGAACTCTAGATTTTTGTCTGAGTCACAAATGTGTCAATACTGATTTATCTGTAATAAATGTGGACTTAGTACCTCACATAATACTAATGTAAAGGGAAAACCCTATCCTCCTTCATCAAATGAAAGGACCTTAATTTTTATTAACCTTTTTAAAACAAGCGAAAAGACACGTATATAACGACAAAGTAGGGACTTGATAAACGGTCACTTATATAGAGAAGGAAAACATAAGTCTAAGGAGTCTATTAGACACAAAATGCAAAAGAAAAAAACACTGTAGGTAGAATCTCGGAAACCAGGAACCGACACATGACTTAACTCAGGGAGGGTGGTTTAAATACAATTTCGGGATGGGTTACACTGAGACAAACCTTTACCAGAAAGGAATTTTAAAAATAAAATATAACCTCATATCAACTAAAAGTCACAACACAATCAAAGACCACATGTCGTTTCACTGAGTCAACAGGTATATGTATTTAGATAAGAAAAAACTTAACAAAAGGGTAAATCCAATAATATCTTATAACTCATCTCAAGGGACACAATATATCATCCAGGAACAACCATTAGACAAAATTTATATCACCGTACATATACAGTTAGGGTTTGAGAGTTAAATAAGGGGAGGTGGTGAGAAGACGAAAACATTGGAATTCAAACAAAAGACACAGACAAAGACAAAACATTTATTCAAGTATACATAGTAAAAAAATTCGAAGGTGTATATTCACTATAGCATACCATAAACAGAAACTGAATGAAGTGAATTATGCCATTAGAGGTCCAGGCAGGTACAACGACGTCTACCGTACTACAGTAAGAAAAATTACTGACTCATCATAGGGCGACATATATACGTGGTGTAGAAATAAGTAAGGGGACATTACCTGTAAATCAAATGAAGGTACAGAACCAACCTGAAGGGTCCACCACGATCACCATTTCTTGGACGAACAGACACGTCCTCTGATTCTCTGTATCCAAACTAGGGACCCAGTCCTTCTAGGGGACCTCCTCCCGTACCGTTGGGTGAGGTCATAAGAACGAACCTCTTGGGGTACCGTCTCCTTGGACCACCCTACACCAGGCATCCCAGTGTCTCTCAACCTGTGCTGACTTTGATGAATCGTGGGTACGTACAGAACCAATAACATTTGTCGCGATCTTACTGGTAACACCACGTACATAGGAAAGTTTGGTACCAAAAGAGACATATACACGGGTCCTCACCCTAAAGACCTAGTATACCAGTGAGATAAAAATCAAAAAATTCCTTGGAGGTATGGGACAAGATGTATCACCGACATGGTTAAATGTAAGGGTGATTGTCATATCCTCCCAAGGGAAGAGAGGTGTGGGAGAGGTCGTAAATAACAAACATCTAAAAAAACTACTACTGGTAAGACTGACCACACGTCACTATAGAGTAACATCAAAACTATAAGTAAAGAGATCATTAGTCACTACAACTCGTAGAAAAGTACACGGAGAACCGTAGACATACAGAAGAAACCTCTTTCAGATAAATCCAGTAGACGAGTAAAAATCAGATAAATCCAGTAGACTAACCTAACAACCCAAAAAACCTATAACTCAACGTATTTGATAACCATTTAAAATCTCTAATTAAGGAACAACCAACGGAGTAAACGTTTATAAAAGAAAGTAAGACACCCGAAAAACAAAACAAATACCAAAGGAAACGACACGTTTCCGAAAACTCAAATTAATCCACCTCTAGCAGGAATTTCCCCGAAGGGAGTATCGAGTCAGTCATTTCTTAGACGGACGTTACGTCCTCTGGGCCCAAGCTAAGGACCCAGTCCTTCTAGGGGACCTCTTCTTCTACCATTGAGTGAGATCATAAGAACGGACTTCTTAGGGTACTTGTCTACTAGGACCGTCCGATGTCAGGTACCCTAACACTCTCAACATGTACTGAATCGCTGATTTGGTACCCAGGAATCCTCCATTACTCGAGGATTTTCTCCTCTGGATTAACTTACCATGACCACTGGAAGATTCTTCTCCTTCTCTAGAGAGAGAGAGACGGTACACTTCGTATCACTCTTCTACTGGTAGACGTGGGTTGTTTACTCCAGAATGGTCTTTGGTCGAGACAGTATAGACTCTGAAGATGGAAGTTCTTAACACTCTTTTATTTAAAGACAACCAATTCGGTAGGTCAGACACCATAAAACAATACAATTGGGTTTGACTGATTTCTGTCTAAAACTTTAGTTCTTTACCCAGCCTCGACATTGTTTATGAATTTTACACCTTCCTCGAAACTTTGACCCACCACCGATCTCCGACCTTCTTAAAACTCCACGTACGAACTTTTCAGATCGAACGATATTCCTCTAACAACTGTCTTTATACCTGTAATTTCTACGAAGGACACTCCTGAGTCTTTTCTCGTCTCGATCTCTCTTTCGGAGACAAAAGGACCTCAAATACAGTTATTAGTATTTGTCTTTCAACCACCCTTATGTCTACAATTTCCAGTAAGACTACTCCAGAGTCTACCTTCACTCCCTGTGTAATAACCTTTGGTCCCTTTTCAGTTAGGACATTATTTCACTGTTTTTTTAAACGTAAGATCACACAAAAGCACCTCTTCCGTTACCGTTGGGTGAGGTAATGAGAACGGACCTTTTAGGGTACCTGTCTCCTCGGACCATCCGACGTCAGGTACCTCAGCGCTTCTCAACCTGTGTTGACTCGCTGAAGTACGTAACCTCTTCCTTTACCGTTGGGTGAGGTCACAAGAACGAACCTCTTAGGGTCCCTGCCCCCTCGGACCACCCGACGACAGATACCCCAGCGTGTCTCAACCTGTACTGACTTCACTGAATCGTCGTCGTCACACAAAACCTTCCACCTTGAACACTTGTTACTTTACTCTACAAATTCACTCTTCTAAAACTTCGTCTTACAACTTTTATGTAGGACTCAGGAGAACTGACGATACTATTTTACACTCTACTCTTTATACTTCTTCTTTGATTCACTTTCCTTGGTCTTGAACTTCTAAATCTTTTAAATGTCGGATTGATATAACGTTTTTTTACTCTTTTGATCAAGACTTCCCTCCAACTTGTTGATAAACTATTCCTCTAATCATATATACACTTGATACTTAAGTCGGTCGGTGAAGTCGCCTTTCGTCTTAACCTCTATCCTAATATAAGTGTCTTTGTGACGACCAAAATTGACTTCCTCTACCTCTACCTACTTTACTCCTTTCCGACAGTCCTAAAGAATCTAAGAAGTTTTGTCCTGTCATCCCTATAAACCGACATTATGACACGAAGATCAAAGTACCTTATCCCTTCTTACTAGCACTTAAAAGAAGAGACGAGACCAAAGAGATAAGAGAAGAGATCTGTAAGGTTTCATACTGAAATTAAAGAGACAGAAAGGGGAGATCAAAGGTAGAGAAAAAGAAAACATGAAAGACTCTCTAAAAGAGTTGAAATAAAAGGTTGGGAACATAACTAAAATAAAGACGAGTGAATAAACATTAAAGTTTTCTAGAGTAAAATACGTCTGACTAAGAAGAATAAATCATCTACGTATGAGAAATAAATCGGAATGTTATAAGAAAAAAAAAAAAAACAAACCACTTCTCCAGTCAAAAAACCTCTACAAAAGAAGACCAGGGACGTAATAAAAAGAAAGGACATTCTAGGAAAATGAAGAACTAAAGAAAATATAGTCTTCGAAAGGGAGTTCATAGACCACTACACCCTGATAAAGTAGTTTCTCGTCTTGTGATTTTTGGATCCCTTTACTGTAAGACCCTCGTCCCTGTCTCGAACAATTTACCACTCAAAGTAACATCCTACTAGACCATCCCAACATGTTCCTGTTTTTGTTAATTCTCATGGAAATCGAGAAAAGACGACCCGACTAGGGACAGGGGTCTCTACTTAGAAGGTCAGAAGGAGGACCTCTTCTATACGAACCGAAGGTTCGTGAGGACAACGGCTTGACTTATTCCTCTGACCAGGAAAATCGTAAGTCATTTATCTGGAAGTAGATGGGGAAGTCAAAAGTCATACTTTAGTCTGAAGTCGAGACGAATTATTGGGACTCTGGTCTTACAGACCAAGTCAGAGAAATACCTCGGATATAGATCAGAAGACGGCGTTACCCTCCTCTCCAAGGGGGTCGACGTCTAAGACTAGGTCTAAAGATTGAAATAGAGGATAAAGACAGAGTAACCAGAGGTTGAAAGTTTTCATGTGACTCGGTACTTAAGGACTCGAAAGAACTCAAAGAGGTGAACGTATCCGAACAAAGACCTTATGGGAGTAGTAGTCAAATCTTAATTTAAAGGTACACAGATTACTTATTCAATGATGGAAAGGTAGACGAGAGATCAAAGGTCTTAAAGGAAGGACAGTGGAAGAAGGGGTAGGAGGACAGTAACGTGGTATAGAAAAACATGGAGACATAGTAACACTAAACAAAACTCTCCCTCTTTACCGTTTTGTGAAGACAATTCAGACGTCGAACTAGTCCTCAGGATATTTCAAAAACTCTTTTTATTGATCCCTATAAACCCTCTGTAATAAATAACTTTATTCCTTAAAGTCTCCGTTTTTGAACTTTAAATTTAGGACCAAGTCTCAGAAACAATCGGTACACGGAACTCGTACAATTGACTTGGAGAGAACCAGAGTATCCAAATTTTTTTTTTTTTTCCTATTATTGTGGATGGAATAACTAAATAACCCCGAAGGGACCACCGAGTCTACCATCTCTCAGACGGACGTCACGTTCTCTGGACCCAAGCTAGGGACCCAGCCCTTCTAGGGGACCTCTTCCTTTACCGTTGGGTGAGGTCATAAGAACGGACCTTTTAGGGTACCTGTCCCCTCGGACCGCCCGATGTCAGGTACCCCAGCGTTTCTCAGCCTGTGCTGACTCGCTGAAGTGAAAGTGATAACTGAATAATTTTAAATCTTCATATACATATTTCGTAAATTGAGTCTTTGACTATATATTCTTCATGACCTATTCATCGTCAAATATAGTAAAATAACAACTGTCTATCTCCATGGTAAATAGATAATAAATGACTCTTACCCCCTTCTCTTTGTTTCCGTTAAGTTCACCGTCAAAATAATTTCCATGGTCCCTTTACAGTTCATTTAGAGGGAGGTACGAAGAGTTTACGTTCTAAGAGATTGTTGTTGATCTAACCTCTTACCTTAACCTAGAGGATAAAAGACTGATCTTACCTGTGATAAATGTATACAAGTCATCTTCGTTGAATTGAATGAAGGAAATAACGTTCATCCACCTCTCGATCCTTCACCAATGAAAGAGGTACGAGATGTCTTAGAGACGGGTCCTTAGAAATAGGAGAGATCTCAGATTGTTACGTCAATCTCTTGTCAGATAAGTTTGTGTCCATTCACATTCTTCTTTGCCCTCTCTTTTCTGTAGAATCTGTCACCACCGGAGACTTACGTGACTGGGTGGATGGGAAACCATCTCGATACCGGGCAACCTACTGTCTGACAGTGGTTGGTTGGAGCAAGATGTGGTTCAGTATACCAATTTTCTCTTTGACCTTCTGGTGAGGTCTAAATGAAGAATCCGGACAGGATATCCCTCCCTTCATCTTTAGGGGAACTACTATTCTTGTCTTCTTCTCTCCAAGGAAGGACTTTCTTAAGAACCATGATAACCCCAGTGTAGGGTAGAAGACGGTATAAGGACAAGGACAGTGGAATGTCTTGTAGCATATAGTAAAGAGATATCTGTAAAAACAAACTAAGAGTAAAGAAACATTAATTTAACGAGTATCGGATTTTATATAGAGAAACAGAAGAGATTGAAGGACTCCATCTCTTACGTTCTTGACAAAACACACACAATCAGCGAGTCAACACAGGTTGAGAAACGTTGGGGTACCTGACATCGTGTGGTCCGTTGAGACAGGCACCTTAAGAGGTTCATTCTTATGACCTCACCCAACGCTAAGAGAAGAGGTCCCATAGAAGGGCTGGGTCCCTAGTTTGGACCCAGAGGAGTAACGCTAGTCTAAGAAATGGTAGATTCGATGGTCCCTTCGGGATTCTTGACAAAAAGGGGTTTCATTAAAAAAGTATAGTTCAATCGTTTCTTACTCTTAAAGTTTGTTTAGTTCTTGACGAGAAATTTAACGTAAAGGGAACTACCCTCACACCAGGTGTCTTCAGGTGCAACCATTGTCTTTAGTTTGTAGGTCAGAAGAGGGAGTAGGTTATAGCTACACTCCGAAGAAGGGACCCCGGTACCATGTATCAGCCTACCCAGGAAAAGACCCAATAATGTCAAAAAGTACGGAACCCGAAGATTAGACTCTACTTCCCTACGAAAGGGACACCCTAACTTTACGTTTTAGGAGGGGTCACTGACCTCCCACTAATAATTCAGATCTAAACATACACACACACACACACGAAAATCAAAAACATTTTCGCTTTAAGGATATCTTCCTTCTAGGGACAACACTCTTATTACTTATATTTTGTTTGTTTTCGGGAGAACCTTACCTCTCCAAAGATGAGTAACAGTACTATCTTAAAGTGCAGAGGACGAGGAAGGAAAGAGAGAGGAAAGGGGGATGGAGAAGGAAAGACAGAAGAAAAGGCAAATAGGAAAAAGACGAAGAAAAATAGAAATCAAGAGAGAACGAAAATAAAAAAGAATAAATCAAATAAAATTAAATGCCGAGTAGAAACAGAAGATAAGGGAAAAAAAGGGAGGAGTAAATGGAAGTATGAACCTAACAGTGGTGAGTCGACTTAATTCGTCCTATGACTCGTTTTCAAAAGGTCTCAATTTTTCTTTTTTTCTGAAGACAAAGGATACCTCGAATTGTAAACTCTTACATGTGAACACTTGCATTACCATGTGTCCTGGTTGAATCCTTAGATCCCGGTTTAGAAAGACGAAGACAACCTTACCAATAAGGACCTTCTCAGGTACCCTCAGTGAATACTCCCACCACTGATGTTCGCCACCGGAAGAGACCCTGGAGGTTGAGTAAAGAGTCTCCCGTAACCCTCGGGTCGCTGGTGATGCCGAGAGACGTTGAAAGGTGGAGTCTATCTAGACTTGACTACTGGACTCCCACTCTTCGAGACATATTGAACTAATGTAAAAAATTGTTAAGGTAAAAAGAGTACTTTTCTGTGGAAGTCTTGTGTCACAGTCAAATAGAGACGTTAAAATCTGTAGTTTATCGAATAAAAAAATCAAGAGAGACCCAGTTTCTTACAATAATTCTTCTTTTTACATTTTTTTATAACCGAAACATTGTTAAGACTCAGGTCTGACTTCCGAGAGTATTTGGGTGTCTTTACAAGAACGAAACTTTAAGAAATCTCCTATTTTCTTCTATTTTTATAACATGTCCCTTTCTCACAGGATTTTATATGTAATTTTTTACTTTGGTTCGGTTATTTTACCGGTTGTCTAAAACTTCCAATTACACGGGTTTGTAAGAAAACCACCTTAATAGTACATCCAAGATCTACACTAAAATGACGAAGACCCCTCTAGTGAAATCTTAGGTCTCATATCTAAAACGTACTTGTCCTTTACTATTAATGAGAAGTGGAAGGAATAAATAAAATCTTAGACACTTGACTCTACAAACGAGGTAAAAAGTCCTGACCGTTTTCTATGACCTAGAATAAAGTCCTAGGGGTCTAATCTTGAAGTAGAGGTCTATAACACTCAAACGAAGTAATTTTGTCCGTGACTCTTTAATTTCGTTTCTTGTGTCACCTTACTTTTACTTGTTCGGTAAGAAAAAAAAAAAAAAATTCACGTATCCTTTTTTTAGTTATTAAACAGAAGTTCACGAATGTGGATACGTCCTTTTCCTTCACCTTTTTACTTAACAAGGTAGACATTTAAAGTTCGTCCCTTTTACTCAATGTTCGGATAGTCGTTTTATGTCTGTCTCCACCTGGACCGCTTCGTCTTCCTTTTACTGATTGGTGACAAACGGGAATAAGGGTATTGACTAACCTGTATTTGTTTTGTAAGAGGGGCTTTACGCTGCGTCTTCAGACTATGACTCGTCACCGATGAAGAGTTCTATAGAAACAGTCGTTCTACCCAAGTTCAATACTAAAGTGGTAAAGATACTAACTGTAACAATGCCAAGAACCTCGTCAATGGTACCTTTGTCTTCCCGGAACGTACATAAACTTCATTAAGTGGACTGGATCACGAGTTTTACTCCCTCCCGACACGCGATCATAAAGTGGGTTCATAAGGGGCACTAGATCGACTACGACCGACGTCAGAACCGAGACTAGACTTCTCCGACAGCTCGTCACGTGTACTCCTTCCTACTCTTTTTACCGTTTCAGGACGTAGACAAATCTGTTTAAGGTCGGCCTCTAAAGGGGAACCCCCAATGCTGCGACAGTCATCGGAGACCATAAAAGAGGAAGGATTTACACCTGAACTAAAGACAGGAAAGAGAGGACTATAGGCGACCCCTCCGGATGTCCTTCCTACGAAGTTAGTTAAACGTCGTCCTGTAAACACAGTGGGGACCCGTCTCCCTTTACCCCTCTCTCTGTCTAACTCTCTCTTGGTACGTCGTTCAAATTCCACCAAGAGACGGAACCCCGCCTACGTAGGGTAAGGAGGTCTTTATCATAGACCTAATCTAATTTTTAGTCGGACACCAAAACGTAGGGAAAATCTAGTCTCTCGTTTTGAATCCGTCGACTGGTAGTTTGGTAGTGACGTAGAGTGACATAGTGATGTTAGAACTACAATCAGCTCAGACAGGTCCTGAGTCTGTGAGAGGTGTAAGACGGACGGAGGCAAGTGACTATACAGGGAGACCTGATGTGTGACGAAGGAGAGATAAAGTCTCACGAGGGTAAAGAAACTTGAACACCTTGTTCTTCCTCACGACCGTCAAAAGGGGTGACGGGGAAGGAAAAAGATAGCTGTGAGAAATCAGAAGAAAAACTCTTTGAGTCTAATGGCGAACCTGGCAAAAAAGGGTAGAAGTAACGAGAGTAATTGAGAGGAAACCCTAGAAGGAGAAAAGAGTCACTGGAATCAGGGACTCAACCACAGCACGAAGGACTGGAGAGAGAGGACTACGTGTCCCTTAAGTCAAAGAAAAAAAAAAAACCCCCCCCCTAAGTCAAAGTGTGACTATTGAGATGATCATGTAACCAGGAGAGGGAAAGAACTGGGGAGTTGAGACTAGTGGGATTAGACCGGAGATTAGTACCAGGGATCCCATCTTTATTGATGAAAAACTAGAGTAGAAGTGGGGTTTACCTCTACAAAGGAGATGAGGGTGTAGTAGAATCAGAAAGTGGACTAGATCCGAGTGAGAGTCACTCGGAGGAGGACTAAGACTACTGTGGAAGGTAGAACCCTTGGTGACACTACAAAAGACAGAGAGGCTGGGAAGTATAGAAGAGTCTGTAAGAGTGGTATCCAGTGATACCAATTGCTCAAGTCGAGGGAAGAGTTGCTGTCAAACCAGAGAGAGTCTGGGATATGTGACTTAACATGTACTTTACTTAAGTAAGTAAGGGGTAAGTAATTCATAAATAATTCGTCGACCGTAAAAATATAACCTCTATACCTGGTCAAGAGACGGAAGGACCTTGAACACTTTATCACCCACTTGGTATGTCAATTGTACTTTGTGTTTTCATGTTTGATTTCACAATCTACCTTAACTGTTCCATGACCCCACTATTTAAACATGATTTGTAAACATTCCTGGTCCGCGAAAATATTTAAAGAATACTAATAATTACGTAACTTAGTGGTGTTGATGGGAGACTTATTAACGAAGTGTAATAAGGGCTAAATATGACCTCTTTTTAAGTCAAAGAATGAACCCCCAGTATGTTCACTACCTCGACCCTAAACTTTAACCCGTCAAAGGAATACGGTGGTAGAATTGACGATTTAGGGATGAGACCCCGTCACCAATCCCCTAAAAGAATCTGTCCGACCAGTAACTTCCGGAAAACCTCTTCTTCCAAAAATCGGATTCCGAAGTCCTTTCTCTTCCTTAGGATGTGTGTCAGTATTTATTTACTTTCTCGATCCTTTCTTATAAAGTCACTCGCGTTCATCTTACCTCTTTCCAGACTCATTATTCCCCTTGTCCCAAATAAAGTTTTTACCTTTCTTACAGTTCTACGGACCTGATGCCTATCCCTCCCTCTTACCAGATACTAACCCGACATCTCCTCTCGACCTGGTCTACGAGACTCCGTCAGAACCGTCTCATTCCCTAAAAATAACATAAGTTTCTCGGTATCTCCTCGACCTTAGTTAAAAATGAAAACTTTAGAGAAAGACCGTTAACATTCCTCTCACACCTAACTCTCAATTATCTCCTTCACCCCTTTCGTCGACCTTCGAGAACGTCTCAGGTCCGACGTCTATGGACACTGAACCTGACGTCACCACCGAGACATCTGCCTCTCGCACCGAGGCACCACCTATGTGAAACCTCCGTCCCAGTGCACCTGATCCACTACCCACTTGTGTCCTTCACCCCCGTCCCTGTCCTTACTCCTACCCAGAGTCCAAAGGCTGAGTATGGACGCTTGAAACGGAATTAAAATGGTCCGTCTGTTCTGGTCGTCTGTCGGGTCAGGAACGGAGAGAAGGAAAATGGGGTACTTAATGGCGCCTAAAAGAAAGGAGGATAAAGGTTACGGTCCCTCAAATAGAGGAATGGAGTAAGGATACATAGTAGAAGTTAGTGGCCAAAGGTCGGTGGGAAGGACAGAAGGGGCACCACAGCGAGTCAGAGAATAGGAGTAAGACAGTACATGGAAGTTCAAAAGAAGACGACCGTAGAAGAAAACGAATATGTTATTTAAGGTTCAAAACAGATGAGACCTTGTTTCATCTATCAACACTAGAACCTGGACACTGAACTGGAGGAACACGAAGTCAAAGGACTATGCGTTTTACCTTTATTAGGATCATTGATAAAGTCTGACGACACTACGAATTACTCAACGGTATACATTTCATAAATCTTATAACAAACCACATATCATTTACGAGTCTAGCCTCTTCCTTTACCCTTGGATGAGGTCATAAGAGCGGACCTCTTAGGGTCCCTGTCTTCTCGGACCATCCGACGGTAGATACCCCAGCGTGTCTCAGTCTGTGCTGACTTCGTTGAATCGTCGTCGTCGTCGTCGTCGTTTACGAGTCTTTCCGTTTCCTCTTTTCCTTTCTATATCGGTAAACTTACGTCTCAAGGTCTCTTATCTTTCCTCTTCATTCTTTCGGAAGGAGTCACTAGTCACGTTTCTTTATCTCCTTCTGTTGTCTTACCCTTTCTGATCTCTAGAGAAGTTCTTTTAATCTCTATGGTTCCCTTGTAAAGTACGTTTCTACCCGAGTTATTTCCTGTCTTTACCATACCTGGATTGTCTTCGTCTTCTATAATTCTCCACCGTTGTTATGTGTCTTCTTGATATGTTTTTTCTGGAAGTACTGGGTCTATTGGTACTACCACACTAGTGGGTGGTTCTCGGTCTGTAGGACCTTACGCTTCAGTTCACCCGGAATCCTTCGTAGTGATACTTGTTTCGATCACCTCCACTACCTTAAGGTCCATCGATAAAGTTTAGGATTTTTCTACGACACTTTCACGACGTGAGTTATACGGTCGTTTAAACCTTTTGAGTCGTTACCGGTGTCCTGACCTTTTCCAGTCAAAAGTAAGATTAGGGTTTCTTTCCGTTACGGTTTCTTACAAATGTGATGACGTGTTAACGTGAGTAGAGTGTGCGATCGTTTCATTGCGAGTTTTAAGAGGTTCGGTCCGAAATTCTCATACACTTGACTCTTGAAGGTCTACTACTTCGACCAAAATCTTTTCCGTCTCCTTGGTCTCTAGTTTTACGGTCGTAGGTAACCTAGTAGTTTTTTCGTTCTCTCAAGGTCTTTTTGTAGATAAAGACGAAATGACTGATACGGTTTCGGAAACTGACACACCTAGTGGTGTTTGACGTTTTAAGAAGTCCTCTACCCTTACGGTCTGGCGGACTAGACGGAGGACCCTTTAGACATACGTCCAGTCCTTCGTTGTCAATCTTGACCTGTACCTTGTTGTCTGACCAAGGTTTATCCCTTTCCTCATACAGTTCCGACATGTAACAGTGGGACGAATAAATTGAATATACGTCTTATGTAGTACGTTTTACGGTCCGACTTACTTCGTGTTCGACCTTAGTTCTAACAGCCCTCTTAGTTATTGGAGTCTATACGTCTACTGTGTTGGGAATACTGTCTTCACTCCTTCTTGACTTCTCGGAGAACTACTTTCACTTCCCCTCTTACTTTTTCAACCGAATTTTGAGTTGTAAATCTTTTGCCCCTAGTACCATAGACCAGGCTAGTCAAGTCAAGTCAGTGAGTCAGTACAGGATGAGAAACACTGGGGTACATGACGGGGTGTAGTCCGGAGGGACAGGTAGTGATTGGGGTCTCAAGTGAGTTTGAGTAGAGTAAGAGACCGTAGGAGAAAAGGAGGACGGAAGTTAGATAAGGTCGTAGTCCCAGTCAAGATACATAGTCCACCGGTTTCATAACCTCAAAGTCGAAGTGGTAGACGTCCTTAAAACCTCCGGTTCTTTTTTTCAGACAGTGACAAAGGTAACGAAGGGTTAGATAAACGGTACTTCACTACCCTCGCCTACGGTACTAGAAACAAAAGACTTAGTGAGTAAGGAAAAGACTAGAGAGTGTTATGTAAGAAGATATTATTACTAATAGTGTTGCACTACTAACACTATCCCCGACACCGAATCTTTTTTTCTTTAGGTTTTGGTGTCGTCACAAGAATGGTAGAGGACACAATAAAGTACACTATGAACTAGATATCACGTGTAAGTTGTTTACAAATAACTTAATTTCTTTACACTCTTTAAAACACCAATTAAATTTCTACTTAATTATCCCCTGGGTTCCACTTCATTAACGATTACTTTAGTCGATACCACCAATTGGTTTAATGTATCAGTAAACATTAAAACATTAAAATTAGAAACTTATATAATTTAGAGAGAGAATCCATGATTCTACTTTTATCCTTAGTTTTATATTATGACACGTTAGATACACGATATACGAAAAATATAATAATAATGATGGGATGTCACCTTTTTAAACTAAACCTCAAGTCACTGAGTAGATTCTAGTGTTTTGAGTACTCACCAACCTTTGAATACTCAAAGGTTACGTATCTTGGCTTGACATTTGAGACAGACTAGAAAAATGAAAGGATATAAAATGAAGAGGGGAAGGTAACAACCATTGTAAGACGGTTGTAGAGATTGAGATGAACGTAACTGTTAAAATATCAAATCAATATTCACGAAAACCAAGTGACTACGAATATGAAATGAAGAGTACTATAGAAAGACCATCAGATTTTCACAAAAACACTGGTCTATTTCCTTAAGACCCACACTTGCCTCCTCAACGTCACAAGTCAAGTCGGACCATTTTCATAGTCTGAAGTTGACAGTCGAGAAGTGTCAAGAGGTGACCGCACCACATTGGGGTCGGTACTTCCTATACAGAGGGACTACCGAGAGGATCAGTACCTCCTTTACTCATGCAAAACGGAAGATCAAAGAGGTCGGGATGGTAGTCAAAGTCCAACTTGAAGGGAGTTTCGTCGACGGTACGAGAAGTCAGTACTTTAAGGGAACCAAAGGGTATGTTCTTTCGAAGTAAGAACTTAGAAAGGGAAAGGACCCGTGAAGGGTGAATTTGTCACAGGGTCGTCACTGACGGGAGACGACGGTACAAGACATTTCAATCAACGAGGCACATAGACGTACAACTCACAACGCGTCTCCAGAAAGTTGGACCTTTTTCAGGACGTTAGAGCCACTGTATTAAAGAGATTTGATTCTAAAGAAAGTGGAACATAGGCAGGAAGAGTCATCAAAGTTATAAGTCTGATGGGTCCGGAAGGTAGTCGTTACTTAAACCGAGGAGGTAAGAGACAAAAACGTAAACTCTTGAATCAGTTGACCTTCTATTCTAGTCTAACGGGGCAACAACTTCCCCCAAACAAAAAGGAAGAGAAAAATCAATGTTGTGATTTACTATATACTTTTTGTAATATGTCACGAACTACCGTTTTTGCACTCCTATTTAAACATGAGAATGTTTCCACATAGATAAAGTTTTCTAGACCATCCAATTTATCTAATGTAATGAAAACTCATTGTGTATATACTATAGAGCCCCCGTTTGTCATTGGATGATTAATTTACTACCTACAAACACGTCGTGTCGGAGGGAGAGGGGTGGTAAAAAACTTCCTACCATAAAATCAATTACCACAACTAAATCCCTTAATAAGGTTTTCGTCCGCCAGAAGTGATTATGGACGTATCTAAGTCAACAATCCCTTTAATTGGTAAGGACACGATGTCGGATCCCGAAGGGTCTACCGAGTCACCAATTTTTAGGTCGGCCGTCACGTCCTCTACGTCCAGACTAGGGACCCAGTCCTTCTAGTAGACCTCTTCCTTTACCGTTGGGTGAGGTCATAAGAACGGACCGACTAAGGGACCTGTCTCCTCGGACCGTCCGATATCAGGTACCCCAGTGTTTCTTGACCTCCACTGACTCGTACGTACGTGAATACAAGGTCGGAAGGTCTGTCACCGTCTACCTTTACCTAAGGACTAAATAGAAGAACAAAGACGGGAACAGTAGGAGGATTCGTGTCGTCAGTCTCTCTGACACGATTTCACGACAACAACAAGCCAGAGATTCAACACAGACTGAGAAACGTTGGGGTACTTGACGTCGTGTGGTCCGAAGGGACAGGAAACGATAGAGGATTTCAAACGAGTTTGAGTACAGGCAACTGAACCACTGCGGTAGGTTGGTAGAATAGGAGACAGTGGGAGAAGAAAACGGAAACTAGAAAGGGTCGTAGTCCTATGAAATGTCAGTCAACCGAGAAGTTATGAAACCACTGGTTTCATAACTTCGAAGTCGTAGTCAGGAAGGTTACTTATAAGTCCCAACTCCAGAAAATGCTAACTGACCAAACTAGAGGTACGTCAGACTCCCTAAGAGTTCTAACTCAGAAGAGGTCGTGGTGTTCAACTTTCGTAGTCAAGAAGGCACGAGTCGGAAGAAATACCAGGTTGAGAGTGTAGGCACGTACTGATGACTTTTTTGGTATCGAAACTGATATAGCCAGCTAATTTCATATTCAATCTATTAAGATGTGAACACGAGTTTTTGGAGGTCACTAAAGGGGAAAGAATGGTTCACTTTCAGTTGGGTGTGCTAGTAGGTATTAGACAGGCGACAGAATTGAAGAAGAGAAACTAAGAAGATGATGTCGGTGTAAGACGAGTAACGATCAGGAACCTGAATTGTCCGTAAGAGAACGAAATCCTAGAGACATTCGAAAAGGACGTAGAAAGAGGCCATAGGAAGACCTAGGTGAATAAAGTCTAGAAGTGTATAAGATACCCTCGAAGGGACTACTGGGGTAAATTTTTGGTGTCCGGGGTGTAAAAGGTTAGGGAAAGAAACAAAAAGAGGTAGCATCATAAATAACACATGTAAATTTATAAAATAGAAAGGGGGAGACTTTATATTCGAGTATAACCAGTCTTTGGAATATTAAATAAGTAACGAAGTCCTTGTTACAGACCATCTATAAGTTATTTGTTAAACAATTAACTCACCGTGTCAGATACTAAAACCGTAAGAAAGGTATCTGAAGGGAAACTCAAGAGACTATTCCGACATATATTCCCGTACCTAGACCGAGGAACTCCTCTGGTGGACCGTAAACTTAGACAGTGACTGTGGACACGTCATGGGTGGAGACCTGGAACCACCCAAGACACCCACTCGGGAACAAGAAATTTTTAGGAGTAAAGAATATAAAAGCAAAAAAGAATAACATTGTAGGGTGCATATTCACCCTGGGGTCAGATAGAGGGTACTAACTTAAGTCAGAAGTGCACTTGGGACACTCTGTCTAAATTTTTCCTTTCTTGTTTTGGTCACTATTACTTCGTAATGAAACAAAGACCCTGATTCGGTCCCTGAAAGTGTCACCAGGAAAGTACATACACAGTTGAGATTCTCCCTCCATAGACGTAAGGATAAAATGTCTACACCGACTCTCTTGACCACTGTCCGTTGAACGGACTCTAGTGTGGGTTCAGAGAGTATGGACTCGGAGATGAGACAGAAGGTAGGAGAAAGGAGGTACGAGGGGTTTAGAGGAAACACACTCTCTATCAAAGTGAATTCAGTACAAAATCCGAACGAAGAAGAAATTTCGGAGAAACCGAAACCACTTTTGTTTATCAACATCCAAGAAGTAAAACCGATGATAAACAGGAACTCGTACTTGGGTCTCAGGTGTCGTCAGTCTATCAAAGTCAAGTCAAGTCAGCGAGTCAGCACAGGCTGAAAAACGCTGGGGAACTTAGTGTCGTACGGTCTGGAGGGACAGGTAGTGGTTGAGGGCCTCAAGTGAGTTTGAGCGCAGGTAGCTCAGCCACTACGGTAGGTCGGTAGAGTAGGAGCCAGTAGGGGAAGAGGAGGACGGGGGTTAGGGAGGGTCGTAGTCTCAGAAAAGGTTACTCAGTTGAGAAGCGTACTCCACCGGTTTCATAACCTCAAAGTCGAAGTCGTAGTCAGGGAGGTTACTTGTGGGTCCTGACTAGAGGAAATCTTACCTGACCAACCTAGAGAACGTCAGGTTCCCTGAGAGTTCTCAGAAGAGGTTGTGGTGTCAAGTTTTCGTAGTTAAGAAACTACGAGTCGAAAGAAGTGTCAGGTTGAGAGTGCAGGTATGTACTGGTGACCTTTTTGGTATCGGAACTGATCTACCTGGAAACAACCGTTTCATTTCAGAGACGAAAACTTATACGATAGATCCAACCAGTATTCAAAGGAAGTTTCCTCATTCGTAGAAAATTAAAGTACCGACGTCAGTGGTAGACGTCACTAAAACCTCGGGGGGTTTTATTTCAGACTGTGACAAGGTGACTATCAAATTACTTATCGTTTGTTTACCCCAAAGGGTGTTCAACGTCACCGTTTCTTAAACGGACGGTTACTCCTCTACACCCTCTATACCCAAGTTAGAGACCCGGTCCTTCTAGGGGACCTCTTCCTTTACCGTTGGGTGAGGTCATAGGAACGGACCTCTTAAGGTACCTGTCTCCTCGGACTGTCCGATGTCACGTACCCCAACGTTTCTCAGTCTGTACTACCTTCGTTTCTTATTTACTTGACAGCGAGTCAGTACAGGTTGAGCAACACTGGGGTACCCGACATCGGGCAGTCCGAGGAGACAGGTTCCTTAAGAGGTCCGTTCCTATGACTTCATCCATCGGTAAGGAAAGATATCCGCTAGAAGAGTTGGGTCCCTAGTTTGAGTCCAGGGGATGAAACGTCCGTCTAAGAAAATGGAGACTCGGTCGTCCCTTCGGGGTTTACTTGACGAATCCCGAAACTGAGTAACTTTCTTTCAATGGGTTATTCAAGTCCCGTGACATCTATTGTCTTTACTCTAACAGAAGTTGTAAACCGAACCGAAGAACTGTTACGTGTCACCCCTAAAATAAAACCCTTGTTATGACTTCCCAGAAGTAGGACATTTCCTTCCTAAATTTGACAATGTTCCGTCGTAAACTCAAACAAAAGACTTTTTTCTACCAAGTAGCCTTTCTTCGTATAAGCAGGTATCGTTTTCGCGTGTGTTGAATTTTTTTATTTGAGTTCGGTTGAAAAGAGACAACGTCTCAAGTTCTGTATGGGAGTATTAGTCAGATCAAGACTCTCTTGCAGAGTTTCAATTTTTTTTTTTTTTCAGGGGTTTAATAGGTTTATCACTTCGAACTTTTCGTCGGTTCCTCTTAACGTAGAAAGGATAATGATGGTGTACACGACAGGACGTTTGGGGTAAAGTGTTTCTCGACTTATTACCAAGTGACAGAGATGGTCTTCACGACGGGGTGTAGTAGGGGAACCGTACTACCGTAAGATCTCGTCCTTCGGTGTTCGGACACCAAAAGGAACGTACCACAAGAGTAGGAACGAATGACGGACGAAGTAAGAGTGGGTCGAGTACACGAAACTTAAATTCAACAAAAAAGAAAAAGGGGGTACATCCGATGTTCACAATATAAATGTGTGTCATTTCACCAAAATAAAGAGTAGACTTGTTAGAACGATATCACGAAAGTCCTAAAAAACAACGACAAGTCAGTGATTCAGGACAGACTGAGACGTTGGGGAACCTGACGTCGTGTGGGCCGAAGGGACAGGAAGTGATAAAGGGCCTCAAACGAATTTACGTACAGGTAACTCAGTCACTACGGTAGATTGGTAGAGTAGGAGACGACGGGAGAAGGGAAAAACGGAAGTCAGAAAGGGTTGTAGTCTCAGAAATTGTCACTTTGAAAAGTGTACCCACCGGTTTCAGTAACCTCGAAAAGTCGTAGTCAGGAAAGTCACTAATAAGTCCCAACTAAAGGAAATCCTAACTGACCAAACTAGAACGTCAGGTTCAGAAGAGGTCGTGGTGTCAAGAAGTTGTGAGTCGGAAGAAATACCAGGTTGAGAGTGTAGGTATGTACTGATGACCTTCTTGAAACTGATATACCTGAAAACACCAGTTTCACTACAGAGACGAAACATCGTGTGACAGTTCAAAACAGAATAGAAAAGAAGGTTCCTCGTTCGTAGAAAATCAAAATACTGACTTCAGTGGCAGGTGTCAGTAAAACCTCGGGTCCTTTTCTTTTAAATAGTGACGAAGGTGAAAAAGGCGTAGACACACGATACTTTACTACCCTGGCCTATGGTATTAGAATCAAAAAACTTACAACTCAATATTCGGTCGGAAAAGTGAGAGTAGTTTTTCGAGAAGAAATCAAGGAGAAGGGAAAGACGGTAATCTTACCATAATAGACGTATAGACTCCAACAACTACAAAGAGGACCGTCACAACTAAGGTCGAACTCGAAGTAAGTCGGACCGTATAGCGGACTACTTGAGACGTATATTCAATTTGTTCGTTCCACTGTTATATATCGGAAAAACATGAGGAAAGGGTTAAAACTTAATCAGTCAACAAGGTACATTCTAAGATTGACAACCAAGAAGTAAGGGTATGTCCAAAGAATCCTCTATCCATGCTACAAGACCATAAGAGAAATTCTTAAATGGTCAAACAACACTAGGTGTGTCAGTTTCCGAAATCACATCAGTTACTTCGTCTTCATCGAAAAAAAGACTTAAAGAAACCGAAAAAGACACTAGTCAAACTAGAGACCAAGGAGACGGAAAAGATTTAGGTCGAACATGTAGACCTTTAAGAACTAAGTGCATGATCATTTCGGATCGAACTTCCCAAAAGTCGGACTGGAATGATCGTACACTTTACTTGTGTTAACACGTGATCAAACTTTTAAGAAACCGTGACGGGAAGACACCCTAACCTTACTTTTGACTGGAAAAGGTCAGGACACCGGTGACGACTCAAAAGGTTGAAACGACTGTATAACTCACATCGCGAAATTGTCACATTATGAAATCTTAAACTTTATCGAGTCAACCTTAAGTGGAGGTGATCGAAACAAGTATCACTATGAGTGAGAAGATGGAAAAACATATATACTCGAGAATTTACAAAGTTATAACGGGTGGACGTAACCGATCCCACTGGAAGAAGGGAATCAGATCCCTAAGTCAACGACTAGAGAAGACCTCTGTGGTAGTGTCTGTGTAGATCTTTATTACAAATGGTCAGAAAACGCAACATAAAGTCCGGTCACTTCAAGTGTATATATTAATCGGTAGTATCCATAATAACTCTATGTTTTAATATTTTCTATTTAAGTTCCCTGTCCATTGTACCACTGGAATAATCTTAGTAGAAGACTGAGGTAACTAGTAATTGACGACACGGACTCCTCGATAAAGAACAGAAAGTTATTCATAAAAAAAAGTAGACTTAAAGGAACCAAGAAATCCATTTATTCGATGGAAGACCACCAGGGATGAACAGAAGTTTGTGTTGACTAAGACAAACCACTGGTGTCGAGTCCAGGTATATCCCAGGAGACAGTAAGTGTATTATAAAATCATCATGAGACTGAAAACCTGAAGTCTCTAGTTATTGTCAAGTCTTTGTTAAACGTCTTTATTATAACTTAACGGATGACAAATAAAACGGTTGACTCCTTTTATTTGGGTTGTCTTATTTTTGGTTTTGTTATCTGTGAATGATTTGGTATGTCTCTCTTTCTCGACCTGGAAACGGTTGAGAAATCAAAATTATTATATACTAAAATCGTGGTTTTCTCCTCCTTTCTGCATGATAGGTTTCCTATCCGTACAATATCTTATGTATCGAAATAGTTTTAAAGTGTGTAGGAAGAGGGGACAACAACGTCTAACCTTATGAACAGTGTGACACCATAAAGTCTTGATAAGCTAACGAAGTAAACGATAAGTGTCGTGAATGACACTCCATCCACAATAGTAATAGGGTAAAATGTTGACATCTTTAAGTCCTGGTCTCTTCGACCCGTAGAACGGTTTTCAGTGTCTCATTTACTCATCGACTTTGAATTTAAGTTCTGGAGGTGACGGTCAACACGGACCCGAACCGACTTGTTGACGTCTACTACCCCTATAAGTATACCTTAACAGACGAATATAAAAAGCTTACAAAACTGAAAAATTTTATTTAAATAAATTTTATAACAAATGTTAAAGGGGTCACACAGCAAAACCGGTACACTAGAAGTAATTATTTGTACGTATACATAGATATTTTACATAGTGACTTATTAACCGGAATATTAAACACCCGTCTAAGAAAAGAGAGAAATCAGATACTTCTTAAATGATGTCTTGTTTTTGAACCCTAACAATAATAGTAAGACTCACAACGTTTCCAGGAAAGAAATACGAGTGTTTTTTTACCTATTATACTGTAGAAGGATCTAAAGCAGAAAGGGAAGAGAGGAGACGGAGTAAGAAGTACACAGACAGAGAAGGGACCTAAAAAAAGACATAAAAAGAGGAAACTCTAAAACCAAAAGACCGGTAAGACATAAAAAGACATCAACCAACAGACCGGTAAGATATAAAAAGAGGAAACTCTAACATCAACGGACCGGTAATTTTTGAAGAGATCCACAAGTCAAGTCAACGAGTCAGTACAGGTTGAGACACTGGGGTACCTGACGTCGTACGGTCCGAAGGGACAGGTAGTTGTTGAAGGCCTCGGACGAGTTTAAGTATAGGTAACTCAGTCACTACGATAGGTCCCTAGAGTAGGAGACAGTAGGAGAAGAGGAGGACGGAAGTAAGAAAGGGTCTTAGTCCCAGAAAAGGTTACTCAGTCAAGAAACGTAGTCCAACGGTTTCATGATCTTAAAGTCGAAGTCATAGTCAGGAAGGTTACTTATAAGTCCTGACTAAAGGAAATCCTAACTCACCAAACTAGAGGACCGTCAGGTTCACTGAGAGTTCACAGAAAAAGTTGTGGTGTCAAATTTTCGTAGTTAAGAAACCGCGAGTCGAAAGAAGTATCAGGTTGAGAGTATAGGTATGTACTGGTGTCCTTTTTGGTATCGAAACCGATCTGTCTGGAAACAACCGTTTCATTACAGAGACGAAAAATTATACGACAGATCCAACCAGTATCGAAAAGAAGGTTCCTCGTTCACAGAAAATTAATGTACCGACGTCAGTGGTAGACGTGACTAAAACCTCGGGGGGGTTTATTTCAGACAGTGACAAAGGTAACAAAGGGGTAGATAAACGGTACTTTGCTACCCTGGTCTATGGTACTAGAATCAAAATACTTGCAACTCAAAATTCGGTTGAAAAAGTGGGAAGAGAAAGTGAAAGTAGTTCTCTGACAAATCAACAAACAAACGACCGTCTTTAGTCAAGAATTAATTGTCTAGTTCTAAAGGAGTACAACCCTATCGTGGAAACATGTCTATTTAGATGTCAAATGTAGTTGGTATTTGTACATGTCTTACCAAATAAAAACTACCCCGACCCGACCTCCCTATCTCTTTTAGTCCGTCATCTGAGAACCACACGTACCTGGACTGTAATCTGCAAAGACGAAAAGTTTTTACTCAGACCTCCGATTACGAGACATCAGTGGACATTAAAAAGGTCCTGTCTGTAGTTAAAGTTGGTTTACACACATGAGATTCCTGACGGGTCTTAGATATAAAATAAATATCTAAATAAATAAATAAACCAACACGACCCAGAGTCAACTCCGTACGCCCTAGAAATCAACGTGATACACTTGAGAATCAACGCCGTACACCCTTGATCAAGGGACTGGTCCACAACTTGAGTCCGCGGGACGTAACCTCCGCACCTCAGAATCGGTTACCTGGTGGTCCCTTCAGGGGTCTTATATAAAATTATACTGAAAATAATAAATATATATGAAGTACCAGACCAAACCAAGAATATTTTTCACCACACCTAAAGTCTTTAAACCGTTTGATATAGTCTTTTTTGATATATCGTCTTTTTTAGCTCTATGAGTCTTTTCAGAACCAAGGTAAGAAGAGTTTATATTTCCTACATACTATATAAACTCGGGAAAGATGGTTTTAATACAACTTTCTGGAGGAAAGTAGGGTGAAGTAAAGACCTTAAAATACGTAATCGGAGACCCCTTAAGTAATAAGAAAACTTCGTTTTGAGAAAGTTTTTGAAGAAAACCAATAAATACATAAACAAAAATTAACCCTTTTCATTCCTCTTAAACCTGAGATCTCTGGACCTCTTTACCTTATACTTATACTTGCATTTAAGAAACAAAAGTCCCTTCTAACAAAGTTGAAGAGTAAAAGTAGTCGTCAATATCACTAGTACTATGTTTATACAAAGACAAGATAGGTGACTAACGAACAAAGGGTTCTATCTATGAATGACCCCGTTCTGTAAAGGAACTTCGGAAAACTAAAAGGTCCACCTTCCTGTAGATTAAAAGAAAATTTAACCCAAGTCTCTTCTGATGTAGGGAAAAAGAGGATGGAAAACGGTTCGTCGAAAAGTACTAATGTCTTTTCAAATACTTTTGTAGCCAGAGACCGAAAGAGAAGACCTCTTTAGAGAGAACCCTAAGACCCTACTTTCTACCTTACTTTCATCCTTACCCTCCTAGACTTAGTTCCCCCCCTAAAGAAAATCTCATAGTTGATCTTTTACGTCTTAAAATCTTCACTAATCACAAATTTCAAGTAATTAAAGAGTCTTCTTGTTCAACAGACCCTACTCACCTATCCAAGGAAACCCTATCTAACTATTTTAAAACAGACTATGCAAAAATAAGAAAATAGAGTTAAACATTAAAGGACGAATGAGTATTCTTCCGAACCCCCTGGGATCCTCTAGAGTTTTGTGTCTAAGAGACCTTGAACTCTCTAATTTACAGTATGTAGACAAGTAAGTAAGTCAGTAAGTCGTTCATGAACGAAACACATTGAAGAGGTCCGTACTGTCATCACCGACTCATATTTCACCCTTGGTCATCTACTTATCAGAGATGAGAACACTTCGAATGACCCCTCTCCCTTTTATTTATGTTATGTTTATTACCTTTAAAACAACTCCTGACACTTCCTTTCCCCCCTTTTCCTCGTCCTTCTCCCTCAAACCCAAAGACGAGGTCTAGAACGGAGAAATGGAAATCACTTCGATAGTGAGTGGTCGGTTTCGGGTGAGTCGTTCTCTCCTGTGAATGTACGGTCGTCACAAGGATCTTTCTCGAGACCTGGTAAGGAACGGAAACTGGACAAAGAACGGAGGAAAGGTAGGTAGACAAGTAAGTGTGTAACTAAATCGTGTGTAGCCAACTCGTACCCCAGTGAAGATCCGTCCGAACCACAGTCCGTGACCCTTACACTAATACCTTCTGTCCACACCAAAGGTCGGGGTTCCGCTAGTGACTGACCACGTTTCATTTCAGATACATATTGATATCAAAGGTCCGTTAATTTCACGTCACCAATACCTGAGACCATCTCTGTCACGAGCCGTGATCCTCCACCTATTGAGATGGACCCCTATCCCTATCACATGTCTTCTGGGTTCTACTTTCCCCTTACCCACACTTCTCCTAAGGTCCGTCTTTTTTGTCGAATATGGTTTCCCCGTCCTTTTCGCCAAAAGGTCACTTGACCTATTTCAATTGTCACTACCTCACTTCTGCACCTCCCTGTCTTTTAACCTGTTCCATTACGTCCTGAATCTTCCAGTACAATTAATCAAACGTAAATGAATCTTGGAGTCAAGATCCGTAGAAGAGAACCAAAGTAGGAGCACGGAAAGAACAAAATAAGATTCTTACGACGAAGAACTAATATGGAGTCAGGGACCTTGGGTTGAGTAAATAGAGAGACGAAAGAACTACAAGAACTTTCCCCTGACCTATTATCCCCGAATCTGAGTCCCTTTGAAAGTTTTATGAATTTTACACCTGAATTTTACACCACATCTGACAAAAATACTGTATTTACATGACTCGTAGTTTTTACTACTTCTCGACCAGAATGGACTTGGTCCCACCTATCTATGACCTCACTCAGGACCTTTACTGTCCTGAAAGTTTCCGACCATCGGTCCTTCGAAGACAAGTGACGTTACACTTCATAAAGACGGAGAACGAAAGACTTCTAGTTCGTGGAACACTTTTGACTCCGACGAGTTTCCCATATACAACTACTTAAACGAAGGAATTAGGAGGATTTAGGGGGTAGGAACTCTTCATTATTCTCAATGTTCCCTAAAGTAAATCCGGGTGTCAGAAGGTAAACTTCACAGACCTTGGTTTATATAAAGTGTATAGTTTATAAATACCAAACTGCTTTTATTTTGCCTCGTACGAAAACACTGTGGGGGTCTCCCAGACCTCACCGTGAAACGGTAGTGGTCTAATTACAAAGACGTCGTCTCACATGTATATCGGTATGTTTCAATCTACTTGACTCTTAAATTTTGCATAAACCTGTCAAGTCCAGTCAAAAATGGGGGGTTTCTCAATTCGAGTGTTGTCTAAACCGAGGACCTACTTATCCATTTCAGCAAATCTAAAGTCTCGAGAACATAAAGTCTTAACGTCTAATTTCTCACACACCTAGACATCGTATAGTTAAACAATCCGTGTCAACTTTTTTTGCATAAGTGTTATCCTTACATCTTTGAGATCTTCTAAGAATTGGTCCCCACACGTCTAGACCAACCTCTGGATCATTTAGTCCGGTAGACCCTCACCTGACCCCTCTCTATGAAAATTGTTCGAGGGGTCGACTGAGACTAAGTGTAGTCTTAAATTCTTCGAGACGAGATTTTCTTTAAAAGTTCCCTCTAACACTTAGAAGAGATGTGTAAATTCTTTTACAACTTAAAAAAAAAAAAAAAAAAAACATCTAGAGACACTTAACTATTTACATAGTTGAAACGTAGTGTGCCCAAGGAGAAACGATTCTAACACCAAGTCCATGACTAAGTTGAACAACCTAAAGGAATACGGAGATCTCTATTTCTGATGGGACACCCTTCAGGGCAACCACTAAGTGACCGAGAAACTGAGACGTCTAGGGTGACGTCGGAGGGGTCAATGAGTTCACGAAACTGTTGTCGAAAACATACTGGTCGGGAGGTGACCCGTGACATCCTTCTTACCGACTGAGAACGGGAGTTTCTCGACTTTTGTGGACTTATACAATTATAATTACTTACGGTTCTGGAAAATTGAACCAACGTCAAGTCGAGTCATGACAATATCAAAGTCTCGATGTAACTGTGAACAGGAAAATTTTGAAAATAAATTACAAATGAAAAACTGTAAACCTCTTTATTAGTTGAGTTCCTGTACCTTGTCGTTTGACCAAGATTTATCCTTTTCCTGATGCCGTTCCGACATATAACAGTGGGACGAATAAATTGAAGATACGTCTCATGTAGTACTCTTTGTGACCTGACCTTCTTCGTGTTCGACCTTAGTTCTAACGACCCTCTTTATAGTTATTGGAGTCTATACGTCTACTGTGGTGGGAATACCGTCTTTCACTTCTCCTTGACTTTTCGGAGAACTACTTTTACTTTCACCTCTCACTTCTTCAACCGAATTTCGAGTTGTAAGTCTTTTGCTTATAGTACCGTAGACCAGGGTAGTGAGGTACCGTTTATCTACCTCTTTGTCACAGTCTGAAATAGAAAAACCCGAGGTTTTAGTGACGTCTACCACTGACGTCGGTACTTTAATTTTCTACGAATGAGGAACCTTCCTTTGAATACTGGTTGGATCTATCGAATAAGTTTTCGTCTCTCAAATGAAACGGTTGTTTCCAGGCAGATCAGTTCCGATACCAAAAAGGTCATCAGTACATACCTACACTCTCGACCTGATACTTCTTTCGACTCACGGTTTCTTAATTACGAAAAGTTGACACCACAACCTCTTCTGAGAGCTCTCAGGGAACCTGACGTTCCTCTAGGTTGGTCAGGTAAGACTTCCTCTAGTCGGGACCCACAAGAAATCTTCCTGACTACGATTTCGACTTCGAGGTCATGAAACCGGTGGAGTACGTTTCACAACTAAGTAACCTTTCCTGAGACTACGACCCTCCCTAACCCCCGTCCTCCTCTTCCCCTGTTGGCTCCTACTCTACCGACCTACCGTAGTGACTGAGCTACCTGTACTCAGACTCACTTGAGACCCTCTACCACTACCTGTCCCTCCGGACCGCACGACGCTAAGTACCCCAATGTTCCTCAGTCTGTGCTGACTCGCTGACTTGACTTGACTTGACTTGAACCATTGTTCGAAATAATCGAAATACGGGAACCCGTATAATTGATTTAAAGACGTAGAGTTAAAAGGGTATATATGACACTTCTGTATTACACATGAAGTACCCGAGAGACACACCTACTCCAGTCGAAGAGTGATACCTTGTGACTTTGTCACTTGTGACTAAAGAAGTAAGAGACACGAGGTATTGTGAAGCCTACAAACACAAAGGTGTGAACAAAGAGATAGGAAACGACAACTAGACTATGGACAACTACAGTATGACTTAACACTCGAGAACCTCTTGTACCTGGAACATAAAGATTGAGAAGACAAGGAAAACTGAAGAGACCACCGAGTCTGCCATTTCACATTTTACCATACCTGGATTGTCTTCGTCATCTATAATTCTATAATTCTCCACCGTTCTTATGTGTCTTCTTGATATGTTTTTCTAAAAGTGCTGGGTCTATTTTTACTACCACACTAGTGAGTGGATCTCGGTCTCTACGACATTACACTTCAGTTCACCCGGAATCCTTCGTAGTGATGCTTGTTTCGATCACCTCCACTACCTTAAGGTCAACTCGGTAAAGTTTAGGACTTTCTACTACGACACTTTCACGACGTGAGTTATACGGTCTTTAGACCTTTTGAGTCGTTACCGGTGTCCTGACCTTTTCCAGTCAAAAGTAAGGTTAGGGTTTCTTTCCGTTACGGTTTCTTACGAGTTTGATGGTGTGTTAACATGAGTAGAGTGTACGATCATTTCATTACGAGTTTTAAGAGGTTCGGTCCGAAGTCGTTATACACTTGACACTTGAAGGTCTACAAGTTCGACTAAAATCTTTTCCGTCTCCTTGGTCTCTAGTTTAACGGTTATAGGTGACCTAGTAGCTTTTTCGTTCTCAAGATCTTTTGTAGATAGAGACGAAATAACTGATACGGTTTCGGAAACTGTCACACCTAGTGTTATTTGACACCTTTTAAGACTTTCTCTACCTTTATGGTCTGGTGGACTGGACGGAGAACTCTTTGGATACACGTCCAGTCCTTCGTTGTCAGTCTTCACCTGTACCTTGTTGTCTGACCAAGGTTTATCCTTTTCCTCATGCAGTTCCGACATATAACAGTGGAACGAATAAATTGAATATACGTCTCATGTAGTACTCTTTGTGACCCGACCTCCTTCGTGTTCGACCTTAGTTCTAACGGTCCTCTTTATAGTTATTGGAGTCTATACGTCTACTGTGGTGGGAATACCGTCTTTCACTTCTTCTTAATTTCTCGGAGAACTACTTTCATTTTCTTCTCTCACTTTTTTAACCGAATTCGAGTTGTAAGTCCTTTGCTTTTAGTACCGTAGACCAGGGTAGTGAAGTACCGTTTATCTACCTCTTTGTCATCTTAGTCACCGACTGAAATAGAAAAACCTGAGGTTTTAGTGACGTCTACCACTGACGTCGGTACTTTCATTTTCTGCGAATGAGGAACCTTCCTTTCAATACTGGTTAAATCCGTCGTATAATTTTCCGTCTCGGTAATGAAACAGTTGTTTGCAGACAGATCAGTTCCGATTCAAAAAAGGTCTCCAGTACAAACCTACACTCTCAACCTGAAAATTCTTTCGACTCGTGACTTCTTAACTACGAAAACTTGACACCACAACCTCTTCTGAGAACTCTCAGGGAACCTGACGTTCCTCTAGGTCGGTCAGGTAAGATTTCCTCTAGTCAGGACCCACAAGCAACCTTCCGGATCACGATTTCGACTTTGAGTTATGAAACCGGTGGACTACCCTTCTCCACTGAGTAAACTTTTCTGGGACTACGACCCTTTCTAACTCCTGTCCTCCTCTTCCCCTGGTGTCTCCTACTCTACCAACCTACCGTAAGGACTGAGTTACCTGCACCGAAACCCACCTGAGACCCTCAACTACTACCTGTCCCTCCGGACCACACGACACCAAGTACCCCAGCGTTTCTCAGCCTGTGTTGACTTCGCTGCGTCGTCGTCGTCGTCGTCCCTTTTCGCTTAGAAATAGAGAAGAAGAAGAGAGGAAGAGGATAAGGAGAAGGAAGAAAATCTGGGGGAATTTTTATATTTTTCATGAAAAGACCTTCTCAAACTCCTCCTATCCACAATCGAGAAGAGCTTTAAAAACCATCTTAAGTCGACACTTCGGCAGACCTGGACCCGAAAACAAACGACCGTCTAAAGACTAATGTCAAAGTTAAAGGCACGAACACTACCCAGACAATTCTAAAAGATAAAGAAGGACCAAGTCAAAACCTTTTAACATGAAAAGATTCTTAAACAGGTAAAGAAGGTGCAACAGGTAAAATAACCGTATGTTAACGACTATCATCAGAGAATACTAGGAAACATAAAGACACAACAGACAACACTAGAGAGGTAAAAGTAAAGATTAAAATAACTAAACTAAAAAGAGAGAAACGAAGAACTACTCAGACCGATTACCAAACAGTTAAAATAAATAGGAAAGTTTCTTGGTCGAAAACCGAAACAACTAAAAACGATACCAGAGAAAACAAAGAAAACGTAAATAAAGACGGGATTAAAAATTCTAAAGAAAGGAAGATGATTGAGACCCCAAGAGGTTGAGAAGGAAAAGATCAACGAAATCAACATCTCAATCCAATAAATAAACTGAAAAAAGAACAAAGAACTCCATACGGACATAACGATACTTGAAAGGAGAATCGTGACGAAAATATCACAGGGTGTCCAAAACCCAACAACACAAAAGTAAAAGTAATCAAAGATACGTATAAAACTAAAGAAAAAACTAAAGAAGACACTAAACAACCAATAAGTCTTCACACAACAAGTTGGAGGTATACAACCTTAAAAATTATCAAAAAGAGGACATTAACTCTAGATTAGAATTACGTAATACCAGTCTTTTCTACGAACCTTACTAAAGCTAAAAAAACTTAAATAGTTCAAATCTAAATACCGGGTCCTACACTAGATAGGACCTCTTCCAAGGTACTCGTGAACT
>SJYO01046538.1:69686073-69890610 GCA_006410555.1 Capra ibex
CTCCTTTGGTCTTAACTTTCTCTGTGTACATGGGGTTACAAGTAGCGTCGTGACAAATATTATCGGTCCTGTACCTTTGTTGGATCTACAGGTAGTCGTCTACTTACCTATTCTTTCGACACCATGTATATGTGTTACCTCATAATGAGTCGGCAATTTTTCTTAAGTAAACTTAGTCAAGACTACTCTACCTACTTTGACCTCGGCTAATATGTCTCACTTCATTCGGTCTTTCTTTTTGTGGTTATGTCATATGATTGTGTATATATACCTTAAATCCTTCTACCGTTACTGCTTGGACATACGTTCTGTCCCTTTCTCTGTGTCTATACATATTACCTGAAAACCTGAGTCTCCCTCCCTCTCCCACCCTACTAAACCCTCTTACTGTAAGATTGTACATATGATAGTACATTCTTAACTTAGCGGTCAGATACAGACTACGTCCTATGTCGTACGAACCTCGACCACGTACCCCTATTGGGTCTCTCTACAATACCCCTCCCTCCACCCTCCCCCCAAGTACAAACCCTTGCGTACATTCTTAATTTCTAAAATTTAAAATTTTTTATTTATTATTTTAATTTTTTTTTATTTTTCATGAAAATCGAACACCTGGTAGTTTTTATTCAATTCCCGATCTAAACAAGTAACTCGGTATCTAATGACTCGGGGTCAGAGCGGTCTGTTGTCTTGTCATTCAGTTAGAGACTAAACATCACAAAAGGTTAATGACACCATATTTACGAAGGTTGTACCAACTAAAGGTCCAAGTCAAGTCATGTCAAGTCAGCGAGTCAACACAGGCTGAGAAACGCTGGGGTACTTAGCGTCGTGCGGTCCGGAGGGACAGGTAGTGGTAGAGGACCTCAAGTGA
Source organism: Capra ibex (assembly GCA_006410555.1). Lineage (NCBI taxonomy): Eukaryota > Metazoa > Chordata > Mammalia > Artiodactyla > Bovidae > Capra > Capra ibex. Next base: position 69,686,951 of record SJYO01046538.1, read on the forward strand.
GTCTGAGTACAGGTAGCTCAGTCACTACGGTAGGTCGGTAGAGTAGGAGCCAGCAGGGGAAGAGGAGGACGGGGATCAGGGAGGGTTGCAGTCTCAGAAAAGGTTACTCAGTTGAGAAGCGTACTCCACCGGTTCCATGACCTCGAAGTCGAAATCGTAGTAAGGAAGGTTTCTTTAGGGTCCCAACTAGAGGAAGTCTTACCTGACCAACCTAGAGGAACGTCAGGTTCCCTGAGAGTTCTCAGAAGAGGTTGTGGTGTCAAGTTTTCGTAGTTAAGAAGTCGTGAGTCGGAAGAAGCGTCAGGTTGAGAGTGTAGGTATGTACTGGTGTCCTTTTTGGTATCGGAACTGATCTACCTGGAATCAGCCGTTTCAGTACAGAGACGAAAACTTATATGATAGATCCAACCAGTATTGAAAAGAAGGTTCCTCATTTGCAGAAAATTAAAGTCCATGGTTGTCCTATAACGACGACGACGACGATTCAGCGAAGTCAGCACAGACTGAGACACGCTGGGGTATCTGCCATCGGTTGGTCCGAGGGGGTAAGGACCCTAAGAGGTCCGTTCTTGTGACCTCACCCAACGGTAAAGGAAGAGGTCACGTACTTTCAATTTGCACTTTCACTTCAACGAGTCAGCACAGGCTGAGAATCGCTGGGGTACCTGACGTCGGAAGGTCCGAGGAGGTAGGTATCCTAAAAGGTCCGTTCTCACGACCTCACCCCACGGTAACGGAAGAGACTTGTCCTATAATGACTTGTACTTTAATCTTGTCTACGTGTTATCGTGTGGGAATACATTATAAAGTTGGTATGTCTTCATTATCTACATTTATTGGTATTCTCGTATCTATTATCATTTTCCATCACTTTATCAATTCACTACTTAAAACTTGTAAATAATGGAAACAAAAATTATACACTATTAAAATATATTAAATTAAAAATCGTATAAATTAAGTAAGCAAAACAACTTCATATCAATTACATGTTACGACGTAATCAAAGACGACATGTTGTTTCACTAAGTCAATATATGCATATATATGTGTACGTAGGAATAAGAACAGTATAAAAGGTAATATCAATAATGTTCTATAATTTATATCAAGGGATACAATATGTCATTCTGAAACGACAAATAGATATAATATATATCATCAAATATAGACGATTAGGGTCTGAGGATGATTAAATAGGAAGGGAGAGAAGGAAAGAGGAAATCATTCGTATACAAACAAAAGATATGGACACTCGGACAAAAACAAGACACTTCTCCAAGTAAACATATATTGAATTAAAAATTTATTTTTGACAATTTGACTGTTAACCTAACGTTTAAAGGACTTTTAAATTCTCAGTCGAGAACGTTTTAGACCGAGATAGTAAAGACCTACAAACGCAATCAGATATTCCCCAGAACTATTCGGATTCTTCTCTCTTCGTCCACAAGGTAGAAACGTGGGGTAAAGAAACAGGGCATCGAAAGTAGATCAACTTTAGGATCGTTGTGACTGTATCTTAGACTAGACTTAATCTGAAGGAGGGATGTTTTACAGATTTCACTCGATCGTTTCCACTCCTACTCCCACGTTGGGTTACGCTGGGGTACCTGACATCGGACGCTCCGAGGAGACAGGTACCGTAAGAGGCAAGAGGTCCGGTCTTATGACCTCACCCATCGGTCAGGGAAGAGGTCCCCTAGAAGGGTGGGGTCCTTAGCTTGGTCCAGAAGAGTAACGTTCACCTAAGAAATGGTAGGATCGGTGGACGACGACGACTCAGCGAAGTCAGCACAGGCTGAGACACGTTGGGGCATCTGTCGTCGGGTGGTCCAAGGCGGCAGGGACCCTAAGAAGTCCGTTCTTGTAACCTCACCCAACGGTAAAGGAAGAGGTTACACACTTTCACTTTCCACTTTCACTTCAGCGAGTCAGCGCTGGGGTACCTGACGTCGGGTGGTCCGAGGAGGTAGGTACCCTAAAAGGTCCGTTCTCATGACCTCACCCCACGGTAACGAAAGAGGTAGGATCGGTGGTCCCTTCGGGTTTTCCCGGTGTATCTCCAAGTTTAACGATTTTGACACGAGAATTGGTAACCTGTGGAATCAGTCAGGACGGTTGAGATAACTATTAAGAATGCTGGGACAAGAATACTTATCCGAAGTAGGCTACCACATTTACCTCAAAACCCTCCTTCCTCTACTTAAAAACCTTAACAAACCGAAGTAAATAACAACCGATGTATATCATTGACCTGTAAACCGAAGAGACGAACTCTCCGAATAGGAGAAGAACCTACCGTTCCACTACGGGATAATAAACGTTATAATGTGAAATTCCCTCCTAGCTCCTTCTCCGTTTCGGTCGAGTACATCAGCAATAGTACTTGGTTGTTGTCTCGTTTCGTCCGAAGTATGGTACGGAAAGTGTGGCTCGAGTTACCCACATTAAAACAATTAGAACGTCCTTCTTAAGAAATCCAGTGAGTGTGGTACTCTCCCTTTTTCCTTTTCGATTAAATTGTTCCAACAGTGGAAGAACTTTCGTATAAGTTTTCGAACGATGAACTTCTGTAAGCTTTCTTCCGTCCCCACTCACGGTTTTCGAAAAAGGGAAGAGGGGTAATATGAAAGGAAGTAAGTTGTCCCTGAACACCTTTATTTTATGCAGATTCCTTATCCCTTCCTTTCCTCTTCTCGCTTTTCGATGCAAAGAAAAAAAAAAGAAACTTTAGACATGTACTTCCTAGACACCGAACACACCTCACCCACTCCTCGAGACATCGAGAGTCACTGTAATGGTTCCCCTTAGACCCCGGTCTCCACATGTCCACCCCGACAGTTAGTCTCTGTTGTAGTTCCCGAGAATGTTTTTGTTTTCCTTTCTTTTACCTACAAATTAGTTATGTCAACGAGAGACGAATTGGAAAACACAAAATTCGTTGTAAGTGACCTCGGGTCGTGGTCTCAGGTTATAAATTGTGTATTTTCCATGAGTTTTTCCACTTCGGAATCTCTCGTCGACCTTTCACTCCTACCTTAACTCCCAATTCTTTACCTCTCTTTTTCTGAACTTCCTCTCCGTCCAGTTTACCTACAAATTTCCGACCCTAGGTAATTACTGTCCGACCCCTGGTGAGACCCTGTCTATCCACTCGGGTCACCCTCTGACACGCCTACGACCCACGGACCACTAGGATGTGACACAAGTCGAGTCAAAGGGAAAGGAAAAAGGACCTCCCTTAGTCTTATTGAGGTCGAAACTGACTTTTTCTCCTTCTTCATCGGTGTCGTCCGAGTCCAACAGCGAACCAGATGACAATAAAGACCACTACGGACCAGTCGAGTAATAGAGGTGAGATGGAAGTTCATGTATTAATCGTTACCACCCCCTCCGTCGTAGTTCGTTTACAGTCTCTTTTCTCGGACCTCCTCGTAAGCCGAGAAACCGTTGTCGTTCCGACCCGGTGAGTCTTAGAGGATGGACCGGACACTTTCATCGGAGAATTCATTATCGGACGGAGGTGTAAGTCCAGTTTGGGGTGTGAAAATGGTGTCAAGATAAAAAATTAATTTTGTTAAAACTTTTACACTTTTAGTGTTTTTTCGTGTTTCTCCCTTGACTCTTGGTAGACAAAGAGTGAGTCGTGTAAAAATAAACAGAAGGAAAACAGAAATAGGAAGAAGAAATAAATAACTCATGGATGATACACCGTCTTTGACGGTGTAATATAATATCCTCTATTTTTCTACTTATATTGACTGGGGAACAGAGTCAGACCTCCCCTTCTGTATGCCTGTTTACTTACATCATAAGAGATAGTCGTATACGTGTACAAAACCAAAATAAAAATATTAATCGAACCAATAAGTAAAACTAATTCTTTATGGACATTTGTCATGTTTTAAATTTTTAATGTTTTCCCGTAGCTCACTTTCCATTTAGACAAAACATAGAGACACGAAATTGGTGTGTCAAAGAGTAGAATCTCCGTTGGCGTCCATGGTCAAAGAATAAAAAGTAAAAGAGAAAGAGAGTCAAATATATGTACGTATATAAATATTCATTTATATATATATATGTGTGTACCTTCATATATATTAAATATACATCGTATTACATATGGAGTAAAACATAGAAGGTATAAGAAAATCATATCTCTAATAAGTAGTCGTGTCTTTCTCGTCGAATGAAAAAATTAATCGATATATTGTAAGGTGACATGTATATGTATATAATTTTAAGTATATTTTTATCCGTAAAATATATATTTTCAAGTGTAGTTGGTATATATTTATAGTTTTGATGTATATAAAATTTTAGATGGGAACCGATAATATCCGAGAGACCATGTTTCACAACTCAATTAACATGAGGAGTTAAGTACCTTACAGTAGTTGTTGCTAGGAATACTTCAAAAGAGGAAAACGAGTCTTGACACAAAAATCCAGATAGGTACAACGAAAAATCGGTCGAAAGATCAAAAACCTTTAAAAATAACCAGTAACATAACTGATTGTAAAAATTTTTCAATTCTAAGATTGAAAAATCTTGTAAAATACTAAGTGTAGTTTTTACTCCACTTTCAAGTCTGTAAAGGGTATAAGACGGACTTGGGTGTTTATTATTGGAGGTGGTAATAGTTTCTCAGTCTGTGATGAATCACTGAATTACTGCAATAGTTGCGGGTGGTCATTTCACCATGTAAACAATATCAACTACTTGGATATGACTGTGCAATATTAGTGAGTTTCAGATATCAAAGGGTATACCAATTGATAACCATAGCATATAAGATACTCAAACCTACTTACATGTTACCGTATTAGAAGAACACACCCAAAACCGTTTAACACAAAAAGTTCCTTACCAGATAAAGTAGATCCAGTAGTTTAAATATTCGGATTATAATAAGTGTTGTAATGGTATAATACGAAACTTACGGGTACCCTAGACATCACTAAAGGAAAAAAAGGGGTAACAAAGTTATACATGAAGACATTTATATTTACTCAGACCCGTATAAAAGTATACGAACGATCAGACAACTTTAAGGAGAATTCACATGACAATCAAGTACAAAAACAAGGTAAAAGACCGATCTGAAGGACAAGAAAGTAATAACTAAAGTCTTCAAGGAACATATAGGACTCAAAAGGTTTAAACGACCGTATAACTCACGTCGTGAAAGTGTCGTAGTAGAAAGTCCTAAACTTTGTCGAGGTGACCTTAAGGTAGTGGAGGTGATCGAAACAAGTATCACTACGAAAGATTCCGGGTGAACTGAAGTGAAAGGTTCTACAGACCGAGATCTAATCACTAGTGTAGTAGTACTAATAGACCCAGCACTTCTAGAAAAAATATGTCAAGAAGACACATAAGAACGGTGGAGAAGAATTATAGAAGACGAAGACAATCCAGGGATGGTAAAGACAGGAAATAACTCGGGTAGAAACGTACTTTACAAGGGAACCATAGAGATTAAAAGAACTTCTCTAAAGATCAGAAAGGGTAAGACAACAAAAAGAGATAAAGAAACGTAACTAACGACTTCTTCCGAAAGAATAGAGAAGAACGATAAGAAACCTTGAGACGTAAGTCTACGAATATAGAAAGGAAAGGAGGAAACGAAAAGCGGAGAGAAGAAAAGTGTCGATAAATATTCCGGAGGGGTCTCTCGGTAAAACGGAAAAACGTAAAGAAAAGGTACCCCTACCAGAACTAGGGACAGAGGACATGTTACAGTACTTGGAGTAAGGTATCAAGTAGTCCGTGAGATAGAATAGTCTAGATCCGGGAATTCAGATAAAGAGTGAAGGTGACATATTAGTATTCCCTAAACTAAATCCAGTATGGACTTACCAGATCGCCAAAAGGGATGAAAGAAGTTAAACTCACACTTAAACCATTACTCAAGTACTAGACTCGGTGTCAGTCGAGGACCAGAACAAAAACAACTGATATATCTCGAAGAGGTAGAAACCGACGTTTCTTATATTAGTTAGACTAAAGTCACAACTGGTAGACCACTACAGGTACACATCTCAGAAGAGAACACAACAACCTTCTCCCACAAATGATACTGGTCACGTAAAAGAACCGTTTTGAGATAATCAGAAACGGGACGAAGTAAGACGTAAGGTTCCGGTATAAACGGATAATAAGGTCCACAAAGAACTGAAGGATGAAAACGTAAGGTCAGGGGACATTACTTTTTCTGTAGAAAAAACCCACAATCAAGATTTTCCAGAAAATCCAGAAGTATTTTGGCAAGTTGAAGTCAAAGAAGTCACAATGACCAACCCCGTATCTGAACCTATTGACACTATAACTTACCAAACGGAACCTCTGCTTGTCTCTAGTAAGGCAACAAAAACTCTAACCTAGGTTCATGACGTAAAACCTGAGAAAACAACTGGTACTACCGATGAGGTAAAGAAGACTCCCTAAGGACGGACGTCATCATCTATATTACCAGTAGACTCAATTTAAGTGGGTAAGGTCAGGTAAAATCAATCGACTAAGGATCTTACAGTTGCAAGTGAGAACGGTAGAGAACAAACTGGTGAAGGTTAAACGGAACTAAGTATCTGGACTGTAAGGTCCAAGAATACGTCAACAAAAACGAAACCGAGGTAGGGAAGTAAGAAAGACCTCAATAAAGAGGTGACTAGAGGTCATCGTATAACCCGTGGATGACTGGACCCCTCAAGGAGAAAACCATAGGAAAGTAAAACGGAAAAGGATGACAAGTACCCCAAGAGTTCCGTGCTTATGACTTCACCGAACGGTAAGGGAAGAGGTCACCTGGTGTAAGACAGTCTGGAGAGGTAGTACTGGGTGGGCAGAACCCAACGGGGTGTCCGTACCGAACCAAAGTAACTGAATCTGTTCCGACACCAGGATCACACTAATCTAACTGATCAAAAGACACTCATACCAAAGTCACAAGACGGGAGACTACGGGAGAACGTTGTGGATGGTAGAATGAACCCAAAGAGACAGAACCCGTACCTCATAAGGAAGTGCCGACGAGGTCGTTTCGTGTCGGAGACGAGGAATGAACCTGCTCCCCATAGAGGAATGGCGGTGGCAAGGACTGGAAGTCGCACCCTATCGAGGAGATCCGGGAGGACCCGACAAAGTTTAGGACTTTCTACTACGACACTTTGACGACGTGAGTTATACGGTCGTTTAAACCTTTTGAGCCGTCACCGGTGTCCTGACCTTTTCCAGTCAAAAGTAAGGTTAGGGTTTCTTTCCGTTACGGTTTCTTACGAGTTTGATGACGTGTTAACGTGAGTAGAGTGTACGATCATTTCATTACGAGTTTTAAGAGGTTCGGTCCGAAGTCGTTATGCACTTGGCACTTGAGGGACTACAACTTCGACCAAAATCTTTTCCGTCTCCTTGGTCTCTAGTTTAACGGTTGTAAGCGACCTAGTACCTTTTTCGTTCTCTCAAGGTCTTTTTGTAGATAGAGACGGAATAACTGATACGGTTTCGGAAACTGACACACCTAGTGTTCTTTGACACCTTTTAAGACTTTCTCTACCCTTATGGTCTGGTGGACTGGACGGAGAACTCTTTAGACATACGTCCAGTCCTTCGTTGTCAATCTTGACCTGTACCTTGTTGTCTGACCAAGGTTTATCCTTTTCCTCATGCCGTTCCGACATATAACAGTGGGACGAATAAATTGAATATACGTCTCATGTAGTACTCTTTACGACCTGACCTTCTTTGTCTTCGACCTTAGTTCTAAAGACCCTCTTTATAGTTATTGGAGTCTATACGTCTACTGTGGTGGGAATACCGTCTTTCACTTCTCCTCGATTTTTTAGAGAACTACTTTTACTTTCACCTCTTACTTTTTCAACCGAATTTCGAGTTGTAAGTCTTTTGCTTCTAGTACCGTAGACCAAGGTAGTGAAGTACCCTTTATCTACCCCTTTGTCACCTTTGTCACAGTCTGATAAAAAAACCCGAGGTTTTAGTGACGTCTACCACTGACGTCGGTACTTTAATTTGCTACGAATGAGGAACCTTCTTTTCAATACTGGTTGGATCTATCATATAAGGTTTCGTCTCTGTAATGAAACGGTTGATTCCAGGTAGATCAGTTCCGACACCAAAAAGGACACCAGTACATACCTACTCTCTCAACCTGACACTTCTTCCGACTCACGACTTCTTAACTACGAAAACTTGACACCACAACGTCTTCTGAGAACTCTCAGGGGACCTGACGTTCCTCTAGGTTGGTCAGGTAAGACTTCCTCTAGTTAGGACCCTAAAGAAACCTTCCTTACTACGATTTCGACTTCGAGGTCATGAAACCGGTGGAGTACGCTTCTCAACTGAGTAACCTTTTCTGAGACTACGACCCTCCCTAACCTCAGTCCTCGTCTTCCCCTGCTGGTTCTTACTCTACCGACTACCGTAGTGACTGAACTACCTGCACTCAGACTCACTTGAGACCCTCTACCACTACCTGTCCCTCCGGACCACACGACGCTAAGTACCCCAGCGTTTCTCAGCCTGTACTGACTCGGTGACTTGACTTGACTTGAACATATAGGACACTTAAGACCTAATCAGAGAACAAAAATCTGTTACTTTTATAAAAGACAACAAGCAGACAATTGTAACAGTTCCCACAAGACGTGCGTTACCTACAGATATCAAAAATACATTACTTTAAAAAACGGAATACCTAGTTTTAAAGTCTAAAAACAAAGTCTTCAAGAGGGGTAGTATCCCTATATCTATAAGAGGATGTAATAAAATATAGTTTGGGTAACGGGGACAGGAGATGTAGAAATTAAGTAGACATCACACAACACATACAACATTTCTTCCCAGATTCAAAATCAACAAGAAGTGTAACTCGATCAATAAAGATTATGGTAGATATTTCTTAGTCGGAAAAGAAACAACGAGAGATCACGATGGAAATAATACATAGTCCAATGGTATTTAAGTACTTAGATAAAATTTTGATAAATGATGGAAGGTAACCAAACAAACGCGAACAATGTACAACTAAACTAACGTCAGCCAAACATGTATAGAATTATAGATTTTTCGTCCAAAGGTGAGAAAAATTTTTTAAAATAACTTCGTATGAACTAAATTTTACAACTTAATCAAAGTCCACATATCGTTTCTCTAAGTCAATATGTATATGTATACACATATATAAAACATATACTTATATGTTTTATTTTCTTATTAAATACAAAGTTGTTAATTATTTTTATTATTTATTTTTACTTATTTTTAATAAATATTTATTATTTCTCTTAAAAAAACGTAGGAAAAAACAAAATTTAAATAAATAAATAAAATGAAATATCATAACATAACGAAAACGGTATGTAACTGAACTTAGGTGGTACTCACATGTACACAAGGGGTAGGACTAGGGAGGGAGGGGTAGGGTAGGGAGACCCAGTAGGGTCCCGTGGTCGGGACTCGTGAGACATAGTACGTAGTTTGGACCTGACCGCTAAGCAAAGTGTATACTATAAAATTTACAAAGTTACGGTAAGAGGGTATAGTAGGGCGGGAGCGACAGAGGGTGTCTCAGGTTTTCTGACAAGACATGTAGACACAGAGAAAACGATAGAGCGTATGTCTCAATAGTAATGGAAGAAAGACTTAAGGTATACATACGTAATCATATGACATAACCACAAAAAGAAAGACCGAATGAAGTGAGACATATTAGCCGAGGTCAAAGTAGGTGGAGTAATCTTGACTAAGTTTATATAAGAAAAATTACCGACTCATTATGAGGTAACACAAATACATGGTGTCGAAAGAATAGGCAAGTAGACGACTACTTGTAGATCCAACGAAGGTACAGGACCGATAATATTTGTCACGACGCTATTTGTAACCCCATGTACACAGATAAAACTAAGACCAAAGGAGTCACACATACGGGTCGTCACCCTAGGGACCCAGTATACTGTCAAGATAAAGGTCAAAAATTTCCTTAGCGGTGTGACAAGAGGTATCACTGACATGATCAAACGTAAGGGTGGTTGTCACATTCTCACAAGTGAAAAGAGGTGCGGGAGAGGTCGTAAATAACGAACATCTGAAAACCTAGCGTCGGTAAGACTGACCATACATTACTATGGAGTAACACCAAAACTAAACTTAAAGAGACTATTACTCACTACAACTCGTAGAAAAGTACACAAACAATCGGTAGACATACAGAAGAAACCTCTTTACAGACAAATCAGGAAACCGGGTGTAAAACTAACCCAGAAAATAAAAAGACTTTAACTCGACGTCCTCAACGAACATATAAAAACTCTAATCAACAAACAGTCAACAAAGTAAACGATAATAAAAGAGGGTAAGACTTCCGATAGAAAAGTGGAACGAATATCAAAGGAAACAACACGTCTTCGACAATTAAAATTAATCCAGGGTAAACAAATAAAAACGAAAATAAAGGTCATAAGACCCTCCACCCAGTATCTCCTAAGACGACACTAAATACAACCTCTCACAAAACGGATACAAGAAAAGATCCTCAAAATATCAAAGACTAGAATGTAAATCTAGAAATTAGGTAAAACTCAAATAAAAACATATACCACAATCTTTCACAAGATCAAAGTAAGAAAATGTTCACCAACTGGTCAAAAGGGTCGTGGTGAACAATTTCTCTAACAGAAAAGAGGTAACATATAAGAACGGAGTAAACAGTTTCTATTCCACAGATATCAACGTACCTAAATAGAGACACGAAAGATAAAACAAGGTAACTAGATATAAAGACAGAAACACGGTCCTGGTATGACAGAACTACTGACACCGAAACATCATCTCGGACTTCAGTCCGTCCAACTAAGGAGGTCAAGGTAAGAAGAAAGAGTTCTAACGAAACCGATAAGCTCCAAAAAACATAAAGGTATGGTTAACACTTTAATAAACAAGATCAAGAGACTTTTTATGGCAACTATCGAACTATCCCTAACGTTTTTTCTAAAAAAAAACGTAAGAAAAGAACACATCCAATAGTGACTTATAACTCACGTGTAGAGGTGAGAAATGAGGAAGTTTGGACTGAATCGATTGGTATTCGTAAAAAAAAGAAGGAATATTTAAAAACTTATTTAACTCAAGGAATTTCCGTATTGACTTTATATCACATCCTAAATTAAAAATCCAATTGAAACCCTATTTAATTATAAAAATACCATATTTCATAATAATAGGTTCTAGTACGGGAAAGTAAATGTGTCTAAAATAATATACGAGGAGTTTTCTGTTTAATTTTTATAGAGGTAGTCCAGAAATATGTGATTTAATTAAAATCTATTGATCAAAAAGAACAATAAAACTTACTATAGAATATGAACTATTGTAAAAGACAAATCGTCAAAGACCCCTTCTTATTACGATAAAAATAAATTATACAAATGGAACTTTAGATCATTGGAGCAACTTGAGTATGGAACTATGGAACTATTAAAGTAACGAAAAGAAGAAGACACATCTACTAGTGTAATAAAAGTTCGTGACTAATAAAGAAGGGAATGTCAAGAGTAAAGATAATAAAGAAAAGAATGATATAACTGTACTGGATCTTAATACCATGTACCATTTTTTGGTAGAAACAGAACAAATGTATGAATAATTTCAAAAAGATTATTCTCTTTATATATAGTATTTAAAGATCTATATTATAAAAGGTACAATGACTTCAAGGGAAGTTAGGGACCAAACGATCAAAACAGTATTTATCCACTATTTGAAATACAAAAAACGACATAGATCCCAAAAAGACCAATCAAAAGAACGATAATTACACAACACAAAGGAACCTTATAAAAAAAACTTAACTTAGTAGAATCGTAAGAACCTTATCTGGAATGGACTGGTACTACGTAAAACAAAATATATATGACAATCTACAACAATCGGACACAAAAACGAAGATACTTTAATTCAGACAAGAAAACCTCTTCATACCGTATCTCGAATTCTTACGTTAGAGACCTTCGTCGAACCGGTGAGTGGTCGATACAAAAGACTCTACCGTCATTTGGAGAGACCGAAGTAGATGGGGTAGAAATTTACCCTAGTTACAAATACCATGGATTACATATGTAACATAAATACTTATTTACTGAATTTCATCTCTTTTGTGAATCTTATGGACTGTGGTTCATTCAAGACAGATTTACAAATGATAGTAATCCCATGGTTCAAATAAAATAACCCCGTAGTTGTACTGTCATTAGAATATTTTATTAGATTTCAAAAGAATGAAAAAGGACAAAAGATCTTGTTAAACATATTTTATTCTTAATAGACAAGGAGCTTTTAAACCATCCTTAGTTGTTATTTCGAAACACTCGGATCTCTCCAGAAACACCTCCAAAAAAATTTGAAGGAACAATAAAATTGAAGAAATACGATAACAACGTCAGTTGATAATATAAAGAAGAACGTAGTTGTAATAGTAAAATACTAAAAACTATCGTTAGATAAGTAAAACAGATCTAAGTCTAATGAATTACCTATCAACCAGTCCTACAAGAAATATCTGAGCATCAGACATAAATTAATAAATGTAGGAAGAGAGGACGAGGGACAAAAGGAGTCAGAACAATTTCATCATAGATAATTTAAAAAAGTTTTTTGGTCAAAAAAAATTTCAGTAGAGGAGGAGAATAAAACGGACAAAATACCTGTATACATGAATAGAGGATAATAAATGACGAAAACATAAAGAACCTTATTTACAAGAGAACCCTGATGTTGGGGGGGGGGGAGTTGTGTGTGTTAAAGAACTCAATTTTTAAAATCGAAAAAAACGTAATTTAATAAAACAGAAACAATTATTTTACATAGAGTTGGGTACATGAATATTTATGAAGAAACTGATATTGTATTTATAACCGTATGATACAAAATAACGGTAAGTCAAGATTCATAAAGATTAAAGATAAGATTATAGGAAGTTTGAGTTCCCTATAAATTATGGTATAATAAATCAAAAGTCTATATACAAAAAAAAATTTCACTTCCGAAAAAATATTAACTCTATTAAAAATATGAATGTTGTAAACCATACATGTAACCTATGTGTTCTATATTTACCAAATTTTATTTGGAGTTTGTTTTTTTTCCTTCTCCCTCTTTCTAATGGTAACGGATCCGATGAGTGTTTTTTTTAGATCTTTTAACTAAGTTTATTGACAATTTAAAGTCCAAAAATTTTTTCCCTATTAACTGGAAAATTAGAATAATTTCTTTACAAACGTTTTCTTTGAACGTCAAAATCATAAATATAGACATTCTAGTACTCCTTCAAAAGTTTGGTACACGATTATCAGGTACTCACTTAGACACTTAGGTACTTAGAAAAAAGGGAGACCAGATTGTCCATCATCGTTTTTGTTGGTGGAGACCGCTGACCTTTTGTTTTCATCCTTCAGTTCTTTGTGGACCTCATTGTCCGTTTAAACCGGAACCTCATGTCTTATTTCGTCCCGTTTCCGATTCTCTCAAAAAGGTTTTCTTGTGTGACCAGTATCGTTTGTGGGAACAGGTTGTTGTGTGCTCTTCTGAGACATCTCAGAACCTGTAGTGGTCTATTAATTATGGCTTTAGTTTAACTAATATAAGAAACGTCGGTTTCTAACTCTTCGAGATATGTCAGTCGTTTTTGTTCTGACCCTCGACTGACTCCGAGTCTAGTACTTGAGGAATAACTGTTTAAGTCTGAATCTCACTTCTTTCATCCCTTTTGGTGATCTGGTAAGTCCATACTTGATTTAGTTTAGGGAATTTTAATACGTGACCTTCACTCTTTATCTAAGTTCCCTAATCTAGACTATCTGTCTCACCGACTTTTTGACACCTGCCTCCAAACACTGTAACTTGTCCTCTGTCCCTAGTTCTGGTAGCGGTTCTTTTTCTTTACGTTTTTCCGTTTTACCGACAGACTCCTCCGAAATATTTATCGACACTTTTCTTCTCTTCGCTTCTTGTTTCCTCTTTTCCTTTCTATATGGGTAAACTTACGTCTCAAGGTTTCTTATCGGGTCTCTCTATTCTTTCGGAAGGAGTCACTAGTCACGTTTCTTTATCTCCTTTTGTTATTTTACGTTTTCTGATCTCTAGAGAAGTTCTTTTAATTTTAATCTCTAAGGTACCCTTACAAAGTGTATTCCTACCTGAGTTATTTCCCGTCTTTACCATACCTGGATTGTCTTCCTCTTCTATAATTCTTCTCCACCGTTCTTATGTGTCTTCTTGATATGTTTTTTCTAGAAATAGTGGGTCTATTAGTGTTACCATACTAGTGAGTGGACCTCGGTCTCTAGGACCTTACGCTTCAGTTCACCCGGAATCCTTCGTAGTGATACTTGTTTCGATCACCTCCACTACCTTAAGGTCCACTCGACAAAGTTTAGGATTTTCTACTACGATACTTTCTCGACGTGAGTTATACAGTCGTTTAAACCTTTTGAGTCGTTACCGGGGTCCTGACCTTTTACAGTTTACGGTTATTACGAGTTTGATGACGTATTAACGTGAGTAGAGTGTACGATCATTTCATTACGAGTTTTAAGAGGTCCGGTCCAAAGTCGTTTTGTACTTGTCACTTGAAGGTCTAGAAGTTCAACCAAAATCTTTTCAGTCTCCTTGGTCCCTAGTTTAACGGTTGTAGACGACCCAGTAGTTTTTTCGTTCTCTCAAGGTCTTTTTGTAGATAAAGACGAAATAACTGATGTGGTTCCGGAAACTTACACACCTAGTGTTGTCTGACCTTTTAAGACTTTCTCTACACTTATGGTCTGGCGGACTGGACGGAGAACTCTTTAGCCATACGTCCAGTCCTTCGTGACTCAAAGGACTCGAGTCAATCTTGACTCGTACCTTGTTGTCTGACCAAGGTTTATCCTTTTCCTCATGCGGTTCCGACATATAACAGTGGGACGAATAAATTGAATATACGTCTCATGTAGTACTCTTTACGATCCGACCCCCTTCGTGTTAGACCTTAGTTCTAACGGTCCCCTTTATAGTTATTGGAGTCCATACGTCTACTGTGGTGGGAATACCGTCTTTCACTTCTTCTTGATTTCTTGGAGAACTACTTTTACTTTCTCCTCTCACTTTTTCAACCGAATTTTGAGTTGTAAGTCTTTTGATTCTAGTACCGTAGATCAGGGTAGTGAAGTACACTTTATCTACCCCTTTGTCACCTTTGTTACTGTCTGAAAAAACCCCCCTGAGGTTTTAGTGACGTCTACCACTGACGTCGGTACTTTAATTTTCTACGAACGAGGAACCTTCCTTTCAATACTGGTTGGATCTGTCGAACAATTTTTCGTCTCTGTAATGAAACGATTGTTTCCAGGCAGATTAGTTACGATACTAAAAAGGTCATCAGTACATACCTACACTCTCAACCTGATATTTCTTTCGACTCACGACTACTTAACTACGAAAACTTGACACCACAGCCTCTTCTGAGAACTCTCAGGGAACTTGACGTTCCTCTAGGTTGGTCATGTGGGATTACCTTTAGTCAGGACTTATAAGTAATCCGGACTACGACTTCGACTTTGAGATTATGAAACCGGTGGACTACACTTCTTGACTGAGTAAACTTTTATGGTACTACGACCCTTTCTAACTTCCGTCCTCTTCTTTCCCTGGTGTCTCCTACTTTACCAACCTACCGTAGTGACTGAGTTACCTGTACTCAAACTCATTTGAGGACCTCAACCACTACCTGTCCCTCCGGACCGTACGACGTCAGGAACCCCAACGTTTCTCGACCTGTACTCACTCGTTGATTTGACCTGACCCCTCAAAGGAAAAACCCCTATGTTTCAGTATCGAGAACGGAGTTGGGTAGATCCTCCCTCCCTGAAGTGTCTGACGTCAGACCAACCTCCGGGTCTCAATGGTTGGAAACCGACGTAAGAACACTCAAAAATTCGGTACAAACTCCCATTCTAAACCTATTTACCCTCGTTGTAAAAGAAACTTAAAGGATGACACGAGGACCCCTGCCAAAAGGGAAAAAAGAGACATGTGTTTGAAGTTCACCTCCACTGGTTTCTACGACACAACACTTTATACCTGACGAATGAAATTTCCGTAGAAACATCCTCCGTTGTAGAAGTCTACGTCCTCTCTAACGTCCATCCGTCAACCCCCCTCCCCACCCCTCCTCGTCGTACTTGACACTTCAAATCGTACACTACCCTTAGAACTGAGAGACTCCCCAATGTCTCTCCGGGTCTCTGACAGGTCCCTAGTTTTTCGAATCCGTACCAACTCTGATCATATACCGTAGTTATAAAGGATCTTCGGAAATTCAGAGGATCCAAAATGACAGTCGGAAATCCAGAGTGTACTTGATCAACTAATTCCTCCAGAAGGGACTCGAATACCTTGACAAAACAGTCCATTGAGAGAGTAAGAACGGTAAGAACCTATATAACCAATTACTACGCTAGGAAAGGAAGAAGAAAGGAGACCCGGTTTCTTTGTATGAACTCGTGTGTTACATGATCAAGCAGAGTCAAGAAACTTCCGGAGAGACCCTCTTCTATGTTTAGGAAACATATTAGAAAGTCGTAGGAGAATTGTGATCAATAACTAGGTTTAATTTTTTTTTGTTTTTTGAAGAATTCCAAAGGAGTATTTGTAGTAGTAGGACAATTGTCTCACAGATTTCCGATACTTCTGGTCTAAGTCTCTCTAATGTAGAAGTAAATTAGTTTTAGAAGACTGTTTTGGAGTTATTATCTAGATCAGACCGGACCCCCAAACATCAAATCAGATAAGAATAAATTTAATGGTTTAATACTTTTTTTCAAATCGGTCCTTTAAAGGTAGTTCAAACGTTTTTTAAGAAATTACTCGTTAGTCTGTTACAGGTGTCTCCGAAAGGTCGGTGGTAAAGAGATTGACCTGACTAATCCTTCAAAAGGTCAAAGGATCTTTGTAGGACCTCATAAAGACGTTAGGACCGAACAGTAGACCTTCACGAAACCAGACCGATTGTTTAATATACTAGCAGTACAGACATTGACATCCAAAATCCAGGAGCCGTCAAACTTATAATCAATCAACGGTAAGACAGCTGGGAGTCTACCACGAACTCAGTTCAGGTGAAGTGTACGGTCCGAGGTTCCCATGTGACTCCTTTCGTCCGTGCACCCCACTATGTTTTCCGTCTATTCTGTATAACCTCGTACGTGTGAAGAACGACGTCAGAAGAGGTTTCTCATTCCAGTCTCCTTGATTCAGACGGTACGTCGTGTGCTCCAGTCTTCTCCCTTCACGTATACTAAGTTTGTCTTTATACAACTTAGTACTGTCTTCAAGAGACCTGCTTTTTGTGACAGGTCCGTCTTTTGTCCACTTAGACATATCGAGTGGTACTCTGTTTGACGTCACCGTCAATTTCTCCCTTTTTACATTTAAGGGATTGAGAAGAGATTCTCCTGATGTAACAAAAAAAAAAAAAGAAAAAAGATAAAAACGTTTAGGAAAAGGGGAAATCATACCTAGGACTTTCGTCATCTCCGTCACCACACCTTAAAGTATATAACACAAAACTAAAGTTACAAAAACGACAACAGAGATACTATAATTAACATACCTTATATGACTGGGAAAGAAACTTCGGGTCTTGTACGAAGTCAAGTCAAGTCAAGTCAGCGAGTCGGCACAGACTGAGAAACGCTGGGGTACTTAGCGTCGTACAATCCGGAGGGACAGGTAGTGGTTGAGGGCCTCAGGTGAGTCTAAGTGCAGGTAGTTCAGGCACTACGGTAAGTCGGTAGAGTAGGAGACAGCAGGGGAAGAGGAGGACGGGGGTTAGGGAGGGTCGTAGTCCCAGAAAAGGTCACTCAGTGGAGAAGTGTACTCCACCGGTTTCATGACCTCGAAGTCGAAATCGTAGTAAGGAAGGTTTCTTTAGGGTCCCGACTAGAGGAAGTCTTACCTGACCAACCTAGAGGAACGTCAGGTTCCCTGGGAGTTCTCAGAAGAGGTTATGGTGTCGAGTTTTCGTAGTTAAGAAGTCGCGAGTCGGAAGAAGTGCCATGTTTAGAGTGTAGGTATGTACTGGTGTCCTTTTTGGTATCGGAACTGATCTGCCTGGAATCAGTCGTTTCATTACAGAGACGAAAACTGATACGACAGATCCAACCAGTATTGAAAAGAAGGTTCCTCATTCTCAGAAAAGTAAAGTACCGACGTCAGTGGTAGACGTCACTAAAACCTCGGGTTCTTTTATTTCAGACTGTGACAAAGGGGTAGATAAAGGGTACTTCCTTACCCTGATCTACGGTACTAGAAACAAAAGATTTACAACTCGAAATTCGGTTGAAAAAGTGAGAGGAGAAAGTGAAAGTAGTTCTCCGAAAACTCGAGAAGTGAAAGACGGTATTCCCACCACAGTAGACGTATGGACTCCAATAACTATAAAGAGGGCCGTTAGAACTAAGGTCGAACACAAAGAAGGTCAGGTCGCAAAGAGTACTACATGAGACGTATATTCAATTTATTCGTCCCACTGTTATATGTCGGAACGGCATGAGTAAAAGGATAAACCTTGGTTCGTACGAATTAGATACATTTAGAACTGGTACACAAACTTTTGTTTCCTATAAGAAATATTATACTTTTCTAGAGATATATTGATTATTATATTTGAAAATTTAATATAAAGATAGAAGTCATATAGACTAATGAAAAACCAAAAACTTCCGGATAAAAGGTGGTGTTAATGGTTAATTGATGGTGACAACACACACACACACGAGAACCAACATAACTGAGAAACACTGGGACACCTGATATCGGGTGGTACGAGGAAACAAGTACCCTAAAGGGTCCGTTCTTATGACCTCAGGTCCCTTAGAAGGGTTAGGTCCCTAGCTTGAGGATAGAAAACACTGGGGACGTAACGTCCATTCAAGAAATGGGCGACTCGGTGGTCCCTTCGGGTGAAGGGTGTCAATGGTTGAGTAGACGAAGGGAGACATCCAGAAATCAACAACGGAACATATCAAACTCTGAGACGACAATCTAGGTATATCCAAGTACTAAAAATCTAGAATAACGACATAAGAAACACTGGGGTACCTGAGAAGTCCGGTCTCATGACTTCACCCATCGGAAAGGGAAGAGGTCCTCTAGAAGGGTTGGGTCCCTGACTTGGGTCCAGAGTGCGTAATGTCCGCCTAAGAAATGGTCGATTCAGTGGTCCCTTCGGGTCCTTATGACCTCACCCATCGGATAGGGAAGAGATCGTCCAGAAGGGTTGGGTCCTTAGTTTGGTTCCAGAGGACGTAACGTCCTCCTAAGAGATGGTTGACTCGATGGTCCCTCCGAGATAAGAACCAAAATGTTCTTATATTGTAGAGGAAAATAATGGATGACACTAAAACAGAAATATAAAACTCTCTAAAATATGTAAGATCTAAAGAAACCAAAACAGATAAACTTCTAAAAGGACAGGGTTTTGAACCTCTTTTAGTAGACTTTCTCAAACTTATTCTAAGAAGTTGGAACCATGATAATTTCAAAATCCGGGTTTTTAAACAACACACACACACACACACACTTCAACAAAACACAGAATATCCTACAAAGGATCATAGAGGCCAGAGATTAGTGATTTGTGACCGTCATGAAAAAGGATCAACACTTTTCGTTTCGACAAAAGTTTATAATGGTCTACAAGGGACTCCACTACCCCCAAACGGAGGTCAACTCTTACTGATCTAATCTCCCCTGTTAGAGATCTCGAGTTGGTTCTGGTCGTTATTAAACACAAAGGTGGTCAGGTCACCTTTTTTTAAGTACTAAGTACATTGTCCTTTATCTCCTGAGTCTCCCTATAACGAAGTTATCACCTCACATTAATTGGGAGTTGATTTCCAACGAGACAAGAACGAATAGTTTCGAATTTTATTTTGGAGTTTTTTATAGTGTGACAAGGGTTTCTGAATTGACATAGGGTCTCTTTTCGAGTTTTTATAAACATTATTGTGTTTTTATAGGTCCTGAATCGTTCTATTTTAAGTTTTACAGACGATAGACTAATTTTTTTAATAGTCTATACGTTTCTTCGTCTTTTTACGATAAGCATTTCTTTTCAGTCAGTCATCCTCTGTTGGATCTTTACTGTGTCTACTATCTTAATCATCTTTTCCTGTTCTTTTGTGTTTACCCTTTCTGAGTTCTAAGTGACCCGTGACGCACCTGATACCTCTTCCGAGAACGGAGTCACCATCTCTTAGACGTAGAGAGTTGATTCGGAACTAAGACAGGTCGGGTTGTATAGTGTTTTCGTGCTGGTCTAAAACAGAACTAGATTCGACCTCCAAGTCTAGGTTTTTCAAGTTATTTGAGCTTCATGTTCCGTACCTCTTTTGATGTGGTTACTTGTATTATTAAGTCAATGATTTTTAGTCAATATTTCTATTTTTAAAATTTCGTTCTCTTTTTCCTGTGTGTGTGTGTGTGTGCACGATTCAACGAAGTCAGTGTAGATTAAAAAACACTGGAGTACTTGACATCGGGTAGTCCGAGGAACCAGGTACCTTAAGAGACCCGTTCTTATGACCTCACCCAACGGTAAAGGAAGAGGTCCCATAGAAGGACTGGGTTCCTAACTTGGGTGCAGAGGACGTACCGTCCGTCTAAGAAATGGTGAACTCGGTGGTCCCTTCGGGTGTCTTTTTTTACTCTCACTATCGTCTAAAGAGAAACCTTTCTTACGTTTGTTCTTCTGTCACCTCGTCGTTGAAGTACATAAACTTAATCAAAGGATCTTGTCTTCATCGTTTCATGGTGTTTAACTCACCAAATTTTGTTACCTTTATATAACGGAATATTAAAACCTCGGACTGTCAGGTTCTCGATCCACAAACGTCCTAGAGGAGATACCCTCTTAAGAAGGAATGGAGAAAACTTGAAGACTACGAAACAATCACTAAAAACCGTTAGGAATCGAACTTCGATGTCGTGAACTCAAAGAAAGAGGTAGTAGTGAAACGAAATGGGAGAACGAACAGACAAAGAAATGTACCGTATTAGACGAAGGAAACTCCTGTAGTCAGTACTACGTAGTCCTAAGTGACATTACCGAACTAATACAAACGTTTCTGGGATAAAGGTTCATTGTACGGTAATTGTCCGTGACTCCTAATCCCTGACGTTGTATAGAAAAACCCTAACTCTGATAAGTTGTATATTGTCATTACTTTCTTTTTTTACAGTTGAATCTAAAGATTTTGGTTAATTTTATAACAATTTTTTCTTCTATTTCAATTCTGAAGAAAAATTGTTTACTCTCACTCCAAACCATCAAACAGAGAAAGTCGCATAAAATGTTAAAGTCGACTTCACAGTATAAATAACCGTATTTAAACAAGAGTAAAAACGAATAATAGAAAAACTATAGACATCCTAAACATCATTACATAGGAATAGTAAGGAATACAACTTATAAGGAAAGAAAAAGAGAGAACGACCAATCAGACTAACCTCGATATAGATAAAATAATAACAGGTCACAAACTTTTGAGTACAAAGTATATAAAAGAGATCAAAGGATAAACTTTTCCATTCAAAACAAGACCAATGACAGTACCGGTCTTCGATTAACGAGGCTAGAATTGGAAATTTACTAGTAAACCGACCTGTTTTGAACAAGGTTTATAAAAAGAAGGGCATTCTTTTACTCCTTGATGACGGAAGAACGTAGGTCACGAACGAGAACTCTTTACACTACAATACTAAGAAACCAGAAGACGTCGGGGAAAAAATTAATTTTTTTATTTAAATAAATAGAAAGATTACAAGTGGAATTAGATTTTAAACAAAATTATACATAACCACTCCCAAGAAGACATAGACAACACTAACCGTGAGACAACTCGGAAATTCAATTTGTACAAAGTAGAACAAAAGTTAGACTTTCAAAAATAGTAGAAATAAAGAAGGAAACAAAAAAAGGAGTATGGAAGACCCTGAAGACAATAGACCTTCAATCACAAAGGTTTAGAGTAGAGACACAACGAATCGAAAAGAAAGTATAAAAATCCAGTAATACTAAGAAACGGAAAACCTCCTCGAGGAATTAGCATAGAATACGAGTGATTAAACAAACAGTCGTGGTAGGTGAGACGTTAAATAAAGTAAATAAATGTAAGAAATTGACAGCATAAAAAGTGTCAATTATAAACCAGGAAAAGTAATTAAGAATAAAGATAAAATAAATTAGTTATAGAAGTGAATAAGAAAACTTTTATAAATAATGTGAATTAGATTTTGTAAATACAAGGACAGTAATACGAAGGACACCACATACTATGAGTCAAACGACAAAAAAACAAAAACAAAAAAAAAAATTCAGTAACAAGTGGAATCAACAGACAAAAGAGAAACCTAGTAATTGATGGTAGATGATCACATATGACCCGTTCTCTGGTCGTGAGTTGGACAATGTAAGAAGGTTCACTTATGTCCTTTCTCCTCTCTTTTTTATCAACTGACAGAAAAAGAAAACCGGTGATGAGATGGACCGTTGTCGAGATCAATCCCTAAGAAGAGATCCGATAGATCATTTTTATCGTGACTCATCTCAATTAGGGTCTCTCACCAAAAGGTCCCCTTACAAATTATCTCACGTTGGTGACAAAGTTTTTACTTCATCTTAACTTATATTTCCTTTTACAGTATCTTGTAGTGACAACAATTTATTTTCATGACAACTCACTTCGAAAACAAAGTTGAGATAGAGACATAGAGATTGTGTTTCTATATATTCACCCTTTTTTTACATAAGGAATGAAACTTTGTTTTAGCTTGTAAAACTTTCAGTAACAGGACCTAATATTAGATGATCAGGATCTTTCGACCCCTTTCGACGACTAGATAAAGATGGAAAAAAAAAAAAAAGAGACTAAGAAGTCAAGTTGTCCCGAAACCCAGAAGGAACAATAACAGGACAACTGTGGTACCAAAAATAGAGTGTCCCCATTACCTCATCGGTAATAGGTAAATTCTAATATAATCTCACTTCGACCTCGTCTTACATTTTCGATAGAAAGTTAAGTAGGAGACGATAGGGACCTCGTAGATTATATACAGTCACATGAGGACGAAGAAAGGAAGAGCTCTAGTGACATAGGAAGTCCGAGGAATTCGTCGGGAGTATCATAATCCGTCAAGGGTCTAGAAAGGAAAGAAGAGGGAAAAGTTAGTGTCACTAGTCACACCAACTAGTAACTCCCGACTCTCTCTTGGTCAGTGTGGTCAATGAAAAAGTGAAAGAGACCTTGATCTTTATGTTTGTAAAACTTATAAACTATAATTCAGGAGATAATTTAAGTCTTAGGACATAAAATTAAATTATATTGTATGTAAAAGGAAATAACGGCCTTCAGATCTACTTATGGTAAACTTACCGATATGTTATAAAGTAGTTTACTAAAATGGTATTAAATCAGTAAAGAGATGACAACCTGTAAATCTAACGAAGAGGGATGGGAGGTTGTCACTTCATATTACGGTCGAACCCTTAAAAATACGTATGTAGAAACGGGTCCCAAATCTAATCTTACTGGAAAATTTAAACGTGAGGAATCAAATGGTTCTCGAGTAAAAAGGGGTGACTACTTAACAACATCGACTTTCCTTTTTAACGAAAACTTGTTACTGTCATCTTGTTGACCTTCGTGAAGATGTAAGATTCCAACTACTCCTTAAGAGTTCCTCTTTGGACCATAAAATAAATCTTCCGTATGATTACCTTGAAAACGACACTTCAATTCTATTACACTCTACCAAACTACTTCACATCAAATTACTATGATTCAAAACGACATAATACTATTTAACTTCCAATCTTCGAGAAAACAATACGTTCGTACAAACTGAAGTAGTCTCACATAAAGACTGGTCATCAAACATTCCTCGGAACTGTAACCTTTCCACTCTCTTCCACCTCCCTTCCTGGACCAAGACTCATGTGTGTCTAGATCTTTCTAACAACGACGAGTCAGGGACTCAGTACTGGTCGAGAAACGTTGGGACACTTGACGTCGTGCGGTCCGAAGGGACAGAAAGTGACAGAGGGCCTCAAACGAGTTTGAGTACAGGTAACTCAGCCACTACGGTAAGTTGGTAGAGTAGGAGACAACAGGGGAAGAGGAGGACAGGAGTCAGAAAGGGTCGTAGTCTCAGAAAAGGTGACTCAACCGAGAAGCGTAGTCCACCGGTTTCATAACCTCAGAGTCGAAGTCGTAGTCAAGAAGGTTGCTTATAAGTCCTGACTAAAGGAAATCCCAACTGTCCAAACTAGAACGTCAGGTTCCCTGAGAGTTCTCAGAAGAGGTCGTGGTGTCAAGCTTTCGCAGTTCATAAACCGTGAGTCGGAAGAAATACCAAGTTGAGAATTTAGTTATGTGCTGATAACCTTTTGAAACTGATCTCCTGGAAAGCAGTCGTCTCATTACAGAGACGAAAAATTATATGGTAGATCCAAACAGTATCAAAAAGAAGGTTCCTCATTCACAGAAAATTAAAGTACTGACGTCAGTGGTAGGAGTCACTAAAACCTCGGGTTCTTTTATTTTAGACAACGATAAAGGTGAAAAAGGGGTAGATAAACGACACTTCACTACCCTGGTCTACGGTACTAGAATCAAAAAACTTACAACTCAAAATTCGATCGGAAAAGTGAGAAGAGAAAGTGGAAGCGGTTCTCCAAGAAATCAAGGAGAATCGAAAGACGGAAATCTTTCTATCCTCCTTATATAGACTGATTACTCTCTCCTCCCAAGGTAGTCCTCTAAGGAAACTGTTCCACGTACCTATACAGTGACTACGTTCCTATAGACTATGAGTTATGAATGTCGAAATTAAAAGGAAAAAGAGGAAGAGAACTTAGTGACATTTTAAAATTATCTGGGTATAATCGTTGGTTAAATCAATCGGAACATAATATTTACGATGGAACTTCTTATCGCCCGGGGAGAACACTAATGACACTTTAGTTAGGCTCTCCCTGTCTTGCCGTATTCTTCACGACTACTCCTCCGGGTTCCCCTGAATCTCCTTTGAACCCGACCATTCTCTGTTTGTACCGAAGATTCGTGGACGGAGTCCTGAAGAACCCTTGTGAGGACGTCTTTGTCCTAAAGGTCGGGTTACGTGTTTCCTCGAACTCAACAAAGTAAGTCCACCATTTCCTGTCTCCAGGAATATTCCCTTTTCTTCAACCCCTACAAACCGGTGGTCAAGAATTATGGAATACGAAGAAAAAGTAGAATAGTCAGGGACAACAGTTTATTAATACATAGATCAACAAGTTACAGATGAAAGGGTAATCGTATACTTCATGTATTCCGGTCCTTCTCCAAACGAAACTAACGGTCGTAGATTATGTCAGAGACCGGATTCTATTTAACAGTCATTTACAAGCACTTTGTTTCCTACAAGTTGTTCATAACAATCAAGATACAATAATTTTTCTTCGTGAGTTTATGTTATTAATATTACGATTTTATAACTCTAATACCCGTCATAAGATAAAAAGTATGAAAGATATTTGAATAAAATAAAAAGTGACTCTCTCTTTCTTAACTAAGAACGAACCATTCTGGAGAAATTTGTCTCAGAATATAAGAACTCTCAAACGGAGACAAAGACACAAGGAAGACTATTGCCTCTAACTAACCACTTCGAGACGGTTCAACAGGTCTAAATGGGTGGTCTCTCGATTAATGTCGGTAAGTTACCGTGAGGGGATGAAAAACCTAGAGGTTCAAAACAGGAGATCAGATGGTCTCAACTTTAAATACAAATCTAAGACCAAGAAGAACACATACAAAACTATTTACTACTTTTATAACGAAACTACTTTTTATAATACTTAGATTCTAAAAACATAAGTATCCGTGTACGACATAGGAATCTCCTTTCCCTTCCAAAGGTATTTAGTTTATTTGTGTATGAAGGGAGAAAAAACCAACGGAAGTAATTATTAATCAGCTGGAAGTGAATGGAACTTTTTACAATATTTAAAAACTGGTCGATTAAGGAAATTCTGAACTCGTCTCTAAACAAGGTAACTTACATTACTCGTCCGACCATTTAGGTCTAAGAGAGGTAATGACCGTAAGACAGAACTTCAACTGTAGGACACAAACAAGAACCAGCAGAGGAGTCGGAAAATTTCATCGGAGTGAAACTATTGTAATAAGACCATCTTCGTCGACGTCTTTGGTTTCCCTCTTACTTATAAGAAATAACTCTGACCTAACTCTTATTTTGTCTTTGGAATTTTGTGTTGGGATCACCGCACTCCCAGAGTCTCAACCTGTACTGACGTGGGCGCGTGTGTGTGCGCGTGTGTTTTACCTTACCTTACCTTTACATACCTAAGAAGTGCAAGGGTGAAGTTTCATTATTGTGCGGCACAGAAACGACAAGAAGTGAAACTTTGAAAACCACTTTCACCAGATGGGAACGAAAGTGAGGGAGTGGAGGGCAAGTGGGGAGTTCAATGACGTCGACGTAAGGTAGGATGTAGTGGGACGACTTTGTAACTGTACTAATTATTAGAGGATTAACTGTTTACACTTCACATTAAGAGTCAGACGGAGATTAAACTACAGAGGTGTAAAAACAAACGGAGACAACGAGGAGAGGGGAACTTTTAGAAAGGAAGACACATAAAATACTGGGACCTTAGAGAAATTTCGGAAGGAGGAGAAAATCTAAGAGGAAAAGTGACGAAAATTACAGAACAGAAAGAGGTGATGGGAAATATACAACCATAGGGGTCTCCGGGGTCAGTACCGACGGAAAAGATGTAGTCTTCGTGAAATCTACTAGAGGAAAGTATGCTACTCAAATTGATCACGTCATCCTGACTTACTATCATTAAGGCTTCAAATATGAAAGTCGATCCTGAAGAGGGGACCTTAAACCTAACGTATAAAGAATAATGGATACACTATGTAGAAAATAGTTATATTGATTTTAGTTACGTCTGAGTAATACAAATTTCTACTTGAATAAAGTAGGAAAAGGGGTGTTTTGTGGACCTGGGGGAAGGACATAAAGGATAGAATCTATTACTCCCGTAGTATACGGAAGGTCTTTAGATCTTAAATGAAGGTTAGAAAAAAAAAGACGTACACATTAATTAGTGATCGGGGACAGTTAATATTATTTATAGAGAGTTCATATAAAACAGGAGAGGTAAAGTGTATGGTAACGAGTGTATTGAAGGTTAAGGTAGGAGTTTTAACAGAAAGATTTTATGACTAGACTTAGAACCTTGTATGGATGAATTTTAGGAAATAATGTATCTTTTACTTCACGTTCGAGGAATCCTCCGGTTATTGCAAGGAGAGTGTTCTTTTAAGAAAGAAGACATAATGGTACGTGAAGTCAGTATTGAGAGAATACCGGGAACCATATAACGTACACGAATAATACACCTGACCCGAAGAGTCCACCGTGATCACCATTTCTTAAACGGATGACTACGTTCTCTGTGACCAATTTATGGGAACCTTTCTAGGGAATATCATCCCTTACCGTTGGACGAGGTCATAAGAATGGACCTTTTAAGGTACGTATCTCCTTGGACCGTCTGATCTCAGGTACCCCGGCGTTTCTCAGTCTGTGTCAACTCATTCGTGTGTAATATACTAACACTTTACCTAACTGTTTGAAGAACTTGTTCCCAACAAAGAAAAAGTGAAAACATAAAGGTCACGATTTGTGTACCTTATCTTACTATAAATTTACATTACCCCATTACCTACTTGACCTGTTCTTTACGATTTTCTAAGAGAGACGTTTTACTGTTTCTGGTTTTCTAGTTTCATACTCTATATCTGCCTCTCTACACTTGTAATGTTTTTACTCTCCAGTGGTCTAATATCTTCAAGTAATTGACCCTGTAACCTTTTGAACAGTAAGATCTTAGAAGGGATATGAAAGGACACCCGACGGAGAGATCACCAAAATTTACAGACGTTTAAGAACTGTGAAGAGGGAAGTTCACCATCTCGGATTAAGAGGGAGAGAACTTACACTCAGTCTGAATTACTGAACGGAGACTGTAATCACACACCGTCTTACAACGATATACTGAAGGTTCCAATACAACAATTTCTTATCGAAGACGGACCTAGAGTGAGAGAAAGAGAGAGCAGGGAGGGAATGAGACGCCTTATGATCAGTGGCACAACAACTACTGTAAGTTCGTCGGACACCTCTCCGGGAACGTCCCTCCTTACCTCTGGATGTGGTTGTTGGTCGGGATGGAAAGGTCGGTACACAAAGAGTGGAACTTCCTCTTAGAAGAACGGTCAGTTGAGAAGTTTACTGACGTCGGGGTCGGTTCTAGAATTCCCCTTGGAGCACTCTCCAGGGTTTAACTTTAGTGGGGCGGTCCGACGACGTCTTACGGTTTGGGTGTCTTTCGTATTCCTGTCATTTCCAATTAAAAAAAAAAAATTAGATGATTCAAAACGTAGATGATGTAAGCAATACACCGTCATCTACTGGTTATGTGAGAGGTGATTCTTACCGACAGGAGAGTCAGAAAGTCTTAGGATACTAAGAATAAAAAATTTTCTAAAAAAAATGTACCTGGTAAATTCTTCAGAAATAATTTAAACAATGTTATAACGAAGACAACAAATACAAGAAAAAAAAATTCGACGTTCCGTACACCCTATAATCAAGTCAGGGTTAGTCCTCAACTTGGTGTGGGCGACGTACCCTTCCGTTTCAGAATTGATGATCTGACGGTCCCTTCAAGGAACTTAGGATGTATAAGAACTAAGTTGACAAAGTCAAAACCTAACAGGAGTCAAAAAAGGTTCATATTTAGTACAAAAAGAGAGTATCAAAACTGAAAAATTTTAGTGAATCATAGTAAAACAAAATCGGTTTTACATAAGGAATAGACGACACACGATATCAGACACGATCAAAACCCCCTGGGTTTCTACTCTCTAAGTCTCGAAAAACCCTTTTTTTTTAAAAAAAATTGGAAGGAACTATATAGGTTGAAAGAAACTTTTTTGTGTGAAAAAGACTAACTCGAGACCCCACCATCACAGACCCACTCCCAGGTCCAGAACCGACTGACAGACGGTCTGAAATCTGTTCCATGGAGGTCTCCAAAGTCAAAGAGACAGACATTCCACCCACATTGTCATTAGGGACGGAGTATAACAATACTACTCCTAATTTACCCTAGTACGCACTCTTAAAGAATCGTACTGAGTACGTGGTTCACTCACGAGTCATTCGTGAACAGTCAAACAACAACAACTGACAGGGTGAGTCTTAGAGTGTCTTACTGGCCTTATGTCGCCCAAAAGTCCTTCACAAACAACTTAACTTTACGTCATCCCTATCCAATCACGACGACTACTACCCCCCCCCAGTTTTCTCACAGTCCGGACGTACAGTCAGTGACACGTGACTCGTGACTCATACTAGTTAGGTTAATAAACAATCAACCAATTAATCAAATAGTCCCTAAGTAGATAAAGGATAGTCTACGACAATTGATGTCTGTCTCTTTTTTTACTCACTTCCCGGAAATCTACCCGTTCATGAACCTGTGACCTCTTTCATGAACATTTGAGTCACCGAATGTATCCTTTCGTTATGTAAGTTGTCAGTAACGTCAAGAACACACGGTCCGTGACAATGTCCTCGATTCTTATTTCACTTACTAAATAAAAGTAAATAAGTTACTTATAAATAACTTGTGAACGACATTAGATCAGTAAGAAGGTCCAAGGTCTGTTCCTAAAGTTAGGGTACCTGGAAAGCAAGAGTTTCCCGTCCCCTCTATTTGTTTACTATAAATAGTATCCATTAACGTATTATACAATCTTCTACTTTTTTCATTAATTGTCTTCGTCTTTACCTTCCACTCCACACACAACCTCTGTAACGTCAAATTAGATAAAGAGTAACTCCTTCACTCCTCCCCTTCTCTACTCTTCCTCCACTCCCTCAAGTAAAATCGTTACTCGTTCCGTGGAGAAAATGGTAGTTCACCTTCACTGTCTGTTGTTCATTTATTTAATAAATTAGAGTTTATCACTAGCACGGAACATCTTTTCTCCTATCGTACTCTTTAAATTCTAAGATCGGGACCTACAGACCGAGAAGGTACTCCGACGACTGTCAGGTGCCGGCAGAACGACTAGTCACACAAAGATACCGGTTGTGTATGGACGGCCCTCCACCAGTGTTGGATACTCAGACCTTTATCCTGTCGTCCTAACGAAACACAACATCGTCCGGAACATCAGGTCGACTAATCGACTGTATTCTTTTTTACAAATATTAGATAATCAGTCTGAAGACCACTGTATTTACCGACTACTACCTAACAGACTGAGTGTGGGTCTGAGTTCGAGAAACGTGCCCTGTCTTTTTTGATACCCATCGAACCGGTGACGGGTCTTTCACCTACAACAGTGGCTCACCCCTTTTAGGGTAATCATGTAAACGTATAGACTTTTGTCTTAAGGAGTACCCAGACCTAAATTGAAAGTCACTTCTGAGAACTCTCAGGGAACCTGACGTTCCTCTAGGTTGGTCAGGTAAGATCTCCTCTAGTCGGGACCCACAAGAAACCTTCCTTACTACGACTTCGCCTTTGAGGTCACGAAACCGGTGGAGTACGCTTCTCAACTGAATAATCTTTTCTGAGACTACGACCCTCCCTAACCCCCGTCCTCCTCTTCCCCTGCTGTCTCCTACTCTACCGACCTACCGTAGTGACTGACCTACCTACACTCAAACTCACTTGAGACCCTCAACCACTACCTGTCCCTCCGGACCGTACGGACACTAAGTACCCTAGTGTTTCTCAGTCTGTGCTGACTCACTGACTTAACTTGACTTCTGGTCAGTTAGGTTGACCAGTTGGTTCTAGGTTGGTCAGTTAGGATTTCCTTTAGTTAGGACTTATAACTAACCTTCCTGACTATGACTTCGACTTTGAGGTTATGAAACCGGTGGACTACCTTTTTTGACTGAGTAACCTTTTCTGGGACTACGACCCTTTTTAACTTTCACCCTCCTCTTTCCCTGCTGTCTCCTACTCTACCGACCTATCGTAGTGGTTGAACTACCTGTACTCAAACTCATTCGAGACCATCAACCACTACCTGTCCCTTCGGACCGTACGACGTCAGGTACCCCAGTGTTTCTCAGTCTGTCCTGACTCCCTGACTTGACTTGACTTCTGACGACGACGACGACGATTCAGTGAAGTCAGCACAGGCTGAGACACGCTGGGGTATCTGCCGTCGGGTGGTCCGAGGGGGATGATTTGCCTTTATCGAGAAACTCAAAAAAAAAAAATTACATTTACAATTGTAGCAATGATTAGTTATACAATTAAACAGTAAAATACTCTTCCTCACTAGACTCAACATTGTATAAACAGAAAAAGTCAAGTAAACTTCCCTCCTTCTCCCCTCAAATATAGGTCGAACTTTCCTACATCTATCACCTCCCAATACGTCTTGTCTCGGTGGTCCCACTAATTTCCCGGGAAGATCGACCAATTGACTCTTATGTCTGGTTCAGACTTTCGACGAGATCCGACTTCTTTAGACTACAATCACAATATCCTAAAGGTTAATTTTACAAGGAAACAGGAAACACGGTGTATGAAACCCGGGGTTCGATTACATTCACGTTGTGAAAGTCATTGTAGGGTGGATCTGTGTCCCTGTTGAAGTCGAAAGGAAATAAGAGGTGTAAGATGCCCTTTCGATACCCTCGAGTCTAAGTCGATCATAAAAAAATTAAATTTATTACAAAGAACTGCGAAAACGTATGCTAGGTATAAGAGGTCAAATTTTTCGGTCATACATACTTTATTCGGGTAAATATACTTTACAGTTTAGTATATGTATGTGTGTGTGGAAACATCACTCTATCTTTTTATACTTTCTACCGGTTGTTTTACAATTACCACGAATGTGGTTCTTCCACCTTAAGTACACTGGAAATGTAAAACAAATATCATGGCACATCAAAACCCCAAAAAATGTTACTGTTACATAGTAACTATATCAGTCTTCTGTTTGTTCTTTCAATATTATTTCGGTAACTCCTTTTTTATGATGGTCGGTGTAAGACACCAATAATGCGACAGTGTTTCTCCCTCTCATTAAGCGAGTCCTAAGTTTAGGTTTGGAGTGAAACTCCGTGCACTGACGAAATAATCCATTAAACCCATATGTCATCTCGGTGGGCCCTTGATTGTTGGACTAACTTCTTTTTTCAGTGTTTCCGGTCTCTGTCCTTTATTTTATCGATTTCGGTAACTGTCTCTGTCTCTTACGGAGTCCGTAAGACACTTCTCCAGTTCCTCCCGAAGGACTACTATCTCCCTATTCTTTTGAACCTATCGAACCCCTCTTCCCCTCCCTCCGAGAACCACCTTCCGTTTCGTGTTTGTTTCGGGGTCCCGGACCGCATATGTTTCGTTCACACCGTCCTATTAAACGACTCTAAAATTAACACAGAACACTGGATAAAAGACGTCTCCAAATCGACGTCCTGATCTTCGTCTTCAACGAACTCCTGTTGTCTAAAACGATCGATAACATAAGTCTATGGAGTCGAATAACCCCCTCAATGGCCTTCCTCTCCCTTACTACATACGGAAACATATTCCTACGTCTTATCACTCTTGTCTCCTCTTCGGAAAGGGGGGTCCTACGCACCCGAAACGTTCCCGTCAAAGTGGACGACATGTGGAAGTGTCTCGGGGTCCCTCCAACTGGAACCATTCCTTTCCGACGTGTCATGAAGGTCCATGGAGGTCACGGGTCGGAACCGTTTCTGGGACTCGATTTACACTCTAAGAGGCATATACACGTTGTTTCATCATTAAAATTTCACGACGTCTTTCGTGTATTTAACGTAGATATCAGTGAATACTCTTACAGTAGAACTGGTTCAGTCAATGGAAGCTTTTGAAGTCAAAGAGATCAATGGTTCCCTTTTTTTTTTTTTTCGACATAGTCAGGGAAGGTCAAACTTTGAAGTGATTTAGATACTTTAACCTCATAGACAAAGACCTTAGCGAAGAAAAGGTGGACTTTACGTCCCTCCTACCTCACGTTTGAAGTAAAAATTTCTCGTCAGGGGTCTTAGACGTGCACCCGTATTACAAAAAGTCGTCCTTCCTCCACATGGGACGCATCATTAACTTTGACGGAAAACTTAGAAGATTCGGTCGTCCTAGACTATGGGCTAGCCTACAAGTGACAAAGGAGGAAGGACATTTTAGTCGATTTTACCCTTCTGAGTTCACGTTTAAAGGTAGTGTTTGACTTCTTTGGAAGTGAGAGAGTAGGTGGGTGAGAGAGAGGAGTGGACACGGGAAATAAACATATCTAAGAACGAAAGTTGGTTTCTCTGAGTCGAGGTCTCTCTCTGTTTAGTACGTGTTTCTCTTTTCTTTTAGCGGAGGATCTGGACTTATAAATGACTACTTGATTTGGAAACCTCTTCCCCTTTTTATGCTAAGACAACGTTTCCCTTTCATTTACAGGAGGTTTAGTTGCACTTTTACCTCTGGCTCCCTTCACTCCAAGCGGAGATAGGAATTGCGTCGAAACGTTCCTACCAGTGTCTCTGTTATTTAATATATAGTCTGTACCGTGAGACGAATCTTTAACGTTAAGATTTACAGTACGCGCCACTCGGAGAGAACGAGGAGTGGCGTATTAAGTTCTGTTAAACGTTCTCTACTGAAGAAAAGAGGCGGTATTATAAGAGAACGAACATAGGGTTTATTTGTTGAAACCAATGACGAAATTCGTCATCGAAGAGGTAAACGGGTGTGGTGAATTTAGTCGTTGGGGAAAGGGACACACTAGGTGTAGAGCTCGGGGGTCGGAGTATGAACCGACTTCTATGGGCGAAGCAAGACCCAGAGATAAGGAATAGAGGGTACAATGATTTCTCGTTTAGTCGTGACGAGGGGAACACAACATCAAAAAGTGGTAAGATCTATTTTACCCTTATAAAATGTAGAAGGATAAAAAGAAGAATTAGAAATAGTGTTAGATGTAAAAAAAAGTTTGACCACCGAAAGAAGACTCTCACCTAAAAAAAGAGGGGGAAAAATAATTAGAAGTGTCTGAAATTAGGTCGGGAGAGGAATACCTTCACTCTTTGGACCATAAGTGTAGTGAGTTGTACCAACCAAAACCTCGAACCACTTCTAATTCTTGTGTCATTCTTTGAACGCTCGTTGGATCTCCCTTATCTCTCCAACGACAATTACACAAAGAAGTAACTTGTCCCGAGCACACACGTAAACCTTTCTTTCTTTCACGGACAAACTTCTATGACCCCCTTCATGACAGACCTAGTAAAATAGGACTCTAAAATATCATTTAATTCTTACCGGGTTTCACTTTACACTGTAGTGACATCGAATAGGGTCATTGTAGTTTAATTACGGTCGACGATGTGATTTATCATCGGTCCCCTTCTTTGACAGGGACCCCTCATTCCGACCAGAGTCTCTTCTTATTTTACAGGACCCGTCTTTTTATCTTTACCGACGTGCAATGCTCCAGGTCTCGACAAACCACAACCGTCTTATAAGTCAGGAAACCTAAGGAGACCGGGAAGTCTTAAGGAGAAGAAAAGGGACGTGTGTAATCGATGGCAACCTACAGGAGTCTTCATCCATTACTTCACCGGAAGACTTCTATTTCATAGGTCTTCAGTCGTTTCTAAGTCAGTTGACTTGGTAGCAGTCTAAACCAGTCGAGGACTCTACAAGACATGAACACACTAAATTACCTGTACTTTCAACTGTGTCCCGTCAAAATATCTAAGTTTGCTACACAAATCCTAAGTGGAAATCCGGAAACAACAACAAATCAGTGACCTAGACCGAGAAAACGTTGGGGAATCTGACATCCGGTGGTCTGAATAGACAGGTATCTAAAAGGGTCTTTCTCATGACCTCACTCAACGGTAAAGGAAGAGGTCCCCTAGAAGGTCTGGGTCCCTAACTTGGACGCAGAGGACGTCACCGTCCACCTAAGAAATGGTGACTCGGAGGTCCCTTCTGGATCTTCGTCAACCGAATTATCTTAATTTCATCATCGGTGATAATTAAATTGTTGTTAGTGATCACGACACGACTCATGTAAGAAAGATTCATAGTAGTGTCGGATACTTTATCCTATAACCGGGATGAAAGTCAAGTAACCAGTGAGAAACACTGGGGTACCTGACGTCGTACGGTCCGAAGGGACGGATGGTGGTTGAGGGCCTCGAACGAGTTTGAGTACAGGTAACTCAGCCACTACGGTAGGTTGGTATAGTGGGAGAGAACGGGGGGAGAGGAGGACGGAAGTTAGAAAGGGTCGATAACCCAGAAAAGGTTCACTCAGTCAAGAAGTGTAGTCCACCGGTCCCGTAACCTCGAAGTCGAAGTCATAGTCAGAAAGGTCAGTTATAAGTCCTGACTAAAGGAAATCCTAACTGGTCAAACTAGAGGAACGACAGGTTCCCTGAGAGTTCTCAGAAGAGGTTGTGTAAAGTTTTTCGTAGTTAAGAAACCACGAGTCGAAAGAAATACCAGGTTGAGAGCGTAGGTATGTACTTATGACATTTTTGGTATCGAAACTGATACACCTGGAAACGACCGGGATGAAATACCTAGTTGTGTGACTCCAAGTCTCTTTAACTCAATACAATGTTTCAATGTGTCGAACAGTTACTACCTCGTCCGAACCAACTGAAGTTTTGGAAATGAGGTATCTCCTTTCACAAGACACACCCAAAACCCCTTTCCCCTCATTCTGAAGTCAAGACATGTAGGTAGTCTTCCTCTGTAAGGTAAACCATCGTCCCGTCACATTACCTGTCCTCGTATGTCTAGACCTGTCCTTATGGTAACGGGACAAATTAGAGTGTACCGTTGGAGAGACTCCGAGACAAACGTCATTTTGTCTTCATAGACTTACAGTACATGAACTGTACTTACAGTTCATAAGTCTGGTGAATCCTCCATCTCAGATGACACCCTCTGTCGGATAAATCGAAACTGCATGGCCCTATTTATGGGGCGACTTAGAGGATTAAAGGATAACAGAGTGCGAATGGTTCAGTTCAAGGGTATCGATTAATCCAAAGGACACATGAACTATACCGCACCAATGATTTTTGCCTTTGGACTTAGACATTCGCTCATACAAACACAGACTAAAGACACAGTCACACAGGACTCAAGTCCTTCAAACAAGTCGGGCCACGTGGCAATTTCTGTGGCAACTGGGTGGGTATGAGCCATATGACTACTGGTCTAATACTCTGTATGTCCCTTCTGGGAAGTAGACTAGACGATAGACCGGACGAGGAAAGAGGACTCTGATCGGACCGACACGATGTGTCAGAAGGAAACTTATTAGCTTTATATTTTAAATTGTCGTTGATGTCACCACCAACGACAGTAAGAGACTCCCGTGACGTACACAATCAACGACACGACCTGTGTAGTACCTGAGACTAAGGAAATGGAAAACGTTCAGGGAAACCTCTACGAAGACAAAATGACCTTTGTCTGAGTCTCTCCAAACAGTGTACGCAGATTCGTTGACTTAAGGACGGGTCTGGACAGACAAGAGTTAGTGACACTACACTCCGATGAAAACAGAGTTGAAGTAGAGAGAGTAGACCCGGTCACAAAACGGAAACCTCATTTTGTCAGAGGGTTCTTATCTATTGAAATATAGTCTGACGGCATTCCTTTGTGACAGGTTGAACAGACTAAGAGACTCTGAAAGGATATCCCTCACAGAGGTTCTCAGACAACCCGAGACCTACATACATGTGTAAACACAAGAGTCCGGACCCTTAATCTTCTGGTCTTGGGTTCATGACCACGAAACACCACTCTCTACACAACCCACCGTCCCGTCCTCCTGCACCTTCCCCTTTTGGGAGAGATTTACCGGTCGAGCATATGGAAAGACCAAAGAGACAGTAGTGATAGAAGGGAGAGTACAAGGGTTTCTTAGTGTCGGAGTCCGTGGTCGACGGTGACACAGTAACTTCCTCGGAAGTATCCGAAGGGACCTCCTCAGTGCGTACTACTCAATACTAAAGAGGTTATAGTTTAAATAATACTACTACCACTAGTAATTATCGTTGGAGAATCTAAATATTTCGTGGAAAGAGGATTGTTAGAGAGAGGATTTCTAACAGAGTAAATAGGAGTGTCTAGGGCTCCCTACACCTCCGCCGTCATAATAGTAAAAATGTAATACCTACCGATACTAGTTCCTCAAAAATAACGCCATGGATAAAAATATACCTTGATACAATCCATGATGTATTTCTCTAGGGTGATTAAGTAGTCCATCAAAAACTCAAACGAAATACACGGTTCTATTGCAACACTGTAATTATAGTAGGGTAAAATGTCTACTTCTTTACTTCAGAGTCTCTCCAACTTACTGAACGAACAGTCGTTCACACCTATTTACTTATTTTACGTCAGGGACTGGAGTGGTTCCTCTGTCATAACATTTATTATGCACCAGTAACAAATCGTAAATCGTACACGGTTAACGACACGACTCTTTTTAAACCCTCAATGGAAAGAATTAAACAAAAATTGTCGGGATGTTCAAACGTCATGAAATCACTAGAGACTAATAGTGGTAAATCGTTCCCTCCGTATCTCTCTGACCCATGCAACAAGTTTCGGGGTGTCGATCATTCACTAACTGGAACTCTCTCTCTTCGCACCTCGGCCCAACGGACACAACCTAAGATCACGGTCATGAAAGACACACTAGGACTCGTTCAACGAGTTGAAAAGACACGGAGTCAAAGGAGTGAAAATTTTACCCTTATTGAGTTCATAGATGAAGTATCCCAACAATTCTCCTAGTTTACGTAAAAATATACGCATAGATATATTTTACAAATAATATATATAGAATCTTAAGTCCGAACGTATACAGTCGATACTCATCAACCCTAAGTGTAGGTCTGTAAGACTGAGATCTTGATAGTACGATAAGATGAGGTCTTTATTAAGAAGGTCCCTGCCTTCGTCCTTGTAAACTCAAAGACTTCCTGATTATCTCCGAACCGAGAATAATCAGATCAAGATCAAGTCAGCTACCTCTCGGTGTCCATTACAGAGTCACAGTCCTCCATCTCAACGAAAGAAATGGGGAAATACTAAGTGGGTTCTTCCCCGACGTCCCGGATCCGTTGACATAAATGAGTCGTTCTCCGG
Organism: Capra ibex; assembly: GCA_006410555.1. Lineage (NCBI taxonomy): Eukaryota > Metazoa > Chordata > Mammalia > Artiodactyla > Bovidae > Capra > Capra ibex. The sequence goes on from SJYO01046538.1 coordinate 69,725,331, forward strand.
TAAATAAAGGCATATTTCTATGTACCTTTAAGACGGTCAGTACTTCCAACAGTAGCTGGGAGATTAATAACTTTCTAAAAAAAAAGAACTCTTAGGTTTTAAAATGAACTGGTGGATAACTGTTTGACTAAAAAGAAACTTCCAAGTCATAATACTTGTACCCGGTCAGAGAAGTAACGTTTGTTTTTCAGTGTCGTTTACGACGTAATGAAAGTCATATATCGTCTTGATAAATTTATACCTTTCGAATTTGACGAAGGTTGATTTGAAAAGTTGATTTAGGAAAGGAAAATTTTCTATAGTTTATAAAATAGAAAGAAAACTTAGGCACTTTAGATAAAGTTAATTGTTCTAGGACAACAAAAGGTTGTATCAAGTTGTCTTCAAACGATCACAATACACACATCACTTGAGATAGATGAACTTCGTCTTTATATTAGATACAACTAAAAATCCCATCCGTCTAAATCTTCGTGAATCGTTTAATCATGGTTATGACTGTTACTCTTTTCTATTCTTACTACAGGTTAGTTATAAAAATAACCTTTTTTGGAATATACCATGTCGACCTGATAAATTCAGGATACATCTGTTCTCTATTAGTATTTTACATAAAAGTAACTTCTTATCTACAAAGAATTATTAATGATAAACATTTCGTATTAGGTCGTTCATTTCGAATCAATAGCGGTTCAATGTCTACCACCCTAAACTCGAAACTCTCAAAGTATATTGACAGGATTCCACCATCCCGTTCCAAAACCTTGGGGTTAAGATGTAAGAATTAATAACATAATAAGTACAATTCACCATTTCTGACCTAAACTTGGGTCGAAAAGACCAAACTGTCGGATATAGTAACATGTCCTGGAGTGATGAAAAGATTTTCACATAGACAAGACCGAGAGACTAAGAAACCTCTAACAACTAACGAGATAAAGAACATATTCCTTCCGTTCGTAGGTTCTCTACATTAAAATTCAATTCTGAAAGTACGAATTAAACCTAGTTTACAGAGATTAGGTGTGGTAATACCACGTCGAGCGGTATTTGATTTGTTTTTATTAAGGTTCAAGGGTGAGAACTACGTGATCAAATTAGTTATCTACTAAGTAAGTATCAGGTTATATCGACTTCTTCTCCCTGTAAGATAACCGAAAAATTTAGATACTATTATTTTGAAAGTATTAGTTGGGGACTGACGATACATCTTACAAGCAAATCAGTGATTCAACATAGACTGAGAAAACGTTTGGGTATGACACATGGGCGGTCTGAAAAGACAGGCACCCTAAAGGGTCCGTACGTATGACCGCACCCAACGGTGAAGGAAGAGGTCCCCTAGAAGGGTTGGGTCTCTAGCTTGGACGTAGAGGACACAGCGGACGTAACGTCTGCCCAACAAATGACGACTGGATGACCCCTTATCTTTAGGAGTAAATTACATAACGACATAAAACTTTCCATGTTTTCTCCATCGTACTATACAAGTTTTCTTATGACCTCGAGACGGGAAACGGGGACGTAAGGAGTTCCCCTAAAACTGTCACCGGACGTCTCATCCTCAGCTTTTGGTGTCCAAAGTAGCCGGGACCCAGACGGTGAGCTATTCAGAGAGTTAAAGAGTCTCGAAGGAGGGAAGAGACCATTTTACCCCAACCAGCAGAGACAGGACAGACGGAGGGGTTTTCTATTACTCCTGATTTACTCTCCCGTGTGTGAGAACAAATCTCTTGACGTTTCTCGAGGTGTTTGAATTTTACACGAACACGAAGACCGTCCATCTCCTACGTGGAGTAGATTCCTCCACACGGACGGGGAGTGAGAGACGTCAGGGAGGGCACGCGAAAGAGAAGTATGTCAAAAATAGGAGACGGAGGAGAAGAGGGAGGACGACCTCAAATACTGGATCCGATTACTCTATTTATACCGAGGAGTGTAGTTCCCACCCCTTAATTCCGGACCAATATCGGGTTAAATTAAAAGTACTAGAGAACTTGTTCACTTCTTTACGGACCCTTTGTCCGACGAGAACCGGACGACGGCCGGGTCGGGCCCAGCTCCGTCGGCAATGGGTGCGCTCGAGTAGCGTGAGGACCATCTGTAAAGTTAATGTTCAGTAATGGGAAGGAAGGTCCGGAAGGAGTCATCGCGTCATGGTCGGGACCCAGAACCAGAGTCAAGACAGTGAATCGTACGTTAGACCTCACGCAGGAAATTGAGGACATTCGGAATTAAAGGAATGAATATTTTACCCCAATAATTACTATGGACGGGATGGAAAGTGTGTCCTGACAAAATTTTTTAACGTAATTTCGCCTTTTCACTTCCACTACGTTTAACCGTTCAAGAGATTCACATATATAATAAATTCATCGTACGGACCGGTAGGTGTAAAAACGTTTAATTAGGTTCATTTATAAAAGTACTTATAAAAACCTATCGTACAAACAAAAAAAGGTTCCAGAGGATACTAAGAGACTCTATACCTCTTCCGTGAAAACGTTCTGGACATTATCCTTAAATTATCCACATTTTATAGTATATAGGGTATATCCTTCATGATCTAGACGTGTGAAGAATATCTTCAATCTTAAGATAGGTTTGAACAAAGGGATGACGCGTTGGCTCCTGAGACAGGCAAAAGCATTAGTACTCTCGGAACCCCTATATGGAAAGAAGGACAGAAACCGAAGGGTTGAAATAGCCCTAAAGAGACACGATTGTAGTTTCTAGTTACTAGTGTCTAGTGGTTTCGTTTATACCATTATTCCTTTTAGACTTAATAACGCTCTTAAAGGTTTCGTACAGTGTCCCTCTATACTTGATTCGTTTCAGACAACCTTTTTACCGTGTCTCAGTCCGAAATGAGACTAACTCCTAACGACGTTTAGAAGTTAAACATTTTTCCTTTTCTTTTTTCTTTTTCTTTTAGTCATAAACACTTCACGCTATTTTACTCCGTACGACCATAAGTGACTCACATCGTTTACAGATTTAACGGAGAGGTCCTGGGTAGAGTAGAGAACAGACACACCTGTGTCCGAGATAGAGGGTTCAACGAACCGGTTACACAAGAACTTAAGTACTCTGCTAAGGAAACGTTGAACAAAAAAGACGGTTGCTTTCTATTGGACTTGATTAAACTGATTACCAGTAGTACAACAGAGAGAAGAAAAGACAGAATGTGACAAATTCCAACTTCTCAGCGAACGGTATGAGGGACCCAGGAGATCCCGGAGAAACGAGTGTGTCAAGAGTCATGATAGGGAGATATAAAGTCTGTTGGAAAAAAAAAAAATTCTCTTTAAAATCGAAGTGTCGTTTTAACTTTCCTTTCTCTAAAGGATGTAAGCGGGCCGGGGATATGTACACATCGGAGGAGGTGATCTCACCATACAAACAATATTAACTACTTGGATAGAACTGTGTAACATTAGTAGGTTTTAGATATCAAATTGTAACCACAGGACATCAGACACCCAAACCTTTTTACATATTACTGTACATGGATGTCTCATACAATGACGGGATTTTTAGGAGACCTGAGATGGAAAACTAAGGAAGGAGATAAGGGTTCGGGACCTTTGGTGACTATTATACAACACACATATATATACATACATATATATACACACATATATACACACACATATATATACACACACATATATATATATATATATATTTGATAAGGATGTCAATACGGAAAAGGTCTTATAGTCTACCAACCTCAGTTTGTCATGCATCGGAAAAGTCTAACTGAAGGAAGTGAATCATTACACGAAAATTCCAAGGAAGTGTAGAAAAGTACCGACCTATCAAGTTAAGAAAAATTAGAACTTACGAACATAAACAGGTAGGACGATGATATCCTGTAGAACTAAAGAACTAAGGAAGATTCAAAAACGTTATACTTATTTGAACGATATTTGTAGGTACAAGTCCAAAAATACATCTGTACTGAAAGTTGAGGAAACACATTTATGGTTCCTTGTGTGAACGACTTAGCATCCCCTTCTCATACAAAATTAAAACATTCTTTGGCAGTTCGACATAAGGTTTATCTGTCATGGTAAAACGGAAAGGATGGTCGTAACTTACTCTCAAGGACGAATCTGTCGTAAACAACAGGCATAAGGTCTAAACTGTCAAGAGAACACATACCACTATAGAGTAACAAAGTTAAATGTAAAGAAACTATACGACGACTCTTAGAAAAGTAAAAAATTTAAACCGTAGACATATAGAAAAAACCACTCTATAGACAATTCCAGAAACCGGATAAAAATTTAACTTAATAAACAAAAGAATAACAACTTGAAATTCACAAGAAGTATATAAAGTCCATTGTCAGTAAAAGCATATATAGAAACGTTTGTAGAAGATGAGACCCCGAAGGGAACACCGAGTCGACCACTTCTTAGGTGGACGTTACACCCTCTGGACCCAAGTCAGGGACCCAACCCTTCTAGGAGACCTCTGCCCTTTACGATGGGTGAGGTCATAAGACTGGACCTCTTAAGGTACCTGATATATATATCAGGTACCCCAGTGTTTCTCAACCTGTACTAACTCACTGAGAGTGAAACCGAAAGAGGATGAGACACTGAACAGAAGAATAATAGAACTGTAATCCAAAAAAATTCTTTTTTACAAATTAAAACAGAAATTAATCCAGGTCGAATAGTCAATAAAGTTAGTACCTAGTACGGAAACCAAACATAGATTTTTCAGTTATGGTATGGGGTCCATTAGATCCAAAAGATGATACAATAGAAGATCCTTAAAATATCAAACTTTAAACGTAAATTTAGACACTAGGTAAAAAAAATAATAAGTCTTAGTCTTATGAATAAATGATTAAAAATAAACATGAGACTGAAAAAGAAAAAATTTACATAAATAAATAAAATTAACCTCAGATTAATGAAATGTTATAACATCATATTTAGACACTAGGTAAAAACTCAATCGACAAAAATTCCTACATTTCAGACACCAATCTAAGAAAAAAAAGGAAAACGTACAACTATCGAGCAAAGTTGTGGTAATTAATTTTTCAGAAACAAGGAAATAGTTTCTAGTCACTGATTTTCAAATTTGACTAGACGAAAACCTACGAGATAAGACAAGGTAACGAGACAAACGGATAAGAAAATAATTGCGATGTAATAAAACTAATCAGAGTTAAATATCACTCAACACTATAGCTCACCACAGTCAAAAGATTGACTCCAGAAGAAGTTATAACACAACTGACATGACATTCAGAAAACGGAGAAGGACCTTTGAAATCCCAGTCAAACAGCTATAGGTGTTTTATTCATCGATCTTAACACTAACTTTAACGAAACTTAAATATCTAATTCAACCTTTCTTGACTGTAGAATTGTAATAGTCAGAAGGATGGACACTTGTACATTATAGAGACATGAATAATTTAAGAAGAAACTCAAGTAAGTAGTCTTACTTACACCGAGAATATATATATATAAAAGGAATATACCTAGAATATATATATATCAGTCTAAATGTATAATCATAAATTAAAAACCCCCCACGGTTATATTTAATATAACATGAAAATTCAAAGAAAACGAGCAACGACCATACATTCTTTCATTAACTGAAAACACATAATTGAAACATGTAACGTGATTAATCAAGGTCTTCTAAAAAAACATCTAAAAAAAAAAGACGTGTCTACTAATACAGTAGACACTTACAGTAGTCAAAATACAAAAGGAAGGACTAGACACATGGAAAATTAAGGAAAAAGAATAAATAATTCAACTGTTCCTAAGACCCTACTATAACTTTTCCTCACCACTATCCCCTCAAGGAACACAGTATGGACTAGAATCACCCTTTCGAATCTCAAATAATAATTCACCCTATAATCGACATGCAAAAACCATCTAAAAAAATTTTAGTTCAACTCCTTCATGAAGTAATGATCAAATAACTTTCGAAAATTTTTTAGTACTTACCCAAAATCTAAAAAAAGTTTGTGAAAGACTAGTACACTAAAAAAAAAGAAAAATTCGAAACTACACTACCGAGGGGAAAATATAACAATCATTATTTACGTCAAAATAATATAGATATAATAAATTTAATATAATAATTATTCAAGAGGAGGAGAGAGACAGGAGATTCACAAAAGTAGAAGGATTTAGGACAGGAGTCGGGAGATAAATTTATATAAGTGAACGACGACGACGACGATTCAGCAAAGTCAGCACAGGCTGAGACACACTGGGGTCTCTGCCGTCGGGTGGTCCGAGACGGCGGGGACCCTAAGAGGTCCGTTCTTATGACCTCACCCAACGGTAAAGGAAGAGGTCACGTACTTTCACTTTTCACTTTCACTTCAGCGATCCAGCACAGGCTGAGAATCGTTGGGGTACCTGACGGCGGATGGACCGAGGAGACAGGTACCTAAAAGGTCCGTTCTCATGACCTCACCCCACGGTAACGGAAAAGGCTAAGTGAAGGTTCTACTAGAGCTTGTCAGAGTTCCGAATGAATAGTACGTATTGGGTCTCTTCCCCTCTGATCTTCGTATCACTGGACTCTTATTGAAATCAAGGAAGAGGAGATCAAGGTTCATTTGAATCCAAACTCAGTTGATCCACAGTACTAGACAGACCCACACCCATTTCCGGAGTCCGAAACGACTCCAGCGTCTCTCTCTTGACCTACGCTGAAAGATTAACAACCCGTTAGTGACCTCTCTCGTAGTTTCTGGTTCGTACTCCTCTCCTCTCACAACCAAGACCCCTCTCCGACCATAAGTCTCTAGGATTCTACAATCTTCTTTAGATTACGGTTGAGAATCCTCATACGAGTAAAAGGTAGTGCATTTTGGCACTCTCTCTCAACCTACTGACCGGATTTAGAACAGAAGAGAGACCCCACCTTCTTAAGTCCATCTTGCATATCGTCTGTTCGAAGGGGTCATCGAAGTCACCCCCAACTATAGGGTGAGAATTTGGTGTCTGGGTGTCAAAATGGAAGAATGTCTAAGAGTATTAATTCTTATATTACCGTAAATCCGAACTACCTGGGGTTGTCGGTCTTTCCTCCTCTTCTCTTAATCTAACTTGTTAATCCTACGTTTTTACCACTTTATTTAGATGACCTCCTCTACCTACAGGTAGACTTACTCTCTCTCTCACGTACTACCCCTGGTTAATTTTATATCGAAAGAACCCAAATTATTGAATTTAAAAATCGATTTTAAAACTCACATTCCTTTCCTACTAAGTACAATTATGGGTCTAATTACTAGACCTCTTCATTTATGTTCTCAGAAAATTTGATAAAAGAACCAAACCGAGGAGGATGGGTTGAGTCAGTGGAGTTTAGTCTTTGATTCCGTTCCTGACCCCACGTCTGTCACACAAAACCTCTACTAAAGACCTTCGTCCTCAATCTACTACCCCTTACTCTGTCCCCTTTCATTTTAGGTAACATTCCTGTGTAAGAACTTTGGTGACGATTCCCACACGTACGCACGATTCAACGAAGTCAGCACAGACTGAGAATCGTTGGAATACCCGACATCGGACGGTCCGAGGAGACAGACACCCTAAGAGGTCTGTTCTTATGACCTCACCCAACGGTACGGAAAGAGGTCCCCTAGAAGGGTTGGGTCTCTACCTTGGGGACAGAGAATACAGAAGACGTAACCTTCCTTCCAAGAAATAGTGATCTCGATGAACCCTTCGGGAACGATTCTCTTTGTACTGAGTTAAAGTGACCCTAGAGGACTCTTTGTAGGTCTTACGAAGGATCTTAACTCGGGGACTTCCTACCTTCCGACCTCGTAAATAGATGACAGAGAGTCAGAGGTAACTAACCCCCTACGAGGACCTTTACAAGTCAAACCAAGTCAACGAGTCAACACAGATCGACAAACGTTGGGGCACCTGACGTCGTGCGGTCCGAAGGGGCAGGTAGTGGTTGAGGACTTCGAACGAGTTTGAGTACAGGTAGCTCAACCACTATGGTAGGTTGGTAGAGTAGGAACCAACAGGGGAAGAGGAGTCCAGAAGTTAGAAAGGGTTGTAGTGTCAGAAAAGGTTCCGCAGTCAAGAAGTACAGTCCCCCGGTTTGATAACCTCAAAGTCGGAGTCACAGTCAGGAGGGTTACTTATAAGTCCTGACTAAAGGAAATCCCAACTGACTAAACTAGAGAACGTCAGGTTCTCTGAGAGCTCACAGAAGAGGTTGTGGCGTCAAGTTTTCGTAGTTAAGTAGTCGTGAGTCGAAAGAAGTATCAGGTTGAGAGTGTAGGTATGGACTGATGACTTTTTTGGTATCGAAACTGATCCACCTGGAAACAGTCGTTTCATTATAGAGACGAAAAATTATACGATAGATCTAAACAGTACCGAAAAGAAGGTTCCTCATTCGCAGAAAATTAAAGTACCGACGTCAATGGTAGACGTCACTAAAACCTCGGGTTCTTCTATTTTAGCGAGTACAAAGGTAACAAAGGGGTAAATAAACGGTACTTCACTACCCTGACCTACGGTATTAGAAACAAAAAACTTATAACTTAAAATTCGGTCGAAAAAGTGATAGAAGAAAATGGGAGTAGTTCTCCGAGAAATCAAGGAGAAGTGAAAGACGATTTTCCCACCACAGTAGACACATAGACTCCAATAATTATAAAGAGACTCGTTAGAACTAAGGTCGAACACGAAGTAGGTCGGATCGTAAAGAGTACTACATGGGACTTCTATTCATTTATTCGTCCCAATGTTATATGTCGAAACTACATGAGGAAAGGTTTAAACCTTGGTCAGACAACAAGGTACAGACCAAGATTGACAACGAAAAACTGGACGTATGTCTAAAGAGTCCTCCGTCCATTCCGCCAGACCATAAGGGTAGAGAACTTCTTAAAAGGTGTCAAACAACACTAGATGTGTCAGTATCCGAAACTGCATTAGTCATTTCATCTACAAAAAGACCATAAGACGAAAAAGCTACTAGGTCGCCTACAACCGTTAAACTAGAGGTAACTAACTCCCTATGGGGACCCTTATAATGGAGATAACATAAAGCTCTGCACCCGTCACCAACTTCACCTGTCGATCGACAGTCGTGTTCCGTTCAGCTCGTGGGCACTTTGACATGTAACCTCGACGTCGACTGTGGTCTCTAACCAGTCCACCTACACTTCGTCCCGTGGTCAGTACAGACAATGTTTATGATGTCGTCTTTCTATTTTTATTCCTTTAGAATTTTTCTTTCAATGACCCCGTCTCTAAGTCCCGTGGTTTGTACATTTATATACTACAACACCTTCCTTTTTATATCTATCTCTTCTTCGTCATTCATTTTTGTTGGGAACTAATGGTTGAAAGATAAAATACGAAAATTCTATAACTATTAAAATCCGTAAGGTATACTCACTCTTGTAAGCCACAAACAGGAAAACACTGACCGAATAAAACGAATCGAATTATAGGAACTCAAACAATCGTACACTATCCTAAAGGAAGGAAAGTTCCGACGTATGATAAAGAAACAAAAACATATGGTGCAAAAGAAATATGTAAGTACACGACTACCTTTAAACCCAACGAAGGATTAGAACCGACAACTCTTATCACAACGTTATTTATACCCACACGTTTATGGACTATGGAATAAAACTTAAGAAAACGTATATACGGGTCTTCACCCTAACAACCTAGTATACTATTAAGATAAAATTTTACAAGCTTCTTAGAGGTATGAATCCAAAAAGTGTCCCTGACGTGGTAAAATGTAAGAGATGTAGGAACGGTCGTGAATAAAACACAAGAAAACTAACACTGGAAGGACTTCCAACACTATAAGACACTAAAACTGAACGTAAAAGGATGACTAATCACTACAACGCTTTATATTTAAAAACAACTTGTCCACTTACTTACAACTAGGATGTGTCCCGAAGGAATCTTCCGATGACGGTAAAGAAGAAGGAGGGAGTATAACCTACTTGAGTCGTAAGTCCCTAAACCACAGTCTGGTTAGTATCTCTAATTTCTCGTAGGGCCGACTCGAACCATCGGTTCTGGAGGGAAGACGCCACCCACACGTCGTCCGTGTTATGTTATACAACTTAAGACACATCAGTAACAAAGACACACAAGAAAAGCCGGACCTTATTCTCTAGTTCGTCATTAACAATCTGATCTCCCGTCTTAAGTCGACGGAGGTCCTTTCCCAAAACTGACCCGTCCCAGTATCTCCTATGGTTTGGGAGGGATAAGAAAAACTCCCAGTCTCTACCGAAGATCCATATCACACCCCAGACCTAACGTTCGGTCCTACAGAGGTCATTCCGTCCCGAACGATCCAATCATACTAGTACCCTTTCTAACTAAAGGTTCGACCCTACTTAAGAAAAAAAGGAAAGACTGTAAAGAGAGAAGAAACACGAGTTTCATCCTAAATACTTTTTAATAAAGATACTGACCATTTCGATCTCGACCCCCTTCCAGTACAGTGGTCTCAACTTATTTCACCAGTTTGATTTTTTATCGAAGTCGGATCTTTGACCCCTTACCTTTTTTTAAGAGTTCACCGGACTTTCAGTCTTCCAAATACAAGGTATGGTCAAGACCGTGATTTAACAACCAGTAAAGTCCCAAAGAAAAAAAAAAAAAATACTTTACTCCTCCTTCCTGTCAAATTAGAATTTTCTAGGACAGTTAAGACTTTTTTTAGTTGTTAAGTCGTAAACTACTAGGAAAAGTTAAATCACTCACTCACAGTTCTCAGAAGGTACCCCTGACACGATTCATTTTTTCTCTCTTCTCCTTTTTATATATCAGAGACGGAATTCTTCGAAAACCAGATCACTCCCTCCGTCCGTCCATATGACCGTCCATTTACTCGTCGATTCCTGTACGATCCACAAGAAGGTTCCGAGATACCTTATATCAACTCTCTTGGGTAATTTAGACACACGACCTCAGTCCCCTTTTATGTCCTTCTCCACGGGAAACTCAACTCTAGAAATTCCTTCTGAAACTACCTCTTCTTTCCTTATTTTCAGGACCCACGCCCTACTTGTAAAAGTAATAGTTTCTTCGTACGACTAGGTATCTATTTAGTCCCAATCTCAAATTAAGTACTACCCTATACTCAAGAACTCTACGCTCATCCGACTTTCCCATCTAACCCCCAGGTTGACTATTTCTTGAACTTCTGGTTATAGAAAAAAGGAAACCTATAAACATCAAATAATCAATCCTTACAAAATCCGGTGTTCATTGTCTGTCAGGTCGAGTGTCACCAAATTCACGTCTCTGTAAATTAAAAGAGTATCTCTCGACATTCAGGTCTCTAGGTACGTCAAACTATAACGTAGAGTTGTTACAGAAGTTTCCGACTTCCAGAAGGATAATAAAGAAAACGTAGGAGTGGTACGACTGGAAGGTAAGTATTCGAAAAACGTAGTATCAGTATATATCAGTTACATTGTAATCGACGATATTATCTTTTGAGGGGGTCAAAATTCACAGAATTATGTCGTCTTCAAATATAGAGGGGAAGATATTTCAGGTTTTGTCCAAAGTATTATTCGTCCACCGAAAATAAGTCTATCAAAAGTAGAAGAAGTGGTCGGAGTCATATATGAGTTTCTGTTTACATGAATAAACGGAGTTCGACCCTCCTCCTTTCTTATACTTCCTGGTATATACGAAAATTACACGGTCACGACTTTCACAACATGTTATAAAACGGGACATAGAATGACTAATCTTGAGTCAATATGGATTGACGTTTCCTTCTACCCTTTACTTCTCGTAGTCACTCGGAGTCTTCTTCTCCTCTATACAACCGACCAGTCAATCGTCTGAGACAGTACACAATGTCACACCTATTACGATTCATGACGGAGAATGTATTAGTGAAAGTTCATCCTTCTTTCTACTTCCACGTCACACTCTTTGGAGAGGAAAACCTAAATATAGTTAAAAGAATCTTTAAAAGTTCTACTGAAGGGAGAATGTAGAGGAACTAGATTTGCTACAGTGTACAAGTGGGAATCAACCGATGACACTCCAATCTTTTTATTCGTAGACTTACCCAGCACTAAAAAATTTTAATTAAGAATAACCTTATATCAACAAACCGTCACAACACAATCAAAGGTGACACGTCGTTTTACTTAGTCAGTATGCGTATGTATGTAGGGGAGGGAAAACCTGACGGAAGCGTAAGTTCCAGTATAGGGTACCTACCACGCCCTATAGGGTTGTATAGGGTGAGTCCAGTGGTGTCACGTAATTCACCACAAGGGACATGATATGTATCGTGTCATATAAGAGTGATCAATACATAACATACGTATCATACCTATCCACATAAACACAGTCAGGGTTAGAGGGATAAGGAGGACTAGGAAGGAAAGGGGGAACCNTAGTCAGTATGCGTATGTATGTAGGGGAGGGAAAACCTGACGGAAGCGTAAGTTCCAGTATAGGGTACCTACCACGCCCTATAGGGTTGTATAGGGTGAGTCCAGTGGTGTCACGTAATTCACCACAAGGGACATGATATGTATCGTGTCATATAAGAGTGATCAATACATGACATACGTATCATATCTATCCACATAAACACAGTCAGGGTTAGAGGGATAAGGAGGACTAGAAAGGAAAGGGGGAACCATAGATACATAGACACAGAGATAAAGACGAAACGTTTATTCTAGTAAGTATGGTAAAAAGATCTAAGGTGTACAAACGATATCGTTCGTAATGAACGAAAAGAGAGAAACTGAAGTGAGACAAACTGTCAGAGAACTAAGTAGATGAAACCACTAATTACGTCCAATAAAACTTAACATAAGACCTAAAACCCTCTCTACACGAGTAATCTGTATAGGTTACACAATTCTAGATAGGTTACGAACTTATTTTAGACCTAAACCAATCGGTCCTTTCTTACCTCCAATTTGTCAGTTGGTAATAGATCGTTCCTTCGGTTCCTCTATAAATTCATCTCCTAACTGTAGACTAGGCACCAAATCCTACCAGAAAGACCTTTTATCTAACTCTCTCGGAAGGATAAGACTCAGTACCCGTGGTTAAATAGAGTACCTCACAATTTAAGATTATTCCAGTCCCTTTTTGAATGTCTAGTGAGTTGTTTCACTTACAGAGTTTTGAAAACGGGACACTTCTTTCTAGATTTAGAAACTAAGGTCTTTATTTCAAAGAAAAACTTATTAATTTCGGATACAGTAACACTGACTACCCGGTCCTTTTACAAAATTGAAAAAAAAGTACTTTTTTTACTAAGGAAGGGAAACTTTGGAACCTATAAAAATAAAGAGTACGTCTGATCCCAGAAGTAAATACTTGCATGAAATGGTAGGCGTTTACTTACCATAGTAAAAATTTAACATTGCACTGTAAGAAACTCGAGTGTTCTTAAAACAGATTATAGAAGTGGAAAGAAAGAAAAAAAAAAAAAAAAATGTAGAAGTGGAAAGATTGTTGAATATATTCGAACCCATTCTTACTGTAATAGACACCCCAACTAGTCGTAAAACAAAAAGACTACCCATCCCTACTCACTCTATCTTTCTTCCATTAGACTCAACTTCTCGTAAACACCATAAATTCATGTCTTGTATCTTTTTATAAATCCTTACATTAGTGAGTAATTATATACCTAGAACCTATACAACAAATTCGAAGATTTCGGAGTCATTACGGATTTCAATCACGATTTATAGGTACTAAAGGAGATGTAAGTTGTAGGGGAACGTCTATCCAAACTGGTGTACTGATTAAAGTTAGTTACTGAACACTCGTCTTGACTATAACCAGGGAAATCCAGTTCCGATAATTCTCGGATACATAGAAGAACTAGAGAAAGAAGAGGCCACGACTGTAACCTACAGTACACAAAGTCTATCGTATCGATTGTCCTACCCCCTTCCGGTGACTGGGTTGAAACGTGTTCGTTATTTATTAGGATTGGTCTATCATGTCCTTCTAGTATAAATAGGACAGACCTATTATGTCTTGTTTTGTTTGTTTGTTTTTTGAAACTTTTACTATCAACGATGATAACCACTCAATATTAGTATTTTTGTCCATTACGAAAGTGACTATAAAATCAAGTATCCCCAATTAGGAGTTGAATCTATGAACATAATGATCAAATAATTACTCACTTAATTATACAAATCAATCCAAGGTACGACCAGTTCCTCGTTCCGACAGGAAGTTCGGAATGGAGACGTGTGTTACAGGTTCCGGACATGGTAGATAAGTCCCTCGAATGTTTATCGAACCTGTTATCTAGGATCTCACAAGAAGGACCTTTTATAGTCACGATTCAGGACGGACTGGGAGTCCAACTATCTAAGAAGAAGACCTACAAATTAACGGAGAGGAGAAGGGAGAGTCCGGATAAAAGGTAGAAGTCCGTTTATATCAGGAATCTCCATACTTACTTGCGTACGGTTGTGAAGACACAACGTAAATCTAGTCCCCAAAGAAATGTGGAAGTGAACACGGATCCACTCCCGTCTCATCCCGTTTTTACCGAGAATCGATTCTCTCCCTCTTTCTCTCACTTCTTTACGTGTTTGTGTGTATCTAACACTTAAACTTAATACGAGAAATAACAGAAACTGTACTAATAATTATTATTTATCTACTTTGTACCCGACGACGTTCCACTACAGTATAGTTCTTCCCTTAATTGTCTTTAAATAATGTACCGAACGTTCACAGGACTTGGTGACTTTGTGAAGAATCGATGAAGATAGTCTTCATTTGGTATTCGATACAAACCCACATGTATCCAAGGTCATCTTTACTTCTTCATCTCGTCGGTTGTCAAAGATCTTGTCTAAAGATTTCGATGGATATGAAATAGTGAGAGAGAATTAGAGTAAACATCATCCGTAGAGACTGTACTAGGGTTACTAGAAACGAAGAATCCAGAGTACGGGAACACATTAGGGGAGAAGAACTCATACTGAATCAAGATCACTGAAGGAAGATAAGTTATCTGACACTGTTTACACCGTCATACAGTGCAAGTGACATCCTAATGTCTTCTAACACTACCAGTAGAACAATTGTGTGAGAAGGGCCCGGGAGAGTAAACGGGTGAGACCACTTCAGTCCACGATGATTCTCTCCGAGGTTATACCGTGACGTCTGAGTCTATACCCCTTCTAATTAAGAGAAGAAAACTCTTTAAGTATCAGATGTCTTTGTTGTATCGTACACAAAATTATCTCCACATATTTTTCCCGACACCGTTGTGTCCATTCTTAGGTAATTAACTTTATTATTTATAACAGTCATTGATAGGTACGTTCAAAAGACTTTTACTATATCACGTTTCGTCTGACAGACTTCTCGGATCTCTACCTCACAGTCCTTTAACGTCTATATGACTCAGAACTATTCCAAAGTCAAGTCCAGACTTCTTCACTGGTCGAACCACCCAGTGCAACCCCCTACGTTTATTGAGTTTTCTACTGTGTCTTGTGTCTTCTTCGTTCCTTCCCTAGACTCATCCTAGATCTATCTTTGGGAACAGATCTAGGACCTACTGAACCTTGAGTTGTTGTACTTCTTTAAGCACGTACACTAAAAGACAATGATACATAAAACATCGATTTAAGGGGAGTTTGGTGTAAATATTTTGAGCCACTGGAGGAAAATTTTTGGAAAGCGATTTCGTTTTGTTTGTCTTTTTATACGTTTAGTATTAACATATGTCGAACTACTTAAAAGTGTTTGAACCTATGTGGGTACACTGGTCGTGGACCTATTTTTATCTTGAGATGATCCAGAGGTCTTTGACAGAAGTGTGAGGGAAGTTCAAGAAATATGTAAAAGTTTTTTTTAAAATAAAACCTAGTTAAAATCTGAATGTCTTTTCAACGTTTTTTATCATATCTTCCAACGACATATGGGGAGTAAGTTAAAGACGATTACAATTGGAGACTCGATTGACATTGTGTAATAGTTTCTCTTTGTCCTCGGTTGAGTTTGAGTGAGGATTACCGGTTGTGAACTTACTTAAACTCGTTGTTACTGTTGGTGTTTATTTGTTTTGTTATCTAAAATTGGGCATCCTATTTTCTTTATAGGTACTCAGTATAACTATAATTATATTGATTAACTTGTTTATTTATCCTTTCCCGTCGAGACATTCATCTTACGATTAATCATCTACATCATCTTTACAACCTATATCTTCTAGTAGTAATCCACTTGTGTCGTGACTATTAACACCTTTCGTTCTTAGTAAGCTAAGTATTTTCATCCTCGTTTCGTTTTCATACTACTCGTTTTCATTTTACTCTTCCTCCTGTTAAACGTATCAGAGATTCTTAAAGGAATATTCTCTTAATTACTGTACACTCTTTTCTCATCGAAAGGTTTACCTCTTTGGAATAGAAGGTTTACCTCTATCCGTAATGGAATTGGATCATCACTTTAACTCGTAGAGACCATTATTCCGTATAACTTCAGTACCTGTAGGACTACACTACATGATTTTCCCGTACCACAATGAAGACGTTATAAGAACGGGGGTTTATATACCAGAGTCAAATTAGAAGTTTTGTCTTGGTTGACTTGGACTCTCTGAAAGACGTTTTGTCGACCGGTCGAAAGAATTTTTCACAGTTCCAAGACTTTCTGTTTCTGACTTCTTAACAATGTTTGAACTCCTCAGATTCTTTGTACTACTGAATTACGTTATACCCTAGGATTTGGTCTCTTTTTCTTGTCCTCACCTTTTTGACCATTGTAAGTCCATTCCAGACATATCCTCCACTATAAGTACGTGTAAAGGGAACTTACGAAACCTTCTACTTGTTGATTGTCAAAAATTTTTGTTGAAATAAATGAATAAAGACCGGAAGTGACAACTCGCGGGAAAAGAGATCAACGTCACTCACCCCCTGTCGAAAGATCAACGGCACATACCCGAAGAGTAACGTCACCGAAAACAACAACGTCTCGACCCGAGATCTCGTGATCGAGCTATCAACACCGTGCACCCTAGAAGGGTCTGGTCCCTAACTTGGGTACAGAGGACGTAACCGACTGTCTAAGAAATGGTGACTCGGTGGTCCTTTCGGGTCTTTATTGTCAATTATACACAGAAGATGAAGGAACCACGTGTCAGGGTCGTGTCAGGGTAAAGGTAGAAGATCTACTCCTTTGTTGTGTCTGTCTAAGTCGACACACGTCACTCAGTGTACCGACCACCTGATATTTCACCCCTAGTTCGGACCCGACAGACCAAGGGGTTTAGGTACAACTCGAAGGGACGGAAGACAGAGAAAGGGTGTCAAGAGTCCCTAACCGGTCTCGTGTGAAGGTCCGGGACTTGGACCGACTGGATGGGTCCATCGTAAGGAAACAGAAGTTCCGTCCAGGTCTCGGGTCCGGACGGAAGGACCGACCCAACGGGGAGTGCCTCCGTAAAGAAGACCCTAAGATTTTATCTTCGAGGCCCGAGACAGAAGGGTGTCTTTTATAGCTGTAGATATAAATAGGGAAAAGGTCTTCGACTCCTCTGGGTCAAGTACGATTAACGTCAAATGGTTTGTTCGACTAAGAATTGGGGTACTTATAAAAACGGTGACTTTCGCGGATGTTGAACACTTTTACTTGTGTACCGTTTGACGAGACGAGAAAAACGAAGGGTGTGT
Source organism: Capra ibex (assembly GCA_006410555.1). Classification (NCBI taxonomy): domain Eukaryota; kingdom Metazoa; phylum Chordata; class Mammalia; order Artiodactyla; family Bovidae; genus Capra; species Capra ibex. The sequence goes on from SJYO01046538.1 coordinate 69,743,050, forward strand.
ACTATAAAACAACGGAGAATTGAGACGTCAACGTAGGACCCGTGGAGCCTATGGACTGGTTCCTAGCCAGACTCGTGTCACACGAGAACCCCGACCAAATATGTGTCTTCAAGTCCACATCCTCTTAAGACGACCCGAGACGACCTTTACTCTGGCAGGTGACTAACAATCCAGTCATCGGGTCCTTAAGTAAATAAAATAACAACAATAACAACAAGTTAACGATTCAGTACAGACTGAGAATCACTGGGGTACCTGACGTCGTACGGTCCGAAGGGACAGAAAGTGATAGAGGGACTCAAACGAGTCTGAGTGCAGGTAACTTAGTCACTACGGTAGGTTGGTAGAGTAGGAGAAAACGGGAGAGAAAGGAAGACGGGAGTTAGAAAGGGTCGTAGTCCCAGGAAAGGTTACTCAGCCGAACAGCGTAGTTCACCGGTTTCATAACCTCGAAGCCGAAATCGTAGTTAGGACATATAAGACAACTGGAAAACTTTTGACCAAATTCAGAAAAGTATTAACGTTTCTCGTTTTTCTTCTCTTATTACTTACGTGTCTACAGGTAGGGAATCCAAGTTGTTAATAGTTGTAAAACGACTTATGCGAAATGTGTATGTGTTCGAACAGTGTGTGTGTACGTGTATAAACAAACGACCTACTAAAATTTCCTCTAATGTTTAAAGTACATACTTCCAAATTTCCTCGGTCGTACAATGTCCTAGATGACGGGTCTTGGATGGATCCCAAGTGGGAACGAAAAAAAAAAAAAACCGTTCCAACCCTTCTATGAGTCCTTAGTCACCGTAACTGATCGGTTGTCCCACCTCATTTCTACTACGCAAACCCTGAAGGCATCACCAGGTCACCGATTCTGAACTGTGACGGTTACGTCCCCCGGTCCCAAGTTAGGGACCAGTCCCTTCATTTCGGATGTGCGACGTTGATACCTAAATTATAAGGAAGTACCGTAGTATTTTTCATTTTGGACCTTAAGACAAGATAAGAGACTGAGGTCGGAGGGAGACGAGAAAAAAAAGGGGAGAGGAGGTCCGGAATCAACTTAATCACTGAACTGGTAGTCTTACACGGGACACGAAGGGATGGGTCCTACAGAGGAAGTAAACTAGAAACGAGAAGGAGAAGGTGAGAGGTGATGGTAGAAGGAGGATAGAGACGAACAGGTTTCGAATGAGTAAAAGGTTCTCAACCGGGTTACGGTGGAGAAAGTGTTACGTCGAGGGGTAAAAATTCACATAAGAAAGGGGGGTTATATTATAAAAGGGACGAGACTTGGAGATAAGTAAATTAGTCACCACGAAGAGACAGGGGATGGAGAAAAGTAAAACGGAAAAATCAACAATCATATTGGATAGAAAAGGAGATCTAATATTTGAAGATTTCTCATCGACGGTGTGGAATAACTAAATTAAAGAGTCGTACAGAACATGGATCCCCACGAATTAGTGACGTACATACACACACTGGTTTCCGACGTACACTCTTAACCTGGTATTTCTTCTGACTCACGGTTTCTTAACTACGAAAACTTGACACTACGATCTCTTCTGAGAACTCTCAGGGAACCTGACGTTCCTCTAGTTTGGTCAGTTAGGACTTCCTTTAGTTGGGACTTATAAGTAACCTTCCTGACTACGACTTCGAGGTTATCAAACCGGGGGACTACGTTGGTCAACTGAATGACCTTTTCTGGGACTATGACCCTTTCTGACTCCCGTCCTCCTCTTCCCCCGTTGTCTCCTACTCCACCAACCTACCGTAGTGGTCGAGTTACCTGACCTCAAACTCATTTACGACCCTCTACCACTTCCTGTCCCTTCGGACCACACGACGTTAGGTACCCTAACGTTTCTCGGACTGTACTGAATCGTTGACTTGTTGTTGTTTCCGACGTATTACTACCGGATCGAATAATTGCAAATCTTTGACCATATCAGTGAACCCCAGTCGGAAAAATTACATAGTCAGTCAGAGACTGAACTTATCGATCTCTCTCGGTCTCCCATAGTTCTGAGGAAATTCCTGACACCAGAAAACCCTGTCGGAGTCATTCATGGTGATAGGGAGTCACGATTACCTACAGGAACACTACACCGACAGACCCTGTAACCTCGTTCCCACTCGTATCTCCCAGGAACTTCCCGGACCTCCCGACCTTCTACCGTCCCAAGAAACCAGAAGTAACTGTCCGATCCAAGAGTTACGTTAATCTTTAAATTTTTCCTCGTTTCTCGGGTTAACTACTTTATGTCGGAAGAAATAAGTCTATTCTATGTCAAATATACGAAATGCTCCAATGACAGGGAATGAGGACTAATGTTTTGAGACTAACCGTATAATTAGTCCAATATTTTCTCTCTCTTCCTTCTTGGCGTTTTCTCCGTCGTCGACGAGCAAACGACGGCCTAGGTAAGTCCTATATTTCAAAGACGACTCTATAAATAACATTTTCTCCCAAAAAGGGGGGAGGAAAACGAAAATAAAAATCGGCCGCAATGGGGTCGCAGACAAGATGGAGCACACTCTTTACACAACCTTATCCCCCACTCTCCTTACATGAATGTGCTTAACCCTTCCGAATCCGTCTCACACTCTTCTCTTCCTTCTGCAGAACAAGAGTAGTTTCCGTCTTAGACCCTACTCCAACGAAGGGACATGAAAAGTGCGTATGAAAGTCTAGGGTCTCGAGACTCACTATCGACCCTTTCTGTATAAAACAGTCGTTGTCACGGTGGACCATTTACAGATTAAAAAAAACGAACTAATGAGAGTCACTACTCCTTCAGTAATAGAAAATCTCGACGACATAATGAAAATCAAAAAATTAAATTAAAAATAACCTCATCTCAACTACAACGCAATCAAAGTCCACATGTCGTTTCACTAAGTCAACATATATATACATATAGGTAAGAAAAAGTCTAAGAAAGGGTATATCCAAAAATGTCTTACAACTCAAGGACCACGATATGTTATCCAGGAACAATCAATAGGTAAAATGTATGTCATCACACATATACAATTAAGGACACAGGATTAAATAGTAAAGGGGGGTACAAAGGGGAAACCATTGGTACTCAAACCAAAGTTCCAGACACTCAGAACAAAAACAAAACATTTATTCAAGTAAACATAGTAAAAATAAATAGGTGAATAAATAAATTCACTAGGGTACACTATAACCAGAAAGAGACAGACTGAAGTGAATCGTACTATTAGAGGTCTAAGTAAGTGTAACGACGTTTACCGTAATAAAGTTTCTCCTTTTATCTCACCAAAAGACCTAGAACAACGCTCCTTGTTTTGTCGGTCACATCTCCGGGTAGACATAGGGTCCCTCGTACTGGTGTAGAGAATCTTTCAAGAAGGTACAAGTATCAACTTCGAAGGTGGGTACTAAGATGGAAACCAGGTCACTGCGGTACATAATGTCTAGACACTATAAATTTCTGAACTAGAGAAACAACTCTCAAGGGCAGAGGTTCAATTTAAAGGGGTTAACAAGGTAGTCAAGGAAGGTTCCGTAACAAAACTCCCAGAGGGGGTGAGGTCAACGAGAAAGAAGCCAGTAGACTCAGTTGAGTTCCATACCCAAGGTCTGAGTTTGAGTAACGAGAGGGACTTCTGTATCAATGAAATTTCCACACCCTCACCTTTCTCTACGACGGCAGAGTAAAACGGACAGTACTGAAGAGTGGAGTCCAGTCGTAATCACGTGACTCTTGGAACCCAAACGTCCAAAAGGTTTGAACAATTTTAACTTGACTCTCCAAAATATTCCTTTTGTCGTATACTGAAGTCTATTTCGTCAATAAATAATTCTATCCAAATGACTGAGAACGTCCTTTTTTCTTTTCATACTACCTCTATCAGGTCTTTTATAGGTTTTGTTGAACCCTTTTTACTTCTTCCTTAATGTACTCTTCAGTCTCTACTTAATAACCTGAAATTACAATTTGTAACAGGTTCACAGGGTTATTCTTTCTGTTTCACTTTTACACAATTCAGTAAAAAAAAAGGACTATCTTCTTTCACACAGGTAAACCACCCGCTTATAACAAGATATTTTATAAATACTGTTTTAGATAAAAGGTGGATAAGGGGGACTTTCGTTCGAGACACCACGATCCCTGGTCCGGATAAACGACAACATAAGGAAAAAGACTTATATCACAACCGTACATATCTGTGAGTTTTGTAAAAAACTGACTTAAGGTGTTTTCTGAACTCGATCAACTAATATTCCAGTAAACGTTATTTTGTAATAGTATATCTTCACTTCTTAGTCTTACTCCTTTTGTCCTTTTATAGTTATTTTCTTCATTTTGTACTTCAGACTACTGTCTTTCTTGTGATCGACTCAAAGAGACTCGGTTTCCTATAACTAATATCCACTTGAAGTAAAAACTATGACTCAAGTACCACTGTCCTCACTTTTTCTTCTACATCAGACACAGAACCTAGAATCCTGACCTTATCTTTTCATAAAGTGAGTAAGTGTTCTTCGTTTCGAAAAGAACTACGACAAAACCTCGTCGTCAAGTGGTGACACCTTGGAATATACTTCCCGGAATATACCTCCCACACGACTTGTCACGACAATCGTTGTGTGAGTAACTTTTTAAGATTACCGAGAGGGAGATCGTAAGACCTTACTGTTATCTCCCTGGTGTCGCTGGAGATTGAGTCAGACGCTTCCACTTCCGTAAATAGGACACTGAGGGTTGTCTCCCTGTGAACCCTTACATCCTTTGCACGAGAACTCGAAACGAAAACATGGATGAAGATGCACCGCTGAAATCTTAAGTTTCGTTTCAGTTCAAATTGGGGATCCTTCCGTTCACTAGTCCTTGTTCAAAACCTGGTGACAGACACGACCTCCACCAGTGGGACTTAGAACATTATGTCCACTTGAACCAAATTACCTACGACTTCCCCGTCGGAGAATTATAATTGAACTCAATTGATATTTAATACAGGGGTTTCTTGTCTTACTTAGTTGGGCTAACTACAGTAGAATCAAACCTAAGAGGACTTTCGTCTGAGGTTCCGTTCGAGAACTCACTCCCATCAAATAAACCCTTCAATAGGATCCTTTGAGTTTACTCCCCTACCCTTTCCATTCTGTCCGTTTCTCCCTTTTGTTATTCGACACACCATTACTAACCAAACGGGAGGTAGACCTCTTGTCGAGAAATTAAAAATGGAAAACCTTTCAAAAGAAACTAAGAGATCGGTTAATATTAAAAATGGAAACAAGGGTAATGTAAAATACAAACCGGGAACGTATAGTGATTTAATCCAGTGCACGATAACACTGTTGACATTATGTGAAAAAAAAAAGATGACCTGACATCTTTTCTTTGTTGTTATAAAATTACAGAAACCAGATCGTGTATCATTTACAAGTTTTTATAAACAACTAACATAATCAGTTCACCTCGTTAGTGTAGAAACTCTTAGGTAACGTGTTAAGAGAAGGTACACCGATCTGGACAGGGCTTCTTTGTTTAAGAAACTATTTCCCAGTCGTCCTTACCGAGAGAAGAAAACATTCATTATGGTGGTCTCCACTAAAATCTAAAAACAACGATATCTTTGGAGTCTTTCATGTAATTGAAGTTACGTTTCCGTAAAATAAGGAAGTCTTAAAGTACATACTGACTAAATTTACGTCCAGGGTCGACCCACTAATTTATATGAAGGACACCCCTCTCCTCATCTTGCATGACCAATGTGTACATCTGAAATCTAGATCCGACGGACCCAAGTCACCCACCAAGGTAGGGGATTATGGGAACACTGGAACTTGTTCAGTCGACTTTTTTAACTCCGAAACTCTAAAATACTTAGAAAGGATTCCTAAGGGTCGAGGTGGTGAATGTCGAAATGTACCTTCAATCGTAATCGAAGACTTTCGACAGGTTCCCATTTGAGAGGTGTCCACTACCTTAACCATAAACTTGTTCTTTTTTATTTTATTAAATATAAAGGGGGGAAAAAAGGGACAGGGAAGTAAATACGAAAGAAAGGAAGGGAAAGGAAAGGTAAAGGATTTACTTTAGATCTTACTTTTAAGTGAAACTGAGGTAGTCTTTCCCCAAACTAAAGTAAGGACATACTTCTATCCTTCTTGTATAAAGATCTTCGTCCGTTCCGAAAAGTACAGTGACAAGGAGTGTTGATAATAGAAACGGGAACTTACCTTTGTATAAATAAAGTCATCGACGATAAATGACCAATGGATGATGTATGGTTCAAGAAATGGACGTACCAAAGAATGTGACTTTTATTAAGACGTCACGTTTAAGGTGAGAGTATGAAACCAAAAGAATCTTCGTCCGGGATTCTGTTCCAAGATTACGTTCAACAATTAAACCCTTCACTACGTCTTCTGTAACCACTTCCTGACCCCTCCACTCACCCCTTCCCTTCGTAACTACTTCCCTCACAATAATTCGTTCAATTTGTGACACCCGTTTACCCGAAGAGAGACCCCTTTAGACCTTTGGTCTCACCTGTTTACGGAACCTGAACAGGACTGATTCTACCCTATCTCTACCCTACACAATACGTGACAAGACTAGTGAGCCACCAACTCTTGACGTGAGACCTCGTACAATTAAGAAGTGACGACGACCGGATGGTACCTACTCGACGTCCCCGTGGACTTCTGTCCCTTTAGGAATCCGTTTTTTCACGCCAAGGACCTTCCACCTTCTAAACTCCCTCATACCAACCCTACGGATGGTACAAACGAAGTTAATCAACAACAATAAGTCAGTGATTCAACACAATCTGAGAAACTCTGGGTACCTTGACGTCGTACGGTCCGAAGGGACAGGAGACGATAGAGGATCTCAAACGAGTCTGAATACAGGTGACTCAGTGGCTACGATAAATTAGTAGAGTAGGAGACAACGGGGAAGAGGAGGACAGGAGTCAGAAAAGGTCGTAGTAAAAGGTTGCTCAACCGAGAAACGTCGTCCACTGGTCTCAAAACCTCGAAACCGACACCGTGGTCAGGAAGATTACTTATAAGTTCCAACTAAAGGAAATCCAAACTGATCAAACTAGAGGAACGACAGGTTCCCTGAGAGTTCTCAGAAGAGGTCGTGGTACTAAACTTTCGTAGTTAAGAAGTCGCGAGTCGGAAGAAATACCAGGTTGAGAGTGTAGGTGTGTTCCGATGACCTTTTTGGTATGGAAACTGATATGTCTGGAAACAACTGTTTCACTATAGAGAGGGAAAATTATACGATAGATCTAAACAGTATCGAAAAGGAGGTTCCTCGTTCACAGAAAGTTAAAACACCGACGTCAGTGACAGACGTGACTAAAACCTCGGGTCCTTTTGTTTCAGACGGTGACAAAAGGTACACAAGGGGTAACTAAACGGTACTTCATTACCCTGGCCTACGATACTAGAATCTCAACGATTAGGTGTAAAAATTCTTGGACTCCGATTCTCTTCACTTAACTGGAAGGGGTTTAGGGACCATGCATTTTACAACTTAGACGATAGTCTTACGTCCAACAAGACTGAACATATAGACACTGATATTACTCCCGTATTTTTATGGGTACAGTGTCACAACTTCCTCATTTACTCCCATTTTCTCTTAGACACAGTGTCTCGAGAATTCTCCCAGTCTACACATTTGGTACACTTGACACGGACACTCGTGAGTTACGGAAATAATAACTCAATCGACAAATAATAGTAACAATATCAATAATGATAATGTTCTCTATTATATTCACCATATAGATTTTGATGAATAAAAAGGAATCCGACGACTAAACTGATGACGTTTACAGGTAACTCGGGTTGTCTTCCCTTTTATTGGGACGGATAACAGACAGATGGATGGATAGATAGTAGGAAGATAAATTGACACAAGAAAGAAACCCGTAACTACTTCGTTTTCCTCTCGACGCCACCGTCTCGAGTGAGTAATCTTACTGTCCATTTATTACATATCCGTAGTGGTGTCCCACTAGACGTCCATTAATGGTTAAGGTGGAGAGACACTACCATTATTGAGAATCAACCCACACGGAAATCATAACGGAGTCACTACCAGATCTAGTCACAAAGAGGATGAAATTGTCCGAATGGCTAGAGAACCTTTGGAGTAATTTTACATTTGAGTCCAAGTTCCTGGACGCCATTTCGAGGGTCCACTACGGTCACGATAAGTCGGTGATGTGAAACTCATCGTTCCGTTACCTACAGAAAAAAAAAAAAAAAAATTAAAAGGAAGAGAACAAGACAAGAAATAGCTCGGCTACAAACGTACTTTACAAGGGAACCATAGAGATTAAAAGAACTTCTCTAGAGATCAGAAAGGGTAAGACAAGAAAAGGAGATAAAGAAACGTAACTAGCGACTTCTTCCGAAAGAATAGAGAAGAACGACAAGAAACCTTGAGACGTAAGTCTACGATATAGAAAGGAAAAGAGGAACCCAAAAACGAAGAGAAGAAAGGTGTCGATAAACATTCCGGAGGGGTCTGTCGGTAAAACGAAAAAACGTAAAGAAAAGGTTCCCCCACCAGAACTAGGGACAGAGGACATGTTACAGTGCTTGGAGTAAGGTATCAAGTAGTCCGTGAGATAGATAGTCTAGATCAGGGAATTTAGATAAAGAGTAAAGGTGACATATTAGTATTCCCTAAACTAAATCCAGTATGGACTTACCAGATCACCAAAAGGGATGAAAGAAGTTAAACTCAGACTTAAACCATTATTCCTCAAGTACTAGACTCGGTGTCAGTCGAGGACCAGAACAAACACAACTGACATATCTCGAAGAGGTAGAAACCGACGTCTCTTATATTAGTTAGACTAAAGTCACAACTGGTAGACCACTACAGGTACACATCTCAGAAGAGAACACAACAACCTTCTCCCACAAACGATACTGGTCACGTAAAAAGAACCGTTTTGAGATAATCAGAAACGGGACGAACTAAGACGTAAGGTTCCGGTTTAAACGGACAATGAGGTCCACAAAGAACTGAAGGATGTAAACGTAAGGTCAGGGGATATTACTTTTCCTGTAGAAAAAACCCACAATCGAGATTTTCCAGAACATCCAGAAGTATCTTGGCTTTACCTGTCTTTACCATACCTGGATTGTCTTCGTCTTCTATAATTCTTCTCTGCCGTTCTTATGTGTCTTCTTGACATGTTTTTCCTAGAAGTACTGGGCCTATTAGTGCTACTACACTAGTGAGTAGATCTCGGTCTGTAGGACATTACACTTCAGTTCACCCGGAATCTTTCGTAGTGATGCTGTTTCGATCACCTCCACTACCTTAAGGTCATCTCGATAAAGTTTAGGACTTTCTACTACGAAACTTTCACGACGTGAGTTATACGGTCGTTTAAACCTTTTGAGTCGTCACCGGGGTCCTGACCTTTTCCAGTCAAAAGTAAGGTTAGAGTTTCTTTCCGTTACGGTTTTTTACGAGTTTGATGGCGTGTTAACGTGAGTAGAGTGTATGATCATTTCATTACGAGTTTTAAGAGGTTCGGTCCGAAGTCGTTATGCACTTGACACTTGAAGGACTACAAGTTCGACCAAAATCTTTTCCGTCTCCTTGGTCTCTAGTTTAACAGTTGTAGGCGACCTAGTACCTTTTTCGTTTTCTCAAGGTCTTTTTGTAGATAAAGACGAAATAACTGATACGGTTTCGGAAACTCACACACCTAGTGTTATTTGACACCTTTTAAGACTTTCTCTACCCTTATGGTCTGGTGGATTGGACGGAGAACTCTTTAGACATACGTCCAGTCCTTCGTTGTCAATCTTGACCTGTACCTTGTTGTCTGNAAGACGAAATAACTGATACGGTTTCGGAAACTCACACACCTAGTGTTATTTGACACCTTTTAAGACTTTCTCTACCCTTATGGTCTGGTGGATTGGACGGAGAACTCTTTAGACATACGTCCGGTCCTTCGTTGTCAATCTTGACTTGTACCTTGTTGTCTGACCAAGGTTTAACCTTTTCCTCATGCAGTTCCGATATGTAACAGTGGGACGAATAAATTGAAGATACGTCTCATGTAGTACTCTTTGCGACCTGATCTTCTTTGTGTTCGACCTTAGTTCTAACGACCCTCTTTATAGTTATTGGAGTCTATACGTCTACTGTGGTGGGAATACCGTCTTTCACTTCTCCTCGATTTTTCGGAGAACTACTTTCACTTTCTCCTCTCAATTTTTCAACCGAATTTCGAGTTGTAAGTCTTTTACTTCTAGTACCGTAGACCAGGGTAGTGAAGTACCCTTTATCTACCCCTTTGTCACCTTTGTCACAGCCTGAAATAAAAACCCCCGAGGTTTTAGTGACGTCTACCACTGGCGTCGGTACTTTAATTTTCTACGAATGAGGAACCTTCCTTTCAATACTGGTTGGATCTGTCGTATAAGTTTTCGTCTCTGTAATGAAAGGGTGATTCCAGGTAGATTCCGCTACCAAAAAGGTCATCAGTACATACCTACACTGTCAACCTGACACTTCTTCCGACTCACGGTTTCTTAACTACGAAAACTGGACACCACAACCTCTTCTGAGAACTCTCAGGGAACCTGACGTTCCTCTAGTTGGGACCCCAAAGAAACCTTCCTTACTATGATTTCGACTTTGAGGTCATGAAACCGGTGGAATACACTTTTCAACTGAGTAACCTTTTCTGAAACTACGACCCTCCCTAACCCTCGTCCTCCTTTTCCCCTGTTATCTCCTACTCTACCGACCTACCGTAGTGACTGAGCTACCTGCGCTCAGACTCACTTGAGGCCCTCTACCACTACCTGTCCCTCCGGACCGCACGTCGCTAAGTACCCCAGCGTTTCTCAGCCTGTGCTGACTCGCTGACTTGACTTCACTTGAACAAGACAACGTAGACGTCTATATTAAGATACACCTAGAGGAACGGGAAATAGTCAAGGATATTCTGACTAATGAAAGAAACGAGTAAGTAAGAAGTTGTAGGTAACTCAGTAATGACACACAACCCTTGACACAATTCGAAATATATAGTGTCCACTGTAAGACCCAATCCAGTACCTAACAGGTATCTCTGTCTCGGGAGACCAGTACTCCAGACACAACAAACTATAAAGGGACGGAGAAAGATGGAGAGTCTCGTCACCTGACCGACTCCTTGTCCACCATCCCTCTCTTTAGTAAGAAAGGTTTATGTTCGGTCTACCAGGGTCAGGGATTGTGTACGTACCGAACTGAGAAAAACTAAGGACTGGGTAAAACAATATTGTAAGATGAACAAATAGTCCAAGACGAACTTTATCTTAGTAGTACCCCGGTATGACTTAACACGTATCGTCTAGTGCGTCCATTTCAGAGTTTGTAAGTAGATAAGAAAGTTTAGAAAGGTGTACATAATAGTCTTCCCAAAGAAGGTCGAGTGGAAAGGGGGGTAGAGTGACCGAGGAAAGAAACGAAAGGGTATATAAGAAAGTGAAAGTATAAGAGTGGAGAATCCGATTGGTCAAAGTAAGACAGAATCGCGACGCTATAAACCTATGGACCAAACTGTTGATTACCCAGGAGGTAAACAGTCTCGGGCGGGAGGTATCTACCATTTTCCTACAATTTTTATTATTTGTAAAGAAAGATTACTTTGTATTTTAGAGTCTTTACTGGTTACTTTCTCAAATAATGTAGGTTATAGGGTATCTCTCTTAATAAGATTTCCTTTACTATAGTTAATATCACTTCTTATTATGTAGTGGCTCCGGAGAACGGTGTGAGTACGACATCTACTGACTCGGTCAGAGTGTTGACGTAGTTAAACAAAGACGAAAGTCAAAGTCACCTCTTTGTCTTCGACGAACCGTCTAAGAGTTATGACTAAAGTGTCAAAAATTAGGAATACTTACTTTAACGAATTCAAGTTAGATATATCATTTCCAAAGAAGAACATAAAGATAAAGAGGGTACTAAACACAAAAATAAACGATAACGTGTTCGGATACTTTTACGACCTTCGTCTTATAAGAAAGTCCTTTTGCACAAAACATTTTAAGGAAAATGTTTTACGGAGGAAGAGACGTGAGAACACTACCCTCTCAAAAATATCGAGAGAGACCGAAAACCACCTACTTTGTTAAAGACCCGGCTCCCAACCGATTTTATTAAAAAAGGGGAGTCTAATTTTTTTCAGTAAATAAGATACTAACGAAGTATCCGGGTTGATAGTTGACACAAAAGAGACCGGTGAGAAGGACGAGGGACAGAGACAGATATCGTCGACCAGAGGTTGTACTACATGAGTGAACATCAGACCAAAACATGAATCGACTAAGTACAGGGGAATGTACACCTAGTGTCTTCAGTTCCTTCCTCCAGTAAAAATGTAAAATCTCGAAATGACTCCCAACACAGAAAGGAAGAAACTGGGTTTGAGAACGAACGAACGCACACTTGAACAAATGAGAGCCATTTTGTTTTGAAGGTAAAACCGTCTCTAAGCCGTATTGTTCAAAGTATTTTTCTTAACCTTTCTAGAGACTTGTAGTTACTTGAGCAAGCACAGTGGTAAAACATCTGACATTTTCTTAAACATCAATTTCTTAGACCTTGCATACCTAATTTAAGGAAAATTTTATATGTGTAAGGAGAAATTTTTGTCCAAACTCTGTCCTAAGGGAGTCGAAGAGATAAAAGAGGGGAGACCGATCCCAGTACAGGGTGAAACCCCTGAAATAAACTTACCGGTTTTCATTGTGTGACTACCAGGACGTTAATAGGTAGGATTTCTCCAAAGTCTCTCGACAAAAAAATTTAAAAGTCAGTGAAATCGAAAAGACTGTCTACAAAGATTATCAGGTTCTTACCCGAGACCTTCTTCTAGTAAACCCGTCACAGTGTGGAACTTCTGCGTATCAAAATAGAAGACTCAAAGACCACTTTTCCCACCTGACATTCAACTACTCCAAGGAAAGTTTTGAAGAATGATTGAGAACTAATAATGTCGTAGGGCTAAAAAAGACACGAGAGACAGACAAGAAAGAGTCTGAGACAACACGTGACGTTCCCTTGACCCTGAAACGAGTGACGACATAGAGGCCCTGGAACTCGTCACGGACTGCATCTCGACCACAAGGTGTTTGTGACTAACTGACGTACTGACTCAGAACACTTACCTCAAGACGAAGTGACGAAATAGGAAGTCGAATTAGGACTTTAAGAAAGAGAAGGGACTGAAGGGCTCTTTAGACTCGGCGAGAATGAGAGAGTCGACCATGGGTAACTGGGTAGACAGAAGGACGAAGGATACAGTGTTGACACTAATAAACGTCTGTATCGTTAATCGATAGAAGAGTAGTGGAATCCTTCCTATCAAATTTGTGTCGAGTGTTCGTAATGGGGTCGAAGTTTCAATTAGACAGAGGTGAAAACGAAGGAGGGGATAATGGATCTGTGAATATCGTAGAAAATATAAGGAGGTAAGTAAGGGTAACACGATAGTTAAGAGATCAAAAGGTAGTGTTGTTTTATAAAGGAGACTCGACCAGAGGAACGGAAAGAATAGACAGAAATATAATGACCATCTATAAAATGTAAGACAGAATGTAAAATTATAAAATATCATATGTTGGAACGACACGTATAATTGTAAAAACATGAGTCTTTGCAAGTCACATTATCCTGGGAGGGTTTATCCTTCTATTAAAAAGTGATTTAAGAACTTCCGGCGGTGGTGCAACGAGGTCAGATAGAAAAATTGGAATAGTTTCAAATTTACTATCCTCTCCCACTAAATAAACCTTTATAACCCAACCGGTTTTTCAAACAAACCAAAAAAGGTATACGACGTTGTTTTTGGCTTTACTTGAAAAACCGGTTGGGGTATTCTATATCCCAATATATATTATACATTATGTATCCTACTGAACCACTTCTCTCCGCACACGGTGAAGCTCGACCTCTTTGATAGTGACTTCAATCGGAATCTTTATTTTCAGGTACTAAGTGTTTTGTTTTCTCCAACCTCCAAACGAGTACAAAACCACGAATAAAGATACAGGTCTGATTCTCAAGGAACTCTGAACTTTGTCATAGAGTAGTTCTATCTTCAATAAGGACTTTAGCTATCATATTATTGTCCAAGACTTCTAAGTTTTCTCCCAAGTTTAAGACTAAAGGTAAAGGTTCAATATTGAAACCCTTTCATTAAATTGAAAAGGTTTGAGTCAAAGAAATAGATCTTTTTCCTCTATTTTTATAGATTGTAAGTCTTAAAAACGTCCTAATTTCACTCTCTGCCGTACATGATAAGTCTGTATCAGAACTCTGTAGTATCATGAGTCACTCACAAAAAAAAAAAAAAAAATTTACACTGAAACAGCCCAGAGTCAACGTAGTGAGTCCTAGACGTAACGTAGTACACCCTAGAAAGAACACCACGTGTCTGATCAACACTGCGTTCCTGAACCACCAAAACCGTACGTCAGGGAGATCAACACCGTGTGCCCGAATCAACGAGGAGCCGTACACCCTAGAATCCAGGGACTAGTCCCTTTGGAAGTAAGGGACCGTGACGTTCCGTCTAAGAATTGGTGACGTGGTGGCTCCTTCAGGACCACCGTCTAAAAATAGTAATAACACGAAGAAATAGTAGAATCCCGGAATTCTAAACAAACAAACAAAACTAAGTCTTATATACCGATGAAATTGTAGAGACACATATAGAGACTCGAAGGGACCACCGAGTCACCATTTCTTAGGTGGACGGTCATGTCCTCTGTACCCAAGCTAGGGACCCAACCTTTCTAGGAGACCTCTTCCTTTACCGGTGGGTAAGACACACATAGATCCCGGGTAATATCTCTACTCATAAAATGTTGGGAGTCACAAAAAAACTTAGCACTATTTTTACAAATAACTATATATAATTTTACCGATAGAACTAAAAACCTCTCAAAGTAATAATACTACTTCTAAGATTTGGCTTTTTAGACCGTAACTGGACATCAGATGTCAACGACTGTAGGAACCACGAAAAACTAAAAATACGAAGACAATAGGTTTCGTAAGAGACACATATTATACTAGGAGGTTTATAATTGACTCTAATTCGAAACAACTTATAAATGATTCACGAACAAGTATGATTCACGGTTTTCATGACTCGGTTTAGGACGAAACTCCTCGTGAATGATATCCCTAGAAGGTGGTTCATATCTTAAACGGACTTTTACCGACTTAGACGGACCTCTCAGGATACTTTGAAGAATCTCCCCCCACTACTAACTCAACTCAAATCTTCGCTATTTGACCGTAACAACAACTACCGTCTCCACCTTAGTTCCCTTTCCTTTAACGAACCGAT
The DNA here is from genome assembly GCA_006410555.1 of Capra ibex. Taxonomy (NCBI): domain Eukaryota; kingdom Metazoa; phylum Chordata; class Mammalia; order Artiodactyla; family Bovidae; genus Capra; species Capra ibex. The sequence goes on from SJYO01046538.1 coordinate 69,758,440, forward strand.
GTACTACCCCTCTAGACTTTCCTCTACCCAACTAAACTTACCCGTCCGTCAATTTGTACTGAAGTCTTAAAGATGTACCCTCTCCAAACCCCCTTCATTTGACCAACCTTCTTTCTTGATCTTTTCGTAACTTCGACTTAAGAGTGACGGAAAATTGTGTTTTTACTGTTAAATAGGTAACGAGTACAATTTTTTACTCCGACACACCAAAGACCCACAATGACCCCTCCTACCCAATTAGAGAGGGTCCAGTAGAGGTACCGAGACGTTGCTCCAGTAAGTCCTCTTAGTCGACTCTACTAAACGGTGTCCCCTCCCATTTCGGTCCACTACCTCTGGTACTTCGTAGAGTTCCCAGGTAACGTCCAAAGTCGACTAGTCGAACTACGGAGTCTTTCAACTGACCAATCTCACACCTCCCTTGTAACTCTCTCCGGTTCTTACCTTCGTCTCTCCACTTAATCCTTGTCACCTTACCTACGTTTCTTACTTATTAACTCATGTACAAACTGATGTTTTAACAAAAACAGAACTAAGTGTACTTTTCACTAAAGACTCCAGTAATGTGGTTCTCTTATTTGTCATGGATTGAAAATAACTTAAATAAAGGTACACTGTTCTTGACAAACCCGAGAAAGGTCCCTAATGAAAAGAATTAGAAAAACTGTTGGGACATAAATTTCTAGATGACAAAAGGAGTAAAATATCCATTCCGTGTCTGTCTAATGTATTGAACGGGTTCTAGTGTCAAGATTTCTTAACCTTAATTCGAATCTCGGATTCAATAGACTAAGGTCTCGGTCACAAGGATTAGTGATACAACATGACAAATAAATGTTGTCATCCCTGAAGAGACCGTCAGGTAACCAATTCTGACACGAAGGTGACGTCCCTCGGACCCAAACTAAGGACCAGTCCCTTGATTCTAGGACGTACGACACGTTACACCGTTTTTTTTTTTTTTTTTTTTTAGTCGTCATTCTATAAATATATTTAATAATGATTTATAAATCTTCCACTCACTCTACCATACAATGTCACATAACGTGTATTGTACACGAACTAAGTATTAACGATGTAATTATTTATTTGAAATTATTATTATTATTAACGAAAGTAATTAACTTGTAAATACACGGTCCGTGTCCCGATCCACAAATGTATTTAATCAGTAGTTTTATTAGGAGGTACTATTTGTGTTATCAATTGATTATGAATTACAAATACATGGACAATCATAATGTTTTGTTTAAAAGTATATTACAGGGAAAACTAGATGTATTTTCAGTATATTCCATCCATTATTAAATGAGATCAAAACTCCAATTTTCTACACATTATTTACCGAGTTTACCATTTCTTAGGTCGACATTACGTCCTCTGGGTCCGAGATAGGGACCCAACCCTTCTAGGGGACCTCCTCCTTTACCGTTGGGTGAGGTCATAAGAACGGACCTTTTAGGGTACCTGTCTCCTCGGACCACCGGATATCAGGTATCCCAGTGTTTCTCAACTTGTACTGACTCGTACGTACCTATCAGGAACTTTAGTTTAGAAGACTAAGACAATTGAAACATAGTGTGATATGATGGAAAGTCTCTATAAATATGTACTATGTTATAATAAGTGAACCTTCTAAAATTTATTGGTCTCTGACTCGGTGTCCGTCCCTCTAAAATTCGAACGGGAACTTTATACCCTCGTGTCTACAACAGTATCTTGTAACGTCCGTCATCCTTGCCGACAGTCTCTTCTTTTTTTCCAACGTCTCACACTCCATAAAAACTACTAATCGTCGAGTCCACACACTGTCCATGAAATGGTTTGACATTTCCGTCACACATTTGTAATCACCAATAATGATACCCCAAGTACTAATAAAAGATAACCTCACACGGTTAAACCTAAGGGCTGTGTACAACACAAAACAAACCTACTTTCCTCTTTAGAACTTTGACAAGTTCGTTGACCTTGTGTGCAATATTGTGTATATAAACCCTTCTGACCTGGGAACGGTAAGGACAAAAATATACAACTTTAGAGATTGACAGATTAGCACCACCATGTTTCAAGTGAGGGAATCGTCGGTTCTAACTAAAAAGGAAACTCGTCTGTACGAAGTGTCTTCATGGGAAAGGGCAATGTAAAACTTTCAGTAGTCTGTACGACAATATTTACTAGTGCCTTCTAATGACCTCTACGACGTTTTATTATCACTTGGTTCATCGTAGACATTAAAGGTTCCTACCGAGCGTTAGTAGTGAGTTTTACTTGGGATAGACTCACGTCCCGACTTGAGAAAGGAAAGGAGGGAGAGAGAAGGAAAATGATGAAATATTGTCTCGACTTTACCTATGACGAGGAGTACTTAAAAATACGTTTTATAATTCAACGGTCGGTAACGACACGTCTGTTTGAGACGAACCCTTCTACTCTCAATCGGACGTGTCAAGTCACCGACTGTAGAACTCTATTTTTTTCCGAGGTACAGTTTGACCAGTCGACTCTCACTCTCAAGTACGACCATCGACTGGGTATTTCCCAAACCCTACGGAGAACCAAGTCTGAGAGTACATCCGACTTTCCTTTTACTAAGGCATAAACAACTGTCTTAACGGTGGACGAGTTCCATGGACAAAAGGATTCTGTACAATACACAGAGTCAGAGAGTATACCTATTTGGTACTCTTTTGTTCCAAGTGGTTTGACCGTCGACGACTAGGGGGGTAGGGTCAAGGAAGACACGAGTCTACGTTAACAAGGGTTCTGGATATCTAAGAAAAAGTAATGACAGACAGGTATGACGATGACGGGTCGAGTCGGAGGAAAAAAAAAAAAATTTAAGAGTTGATCTGGTAACATTGACGACAACTGTAATAAGGGAAGGATAACAGAGAAGGGGAAAGGAGATCGAGAAAGAGTCTAAGGTCTTACTAAAAAGGTGGAGAGTCTAGAACAACCACCGAGAAAACAACATTTTAGAGACTACCGAGGGGGGAACGGATTCCCATTTTTAGGTTCGTATCGTTGCTACCGAAAAGAGTTGGAACGGTGGTTGGAGACGGTTAGTTACAAGTAATGAAAGGACTTAATGGTGACAAAGAGTATACACCGTACATTACAGGACACGGAAAGGAATATGTAAAAGACTTCAAAAAGGACTAAAGTTGGGGAGAAGGGAAGGCTCCTCCCTTTATTTTCTAAAAAAAGGAAGGAGACACAGAAGTTTCAATCTCTTTCACGAACGAAATTTCTTAAATTAGGTACGTTTTTTAATATCTCCCGAAGTATCTATAGTTACTCCCGTGGGGACCACCGAGTCTACCTTTTTTTTTTTAGACGGACGTCACGTCCTCTGGACCCAAGCTAAGGACCCAGTCCTTCTAGGAGACCTCTTCCCCTACCGATGGATGGGGTCATAAGGACGGACCTCTTAAGGTACTTGTATCTTCGGACCCTTCGATGTCAGATACCTCAACGTTTCTCAGCCTGTGTGACTCTTCGATGTGAAAGTCAAAGTGAGCATCTGTGGTCTGTGACACAAAACATGAACTCCGACTCTATACAATAAGAAGTCAACCCGTCAACCCTCTACTTCAATCCGTTTCTCTCAGTATTGGGTCACTATATTTCTAATATCATGTCTCACGAGTTTATCTCTGGTCTTCCTCTGGAAAGATCTGTAGAATAGATTCCAATGGGTGGAAATATATCAGTTAAGACACGATAATGTAATGGGTCACAGGAAAGAGGACACCGTAAACGAGAGACTCGAATAGAATAAATAAGACAACAAAGGAACAAACAAACAGAGGTGACCCTACGTTCGAGGTACTTTCGTCTAGGAAACTAAGTAGTGAGAATATTATGACACAAATCTTGTCTCGAACCGTATTTCGTCCACGATTTCTTTATAAATAACTACCTTATTTACACCGACCTCTTCCGAAGGACGTGGAAAGGGAGACAGGAGAAGGAAAAATAGAAAGAAAATCTAATTGACTCTTACCGGACTTGGGTAAGATTGACGTCGGTAACTCAGTAAAATTGACACTACACAAACTACACTTCACATTCAAAGTAAAGTAAGACCTCTAAAAAGACTGGTAGACAATGAGAATCAGTATATAAGTAAACATTCAGACAAATAATGGAAATGGGGTTTACACAATTGGTTTTCCGATCTACATCCTTTTCCTTCTACTTACTCTAGTTCAGGGAGTTAATTGAGTAATGTGACCTAATTTGTCTATGATATGATATAACTTTCTCACAAAAATTACCATTATTTGACTTTCCAAAACTACTTCCGGGTTTAAAGAAAGTAACGTGGAGTCCGTTACAGTAACTATTAGTATGATGTCCGAGAGAAAATCTACAGAAAGTAAAAGAATTTAAGAGAGTTTATACGTTTAGTGATCTATAAATACTTGTCGATAAAAGTCGAGACACGAATCTACACCCCACGTTTGTCCTTACTATCTGTGGAACCAAGATTCTTTGTTAGTCCATCTGAGAAGGGTTTTACTTCAACTTCGTCACAGTTTTAGGACCACAATTCCTCCACTTTACTTACACAATTTGTACCAGTGAGGCTATGTCCGAGAGTAGTGTAAAACTAAACCCGAAGGGACCATCGGGTCGACCATTTCTTAGGAGGACATTACGTCCTCTGAGACCAAGTTAAGGACCCAGTCCTTCTAGAAGACCTCTTCCCTATCCGATGGGTGAGATCATAAGACCGGACCTCTTAAAGTACCTGACAAATAAGGTACTCCAGTAATTCTCAGTCTGAATTGACTCGTTGAAAGTGAAAGATGTTTCCTTCTTACCCTTGGTCCAATCCAATGTCTAGAAGAGTTACATTCTTACGACACTAAGAATCACCTACGACATAAAAGAAATCAAACCTAAGAATTCTTTTCAAATGTTAATTCTAGGTTGTAACCTCTGTAGTCTACTAAATTGTATGTCACAGATGTGTCATCAAAAATATTCGTACTAATTTAGATTTTTGAACGTAAAGAACTCGGTCCCTATCGACATTTATACATATACAGGTAACGAAAACCTCTTACCTTACCGTTGGGTGGGGTCATGAGAACGGACCTTTTAGGACCCCTGTCTCCTCGGACCATCCGACGGCAGATACCCCAGCGTGTCTCAACCTGTGCTGACTTCGCTGAATCGTCGTCGTCGTCGTCATCGGTAACGAAAATTAAGAGTGAAATGTACTACCTACGACAATCATAAGGGTGAAATGGTCACCTCCTTACCATCGGATTCTTCAATTTGTCGAACAGTTCCTGCGTGATGGTCATTCAGTATCATCTCAGTCATTATTGTGAGTCCGTCGGACTGGATCCCTCGTACACTGAAATTGAGGAAGAGACTGTTTATGTCGTTCTTTATATTATAAAGACTATACTAGGGAGGTACCTTTGTCACCAGTATGCTAATTTCCCGTTGAGTCCTGTTCATACACTAACAAAGTACACACCAAAGTACTGGAATACCATTTTACGGATTTCCTTACCAAAACATCACACTCAGAGAAGGGATTTATGAATCCTTGAAGACAGTCTCCGGTCTGACGTCCGTAATACTCTGACTATGACATACTATTCCGAAGGACATAAACCGACTTCTATTCAGAAATATAAACCCTTCGATTTCCTTATCTACCACCCCAACTATATAGACTATACTTCCGGTTCTTGTGGTTATACACCAAACTACTGTTTGGCGAAGAAAAGGTGTACCTCGCTCTGGTACCCCCTTGGACGTCTGTTTTGGTACTCAAAAGGATCTTAGTCGAAAACTAATTAAGATCGTGAACTTAAGTTCGAAACTGACAGATTTTGGGGATCTTTCTAAAGAGGAAGACGAAGAACCACTTTTTTAACAGTTCAAACGTGTAGAACCAAAACAGGTTTAACTTCTCTTGTATCGACTTTCTTATACTACTTTTTTATTTTTATGTTAACTAAAAAATTTTTTACCGAACCTGGGTTAAAATATGTAAAAGACCGGAAAATTTTTTATAATGACCACTTGAAATGTTGCTTACGAGACTTGATTGTTCAGGAGATTTACTGAGATATTACTCTTTTGAGAAAACATACTTAAACACTCCAAGTGACAGTTGAGTCTAGTTATTTAGAACGTGGTCAACTAAGAAAATTTTTACGTTAAATAACCTCCCCCCTTTCTGACACACCTAACTTAACGAACAAAGTCGAAACTTTCTATTTTATGTCTAAGTTGTCGTTACTCTGATTTCATAGAGAGGTACCGCGGATTGGGGGAGGTAGAGAGTGGATGAGGGTGAGGACCGAAAGAAAAAAATCACGACATAGACGTTAGTAGGACCGACCCCGACGACGTCTTAGTAGTTCTTCACCACGAGACTTTTTTAAGTCCTTTCTCCATCCTATGACGAACCCATCACCTGTATCTTAAGGTCGTCGTCGAAACGAGTACTTAACGAAAGTAGGGAAGATAATCTAGACGTCGAGTCCTCTTGTGACAAGAGTCCCCACCACCCGAGGTAGTAGTCGAGGTCCCAGACAGAGTAGAATCCGTCTTGACTGGATGTTAGACAATCTTTATAAAACTTTCGAAATAAAAAAGTCCTCAAACATAAGGAAGATGATCTCATCTGAATGTGTACTTAAAACCTTAGACTCACGGACCAAAGTTTAGGATCGCTATAAATGAATCTGGAACCCTTTTTAAAAAATACGAGACTCCGGAGGTAAAGAGATAGACATTTTATCCTTACTATTGTCACGAATAGACGTACCCCAATTAATTCAACGTTTCACGAATACACATCTAATGTCGCGAAACTAGTACACTAATATGTTACGTTAATTATAAGGAATATATTTACACACACACACTATCTCTCCCTCTCTCTGAGATTAACAGAAGTCTTATTCTTAACGTAGAAAAGGAAGAGACCTAGGTCTTAAATCATATCCGAGATCGTGTACCACCCAAGAGTCATTTACAATTAACTTAATTACTATTATCACTTTGGACCATTACTACTGAGGCACTTAAAAAACCTCAGTTGAGGGTTTGGCAGAGGAAAAGTCAAACCACAACGGAGACGATACTTAAGTCACGCTACAGTCTCCTTCCTACCAAAAGTATAGATCTTGTCCTTCAACCGTACAACTCCAGAAGTCTCGACACTGTAACAAACAAGGGAATGGAAAGAGAGGAGAAACGAGACCAAATAAACTTATTGGTCTCCAGTTCGTGATAGTCATACGTCCGGTAACTGGACATATGAAAGACACTTCGGTAGTCTGGGTCTTCAGGACCCGGTGCGTCAACCGACTTAGATTCACCTCTTCGAGTCATTTCTCCTAAATTCTCCACAATAGTGCCCAATATTCCAGAAGTGAGATCACAAACAAGATAGAAGAAAACTGACACACTGGAACCTATTCAGTGGATTGGAGAGATCCGAACGAAAGATTTATCCGTGCCCCTGGAAATGAGACGAAGAGTGAGTCTCACCACCACTCACTCCAAGGTTCCCCTGGAAATGAGACGAAGAGTGAGTCTCACCACCACTCCAAGGTTCTACTAGTTCACGAAAGAGTTGACAGTGTACTGGTCTCAACAGTCGTACGATGGAACCAAGCCACTAATCCTGAGTCACCAAATGATCGAAACTCTAAAGTGTCCCCGTGTCTCTTGAGAGTCTATTGCAGTCATCTGTAAAGGAATCTCTTCAGTCTAGTACAATATTCAATTGAAAATCTACCCTTCCCTAACACTTAATGTCCGGTAATTCTCGAGACCTGAGGTTGACAGACAGGTCATTGTCCACCATAATGAAACCCGAAGGGACCACCAAGTCACCCTTTCTGGGACAGACGGTTACGTCCTCTGAACCCAAGTTAGAGACTCAGTTCTAGAGGACTTCGTCCTTTACCGTTGGGTGAGGTTATAAGAACGGACCCTTTAGGGAACCTATCTCCTCGGACCACCCGACATATCAGGTACCCCAGAGTTTTCTCAACCTGTGTTGAATCTCCGATTTGTTGTAATAAGTAGAACGAAAAGGGTACTCTTTTGACCCTCGGTTTCTTAAATGTACTGAACAGGTTCTAGTGTGACGAAAATTCTTTTATATCAACTCTAAGTTTAGGTCTAGATAGAATTGGTGTAGAGAGCTAACGAAGGGTTTTATCTCTACTACCTTCGTATTTACGACAATTTAAATGTATTGTAGACTATTAGAAAATAGACATACACCCTCGTAACAAACTTTAAACTTTCTTTTGTTTATGAAAACGTGAAAACACAAGAAAACAAAAACTGTTGTCAGTGGGAGGATGTGTCTCAGAATAAGACCGAGAAACAGTTAATGTACTTATGTGACTATCGTTGTACAGTGTAAGTCTCCCGTCTCCCCTCTCAAGAGTGAAGGGGAAACTCCAAAGACAAGAGGGACGGTTCCTCTTCGTGGACCGGATAACGGTTGTCTTACTCGTTTGTCATCAGTCCCCTTGACCTCGGGTTCTCTCCGTTCTTCCACCACGTCTTTCTCTTACGGCCCGATAATCGGGTTATTTTGTGTATGACTCTCTTACTTAGTTCTGTAGTGAAGACAGGTAAGAGCGAGGTTTAAGAACTTAAGACAGGTGGAGACAGAAAGAGTAATGACAAAAAAAAAAAAAAATTGTCCGAGGGTAGAAGACCTTGGGGCTAACGATATCCTCGGAGGATTTCCAGAGGGGATTAAGGAAGAATGAAGTATGGGGTAAGTTGGGTAAGAGGTGTAGGACCAATTCTACCAGAAGGATTTTACATATAGACAAATGAGGTGACGACTGTGTCAGTTATAAGGAACTACAAGAATCCCACTTTAGGTTTGAGGAATTCGTAGAGATATTCACGGAGGTATAAGGATACGGAGATCTGAGTAAGGAACGGGAAAGAAGAGATTCCAGAAGGTCTTGATCATGAGGACCCTGTAATTTACGTAAAATCGGGAACCTTAAATGGCGTGAAAAAGAAGGAAGAACCGTCTTCGCACACGAGAGGGAAAACGGAGAAAGTTCCAAAGACAGAAGAAGTATACTGAATGATGATGAATAAAATACTTTATAGACGAATCGTCACGGAAAGAGACTCTTCTAGGTCAGGTGAGGAGACCGAGAGGATTGTCAACCGGATGTCCTTTCCAATTACTCCCAGTCTCTAGTCTCGATCTCTATTATATGTTTTTCGATAGTTCTTGTGTCAAGTCGATTTAAGTTCCTTCTGTAAAGGTCATCAAATCCACACGTTACCAACTCACCCTCTCGTTGAAGAGTAGATGACTCTCACTCGTCATGTCCTACCTGTCGTGGAACCTTCCGACTTACGTCTTGTAAGACTTGACCCTGTGACCGAACACCCTTTCCTCTTCTTTTACTCTACTCAAAAGTGACGGGGTTCCGGAATACTCAAATTCGAGACATTAGTGTAGTTCATTCGTTCGTTAAAAGAGAAACCAATTACAAAACCTAATTCGTTTTAACTACGAAAAGAAAAGGAAGGAAGAAAACAAAACCTTAGGTTTGTTGAAGTAACTCTTGGTGATGATCGGAATAACATCTTTTCCTTATCTCTCAAATTATAAGTGGTCGTTTTTTTTTTTTTTTCTTTCTTTTCTTTACCCGGGTTTCGTTTCTAAGATTCGGGACATGCGGAATACCATAAACACACGGAGACATATATTGTCTGTCTGCCATTTCGCAGACGGGTATTACGCCCTCTGGGCCCAAGTTAGGGACCCAACCCTTCTAGGGGACCTCTTCCTTTACCACTGGGTGAGGTCATGAGAACGGATCTTTTAAGGTACCTACCTCCTCGGACCACCCGATGTCAGGTACTGCAGTGTTTCTCAGTCTGTGCTGACTCGTTGAAGTGCTGAAGTGCTATATATTGTCTTTCTCGGAACAGGGTGAAAAAAGGAATTTCGTCCTCTCGCACCGATTCATTTTCACTCTGAGAACCCACCTTCCTGGGAAAGTCTCTCCCTTAATGTGTCAGACGACAAGTGCATCGAGTCTCTCCTTACCCCTAAAAGTCGACGGGGACCAGACCTACTTAAAAAGATCTATACGACGAGACAGTTGTGGACCTACTTTGGCCTCCCTCCCTTCCTTCCTACGACTATGAATCTGTCCCTTCGACAGTCCAGTCGTAAGAGTTATGTAAGAAAGGGAATTCTCTCTGTATCTTTGAGGTCTTATGGATCGTGTGTCCAACTTTGGTGACCACGATCAACGGGATTTCATGTCTCGAAGGAATTGTTAAGATATCTCCAAACGACTCGTGGATGTTCATAAAAGATCCACTGTCGACACATCACTTGTTCTGTTTCAGGGGTAGGGGTCACAAGATCACCCTCTACAACTTGTTCCTTAGTTTAGGTTTCGTGTAACCTAAAAATCCACTGCTGTCTACGAAACCTCCCATTTTCCAACCAATACGACGTCATTGTTTCTTCGAGATTTACAGTCACCGAATGTTATTCGTTCGAATAAGGAACGAGGACGTTACATAGACAGAATCCAATCAACGTGGAGATTAGGTACCAAACCCTAGGTCTAATTGTCTCTCCGGAATTAGACCTCGTGAAGGCCAGTACCACCGTCTCTCCTTTCTCTACATCATTTGGTATCCGACCGAGACTTTCGAGGAAGGACCTTCACTATGTATAGTGAAGACAGGTGTCATGTAATTAGTTTCGTTTAATTTACCGGTACAGATGGAATACACGGGTGACTCACTCGGTGGCACCCCTCACTTTGTCCCCACAACCCACCTACCACTATGTCACATTGTGTCTCGTGTGTAAGTTGGACCGGTTCTTAGACCTTTCACGAGAGACTTACTTCACTCCGTCATTAGGTAAACCCGTTTCGGACAAGATCCGTTTCCCTTTCGTTCGTGTTTCCCACACTTCCTCCGTACACTCACTGTACAAAGTCCTTGTCGTGGTACGGTTTCGGAAACTGACACACCTAGTGTTGTCTGACACCTTTTAAGAAGTTCTCTACCCTTATGGTCTAGTGGACTGGACGGAGAACTCTTTGGACATACGTCCAGTCCTTCGTTGTCAATGTTGGCCTGTACCTTGTTGTCTGACCAAGGTTTATGCTTTCCTCATGCAGTTCCGACATATAACAGTGGGACGAATAAATTGAATACATGTCTCATGTAGTACTCTTTACGACCCGACCTTCTTTGTGTTCGACCTTACTTCTAACGGTCCTCTTTACAGTTATTGGAGTCTATACGTCTACTGTGGTGGGAATACCGTCTTTCACTTCTTCTTGATTTCTTGGAGAACTACTTTCTCTTTCCCCTCTCACTTCTTCAACCGAATTTCGAGTCGTAAGTCTTTTGATTCTAGTACCGTAGACCAGGGTAGTGAAGTACCGTTTATCTACCCCTTTGTCACCTTTGTCACAGTCTGATAAAAAGACCCGAGGTCTTAGTCACGTCTACCACTAACGTCGGTACTTTAATTTTCTACGGATGAGGAATCTTCCTTTCAATATTGGCTGAATCTGTTGTATAATTTTTCGTCTCTGTAATGAAACAGTTGTTTCCAGACAGATCAGTTCCGACACCAAAAAAGTCACCAGTACATACCTACACTCTCAACCTGATATTTCTTTCGACTCGTGGCTTCTTAACTACGAAAACTTGACACCACAACATCTTCTGAGAACTCTCAGGGAACAGGTAGGATTTCCTCTAGTCAGGACCCACAAGTAACCTTTCTGACTACAACTTCGACTTTGAGATTATGAAACCGGTGGACTACCCTTCTCCACTGAGTAAACTTTTCTGGGACTACGACCCTTTCTAACTCCCGTCCTCCTCTTCCCCTGTTGTCTCCTACTTTACCAACCTACCGTAGTGGCTGAGTTAGCTGAACCCAAACCCACTTGAGACCCTCAACCATTACCTGTCCCTCCGGACCTCACGCCGCCAAGTACCCAGTGTTTCTCAGCCTGTACTGACTTGTTGACTTGACTTCTTCCGTCTACACCGTCTCTCGTACTCTCCTCCCTATCCTTACTCTGGTTCCTTGATCCGTCCCTGAATCAGTGGTCCCGTTCTGTCTCAGCAGTAGTGGTAGGTCACCCATAGACAACTCACGGGTGGTATACGGTCCGTGAACAAAACCGAGACCCCGGTCTAGTCACTTATTCTGTCTGTTTTTGTATCTGGAAAGATAAAATCACTACTTGTTCTCTGGTAATTGTTATTGAGATCTCTGAAAGGACCATCGGGTCACCGATTCTGAGACGGGAAGGTTACGTCTCCCGGATCCAACCTAGGGACCAGTCCCTTAATCTAGGACGTACGACGTTGATTCCCAAACGTACGGTGTTACTTTCTAGAACGTACGACGTTGTTTCTAACTTCTAGCGTGCACCACGTTGATTCTCGCCACGTTGTCTTATCTATTTATTAAAATTTTTACCATTGACATTATTCATTTAATACCTTACAGAATCTACAGCTATGTACGACAATTTTTTTTTTAGTCTTATTCTAGTCTTTTTTTATCTGGTCTTTATCTCCCTACAACGACGGCAGATACCCCAGCGTGTTTCAACCTATGCTGACTTCACTGAATCGTCATCGTCGTCCGACGTTGACTTTTGTACCACCAGACATATTCTTAGTAAAATTTTTGATGTAAACTTGTTTTTTAATTTCCGTAACCCTCGTAATCAATAAGTCTAAAAGACCAGTTCCTCTGGTTTTTAAATCTCAAATCAGGTTCATTCCACCCTTTGAGAACTTCACGAAACACAGTTCCTCCACAGTATATTGTATATAAACTTTTCGTAGGGGGACCGACGGTACACCCCTCGTTGACCGGTTACATCGTTTCCACTCCTACGTAGTCTCCACAGTCGTTTCTGGTGACTCCTCCGACAACAGAAGATAAACAAGTGTCCTCTCTACCTCTGATCTTGATCCCACACCCACGTCTCCACCTACATACTCTTCACCACTTACAAAACGAAGAACAAAAAATTCGACTCATTTATGTCAAGTCGTATACCTGGTCTTCCAGACTCGTCGCAAGAGCAAATGACTGAACCTTTTCCGGTTTCTCCTAGTCTATTCCCAGAGGAACGTTCCACGTCCTACGTCCTCACTTACCCCTAGTTGTCAAGAGAAAACCCACGTAAGTAAAACTCCTCGGATAATCTATAGGTCCATCCTTAGACCTCTATGAATAATCAGTTGGGCACCTTGGATCCCTCTCTAACCCCGACCTCTCAGTGAAAATCTGTGGTACGCCCTATCTACTGTAAATTAACACCTTGACCTACTTACACGGAACTCTCACTCTCTTTCTCACTTCAACGAGTCAGTACAGACTGAGAAACACTGGGGCACCTGACATCGGGTGGTCCGAGGAAGGAGGTACCCTAAGAGGTCCGTTCTTATGACCTCACCCAACGGTAAAGGAAGAGGTCCCCTTAGAAGGGTTGGGTCTCTAACTTGGGTCCAGAGGGCGTAACGTCCGTCTACGAAATTGGAGACTCGGTGGTCCCTTCGGGAATCTGTACACATATTTTTCTCTTCTTTGGTCTCGACTCCTGACTCAGAAACTCCTAGGGTTGCAAACCTCTCATCTTACTCTTTCTTATCGTTTCTTCGGAGTCTTCCTTCTCAGGCACTTTGTCCTCTTTTCAGATTCTTTGGTCACTTGTTTGGTAGTTGTTTTTACTTTGTCTTGTCCTACACGTGACAAAGACCTTCTACTCTTTATTCATAAAGTTCTCCCTCTTCCTTTAATTGAGACGGTTTACGATAACTCTACAGTTCATACGAACTCTGATTTTCAGTAGATAACAGAAGTAGGTCCACCTCCCGTAACCACCGGGAATATCCCGTTAAACAAACCTCACCACCTCTCTTCTCGAACTAACCTCATAAAAGTAATTTCTTGTCTTCCCTCTCTTTATCTTTGTCACTCGTGTCCGTCAGGAAGAATCTTACTACACACTCACTGATCTTTCTCGACACCCCGTTCCCTCCAAAAGAAAATAAAAACAGACAAAGTAAAGGTAAACCAAAATGGAAACAATTTCACCCTCTATAACATAGTGGTAACACACAGTACGTGCAGTCTCGGACATCGGTGAATAGGTAATTCAGTTGGTAAAACCGAACCAAAACAAGGGAAGAATTTCGGTAGTTCAGTACATTGTTATCTCCGTCTTCAACGTGAACCTCGGCCAGAGAGAGTCTAGTAGGACTAAGTAGGTCGGAAGAGACCATCGTCGTGATACTCTCGGAAGAGAACTCCTTGTAATAAACCGTGAGGAGTCAGGCGAGTCCTCTAGTCAGGACCCACAAGTGACTATCCTGACTACAACTCCGACTTTGAGATTATGAAACCAGTGTACTACGCTTCTTGACTGAGTAAACTTTTCTGGGACTACGACCCTTTCTAACTCCCGTCCTCCTCTTCCCCTGCTGTCTCCTACTCTACCAACCTGCCTTAGTGCCTGAGCTACTTGCACTCAGACTCACTTGAGGCCCTCAACCACTACCTGTCCCTCCGGACCGCACGACGCTAAGTACCCCAGAGTTTCTCAGTCTGTACTGACTCGTTGACTTGACTTGACTCAGACGAGTCATAAACCACCGTGACTGTATACTGAACATTAAGGAAGGACCAATTATGATAAAACGAATCCAGACGTAAGACAATATGATCCCTCAGTTGTAGTCCAGAATCCCTGGTTACCAGTCGTATGTCCTTGATACAGAAAGAAACGTAGTCTGAACGGAATTCTAACAAAAGATACCGATAGTTCGATAGTGAAGGAAATTCTTCAAACCTCTCAACAATTCCACGAAAAACTTTCGTCTTGACTTCCCCTAAAGTAAAAGCAAAGTACACAAACGAAACGAGACCGAAGAGGGTCAAACCCCGTTGGACGTCAATACTTTACGTAGGACTCCCGATATTTGAATCAGATCCGGGTCGGATGTTGGTCAATCGGTAATACTCGGACCGTGAGCAAAGAGACCACAGAGACGGAGAATCAACACAGAAGGGTAGAATTGTTATCTTAGACACCTAAGGACCACCAGACATGGACGTTTAGTCAAAAGTACATCGTTGAAGTATAAAGTTAGAACCAGTAAAACTCGGTTCCGATCCTCAAATTAGTCGAAACGTCTTTTGTTCCTTAACATAGTGAAGAGAGTCGGACAGGACTCCTGAAACCACCAACAGGTCTCATAAGACCGACAGACACAATTCTCCTGACGAAAAGGACTTTCGGAGACCGTACACAGGTGTGAGAGGTGACGAGGGTTTTAAGTCGACCAGAGAAAAGAACCCTTTTACTAGTTCCGGAACGGTTCTAATAAGTCTAATACGAAACCAACTCTTCAAAATATAAACAGGTGGATCGTCTCCAAGAACCGGAGGTCCCTCTGTAACACTAAAATGACCTTGTACTTCCTTCTCTTATGTTATCTCAAAAACCTTAGAAACAGACCTTAGAAGAAACGACTGACGAGATTTTTAGAAGGTGAGAAGAAAACTGAGAGGTTGTTGTGTACCCTACTTCACTTTTGTCGAGTTCTGAACGTATATCAATTCATCTGAACCTAATTCTAGTTACAAATATCGTGACAAATAACTGGGACAATGAAACCTGTGTTAAAGTCAGTCACAGTCAGAAAAGCAGACATATCATTCCTACTATTCTGGATACGGTGACTTAAAATCTTACCGTAATTATTATGACGCAGTTCACGAGTCATATTTACCATCGATATTATAACTATAGTCATTATATCCATTATTGTCATTATCTGGTCTCGTATAAGACATATGACATGATCCGACATCCATTTGTTGTCACTTATTCTTTAATAGAAAATTGAGAGTTTATAGGGGACTAGGTCACCCTGTGTATTTCCTTATTAAAATTATGCTGTGTCGTTTACCTTACCATCTAACTCACGTTTCAGAATTTGTTTGGAGTTCACTTTTTACTAACTAAGAGAGATACCTCATACCCTCTCCACGGTGGACTTGAACCCAAAATATTTCTTAGTTCTTGTAAAACTAGTCATTAATATAATGTTTACTTCCCTACTTCTGTATTTTTTTTTATTAGACCGAAAACTTTACTACTCACCCACTTTAGGTGAAAGATCATCCCATTATTACCATCAACGGATTTCGGTTTAGAGACGTATAGTGGAGGTTTTTAGTATGTACAGTTATTCCCGTTTATTTTAAGGGGCATTAGGTATGGATGTCGTAAGGCTTTCTGTATCTTACGATGTCTAGGTAAAAACACCTTCATCTCGTACCAAAACGACACAAGTAAACGACTCAGTACAGACTGAGAAACGTTGGAGTACTTGATATATCGTGTGGTTCGAAGGGACAGGAAGTGATAGAGGACCTCAGACGAGTCAAAGAACAGGGGCTCAACCACTACAATAGATTGATAGAGTCGGAGATGACGGGAGAAGAGGAAAACGGAAGTCAGAAAGGGTCGTGGTTCCAGAAACGGTTATTCAGCTAGTTCGCCGGTTTCATAACATCCGTCTTACAAATGTGGGGAAGCTGTTACGGGGGCGACGGGCGGTTTTAGAGGTGTAGGATTAGGTACCTTTGACACTTATAAAATGAATATACCGTTTCCCCTTAATTTTAAAGTCCCTTTTAACTTCACCGATTAGTCCACTAGAACTCTACCCCTCTAATAGAACCTAATAGGTCTACCCGAGTTACACTATTGACCATCTTCCTCTTTCTTCCCTTTGTGAACCTCTCTACTCTGATACTCTACCTGAGTCGTTCTGGAACAACTGAAACTTCTACCTCCTTGTACCGGTGAGTAATTCCGTACACCTACTAGAGATCTTAGTTCTTATTCGTCCTTTTATATAAGAAGGGATCTCGGAGTCTTCCTGGAGACAGGACAGTAGAGGAACTTAGATCGGACAACTCTTGGTGAAACCTGAAGGTCGGAGTTCTTGTTGTACTACGATTTTAACACAACAAGAATTCGGTGGTTCAAAGACCGATAAACAATGTCTTCGAGACCCTTTGATGATGTATCCCTTCATTTATAAGGTCACGGATCCCTGTGAGACTTCAGACACGACCTCTTCTCAAAACATCTCTAAAGGATTTTTTCTTCCTTCTTACCCCATCTCTATTATAATTGTAACCACCTTAGTTTATTTTGGTGGGAATATTTCTTCCTCTGGAGGGGAATCACCCCTTTATGACTTTCACCGAGACTCTGTAGGTAACCTCGTGACTAAAGATCGTTGAGTTTTGTATCTCTCAAATTTCATACATCTGATTCTCATCGTCAAACTCTTCGGTGACGAAACCTCCTTCTCCTCCGACTAAACCTCCCTCATCGATAGAAACCTTGGGACCACGATTTACCTTTCGTCTTTCATTCGACACGTTTATTTCGTATAAAGTCTTTGTTTCCTATTAGTATTTTAATCTTCTGTGTAGTGGGGAATAGACGTCGGAGATAGGTTTACTTTGGAAACAAATTCCTGACTAATTTCTTTAACTGAAGTGTATCGTTACCTTCTCCCGTGAGAACTTGATCCTTTGGACTATTCGGTAAATTTGGGTAGTGAAGACGAATGTATTGGTCAAAACGACAAGTCTTTTGACATTCTGTAACTTTTGACTTATCTATTACTATAGATGATCTACTCTTTTTTTGTTTCGTTTTTTTAAAGGGAAGTCGAGTTATTACTTCGGATCCTTTTGATATCGTATAATGAGGTTGACCTGAACTTATAGGAGTTAGTCCATCTGTCCTTTTTGAAAGATTTTTTTTTTTTTGGTGTTCTTAAATCTTAACGTTATCTGTCTTGTAGGTCATTCTAATCTATAATCACAACTTATGTCAGTTTTCCTTGAACCTTCTTTTCCGTTTTGGTAGAGTCTTTACTTCTATTTTACGTTCCACGAATTCCTCTTATCTGAGTTGACTTTTATGTCATTCTCCTCAACCCTTTACCTTTCTTTTATCGATCCTCTTTTTATTGTTTTATTACCTTCCAATTTTACAACTTTCTTCTTCACTATTGAGTCGACCATTTCTTAGGTGGACGTTACACCCTCTGGACCCAAACTAGGAACCCAACCCTTCTAGGGGACCTCTTTCCTTGCGGATGGGTGAGGTCATAAGACCGGACCTCTTAAGGTACCTGACATATCAGGTATCCCAGTGTTTCTCAGTCTGTGTTGACTTACTGAAAGTGAAAGTGAAAGTATCGTTTCTTCTAGGTTTTATAGATCTCAACCTCAAAGACTTCTTAATTTTACGCTATTACCTTCTCTTGATCATAAATTTTAGTATTAGTTTCTTCTTAAAGACCTTTTTTTCTGGATTTAGATGTATAACTCTCTCAAGTGGTATTTATGAACCTTATTAACTGGGTCTTGTTCGTTAAGATTTAGTTTCAGAAATTGTTATTTAATGTTTTATCGTACACCTGAAGGTCATTTTTCTGTTTCAGTGATTTTTTTCTTTTTTTAATCCCGTAGTCTTAAAAGTTGTCGTTTTATGTTTCTGTTTGTCATCACCTCACGATAAAAGTTCCCCAAATTCCTTTATTTTACGATCACTTTCTAAAAGATAAGTCGGTCGTACATGAATTTTTAGTTCTTACTCCTTTTTATCAAAATGTGTATGTTCTTAAGTCCCTTATGACGTGAAGGACTACTTAGATTATTTCCTACTTGAAGGAAGTTCCTACGATACTGACCCCTCTCAAACCGTGTAACAAGTCGTAACTTATATAGATTAACACCTACAGTGTGAATTTTTTATATCTCGTTCCGGATTTTGGTTATATTGTTATATCTCCCATATTTAAAATATGTAAAATAAAATGTTTCACTTTCATCGTATTATTCCTTCTCTTTTTTCTTTTTATTTTCGAGTCACTAACTGAGTATTCATTACACTTTCAGTCCGAAGGAGCCACCGAGTGACCATTTCTTATACGGGTGGTTGTGTCCTTTACGCACAAAGTAGGGACCTAGCTCTCCTAGGGCACCTCTTCCGTTACCGTTGAGTGAGGTCATAAGAACGGGCCCTTTAGGGTACCTGTCTCCTCGGACCGTCCGAGATCAGGTATCTCAACGTTCTCAGCCTACACTGAATCGTTGATTTGTCGTTACATTTTCGGTTTCCTATACAAATTTCCACTTTTAGATTTATCGTCTTTGGACTTATTCCTTTGTCTAATGTTCCACTACCCTCGATGATCGTGTGTGTGTTTTACTTTGGGAGAATTTATGGTTGTCTTTGTAGCTTTTCGATTTATCTCCTTCCATTTCCACTAGTGTATTTCTCTTCATGTATAAAATGTTATGTAGGGTATATGAGGGAAAATACATTTTTTTCTTCCTTTTCAACTCTTTTAACTCTCTGTTTTTTATTTTAAAAACGATTAAAGAGGACGCGGTGTGTATCACTTACATCTAGGTTCTAATTTAAGTCCGACAAACTAAAGTCTAGTACCTGAGTCGAATTTCTTCTATATTCTAGGAGAACGTCTCTTTCAATTAAGACATTACGAATAAAGAGAATTTACGTAAATATTTAAATTTATTAATGGTTACTTTTGGAGAATTCTTAAGGAACGTTACAGTAGTCTACTAATAACTTAAGTAGACTTTTTTCGGATTTTTTAGTTTCTTACTACTCGTTTCACCAGGTCACGTAGGGTATAATTTTGTACCCTTTTATATGTCATTAACCTTATCACTCCATCATAGCACATTTATTTACATGTGTTTAGGACTTTTATATAAACTTAATCTCTTATCTCAATCGTTTATGGTAATTTTTTGGATCACTCTGTTACATGATCCTTTACCTTTAGTTATATAATAAGACCTTACTACGAATGTAATATTTAAAACTCTCTAATTTAGTGTTTAACTTCTATCAGACTAAATTGGCTCTCTGTTAGAGACATGTTCTTATTTTTCATTGTCATATAATACTTTTTTGTAAATGTCTTTGTACTATTGTTACTAAAATAATATCTTTCCTATTTGTGTGGAACTTTCTTATTAGACTTTTAAGTGTTTTCTAATTATACGTTTCGAAAACCCTTTACAAGTTGGTATGATCAAATCGTTTCTTGAATATATATAAATATATATATATATATATACCGTGATTAAACCTTTTATATGACGAACTCTACGAACTCTAATGTTAATAGATATAGGCAATTATGACCGTACTACTTACTTATGTTGGGAAAATCCTTTGTCATTCCGTTTTCACTTACTTATTAATATTTTACAACTATAAAATTTAAAACAAAGACTTAAATTTTTACACTAATTTTTTTCTTCCTACATATGATGTTACAATGAATATGTCTTCTCAAATCTTTGTCAGATTCACAAGTTGTTGTCTCTTGAACTATGCTTTTAATATTATCTGATAATACACTATTAATATTTCTTGTTAATATAAGAATTATATATTGTTTATTATTAATATACGTAGACCCTTAAGCCGAAACTTGTATCTATTTCCGTCCTTCCCTTGTTCCTTTATTTTTACGAAACAAACCAACTTTACATTTTAAAATATTACAGACAAGATGAAAGTAAAAAGTGGTACTAATATTATAGTAACATATTATGGAAAAGATTATTATTGGTGATGTAAGAAAGAAACCCGAGGTGTCGAATCAAGGTAAAGATAACATCTTTACACGAATGGTATAAAATAAACAAACGAGACAAGGACGTAATCTTACTTTCGAAGGACTCTTGGAGAGACGACGACGACTCAGTAAAGTCAGCACAGGCGGAGACACACTGGAGTATCTGCCGTCGGGTGGTCCGAGGGGGCAGGGACCCTAAGAGGTCCGTTCTTGTTACCTCACCCAACGGTAAAGGAAGAGGTCTCTTGGAGAGATCACGATTATATTACGGACGACGACGATGACGACGATTCAGCGAAGTCAACACAGACTGAGACACGCTGGGGTATCTACCGTCGGGTGGTCCGAGGGGGCAGGGACCCTAAGAGGTCCGTTCTTGTGACCTCACCCAACGGCAAAGGAAGAGGTTACGTACTTTCACTTTTCACTTTCACTTCAACGAGTCAGCACAGGTTGAGGATCGCTGGAGTACCTGACGTCGGATGGTCCGAAGAGACAGGTACCCTAAAAGGTCCGTTCTCATGATCTCACCCCACGGTAACGGAAGAGGCTCACATTACGGATCATGTGTTATTTATGAGTAAATGATAAGTCACTTATTCACCAATATTAATATGAATTATCATTTGATTTCAGATCTTACAACCTTCCTTTCTTAGGGTGATTTTACTTCGTTTACTCTGACACTGTAGGGTCAGGTTAGTATGTAAACAAAGAACACCTCATGATACTTTATAAAAAACAGGACAACACACAGTACACCATATATTTACACATGTGGGTCTACATACATGTGAGTTTACCCAGAGTTTTACACCCCTGTTAACCTCTCCTGATTTCGTCCTTTCCTTTTTCCTTAGAATCAATTATACTTAAATGAACACTTGGTAAACTTACTTTAACCAAACCTAAGAGTTGAAACGTCTCGAACTAGTGTCAAGAAGATAGACGATTAAACCGTAGATTTTGTTTACCTAGAAAGAAGGTAGTCGTTGTGTCTTTTGGGACACATACCCAGACTCAGTCCTGATACTGGAGTTAATTCGGTCCGACACTCTACCTCATAAACCTCCTTTTTCCTATTTCCCTGTGTAAAAGATAGGTGACGAGACATAAAACAGAAACGTAGTTTAATCGAGGAGCTTTTACGATGCAGGAACTCGACACAATCAAATCGTTGAATGGTTCTCTAAACTGACTTCAGGTGAATAGTAACCAGAGGCCTATAATACCTCTTAACTTATAAAAATAAAACCACTTAACAATAAAGTTTTATTGTCGTAACAATAACTCTTTTCTGTGCCGGGGTAGACACACACAACCTCTTGAGATTCGAGACACTCTGGTCCTCAGGAACGAAAGATAACATAGGGGCTCTTGAAGTCGAAGACCGTACTACGGTCTGTGTGTCCTGCGAGTCATCACAACTTATTTACTTATTTAACAACTGCCGGTGTAAAAAAGGTAATGAAAATTAGACTTCAGAGTACACTCTTTAAAATGGAAACTCTTCAACTCTACGAAAGAGGAGGACGGGGAGGAAAGGTAACAAGAGGACAAGAATAAAGAAGAGGAGGAGGAGGAGAAGTCACGTAATCGACGATCTTTAACACTTTGTCTTTATAAACATCGGTTAATATAACGTCAACATCCTTGAGATCATCAATAATAACGATAGCATAAAAGAAGGTCTCGGGATGAATTCAGGTATCGAGACATTATTCCGTTATACTAAACTTCAGACCAGAGGGGTGGGTAGTGGGGACTCGGACAAAGGAGTAAACAAAGTACCCTAATTGGAGGGAGAGAGGGTCCATGTAACACTTCTAATTTATTAGTTTCCAGATATGTTGTACGGAACTAGTTATTTAGGAACAAAAGAAGGGAAAAAAAAAAAACGACAATTAATAATTAATTTGATTCAAGTACCGTAGACCAAAGTAGTGAGGTATCTTTTATCTACTTCTTTGTTACCTTTGTCACTATCTGAAATAAAGAAACCCGAGGTTTTAGTGACGTCTACCACTGACACCGGTACTTTAATTTTCTGTGAGCGAGAAACCTTCTTTTCGATACTGGTTGGATCTGTCGTATAATTTTTCGTCTCTGTAGTGAAACGACTGTTTCCAGACAGATCAGTTTCGATACCAAAAAGGTCATCAGTACATACCTACACTCTTGACCTGATATTTCTTTCGACTCGTGACTTCTTAACTACGAAAACTTGACACTATAATCTCTTCTACCAGTTCTCAGAGAACCTGACGTTCCTCTAGTTTGTTCAGTTAGGATTACCTTTAGTCAAGACTTATAAGTAACCTTCCTGACTACGACTTCGACTTCGAAGTTGTTAAACCGGTGGACTACACTTCTTGACTGAATGACCTATTCTGGGACTACGACCCTTTCTAACTCCCGTCCTCCTCTTCCCCTACTGTCTCCTACTCTACCAACCTACCGTAGTGACTGAACTATTTGTACTTAAACTCGTTTGAGGCCCTCAACTACTACCTGTCCCTTCGGACCACACGTCGTCAGATACCGCAGCGTTTTTCAGCCTGTACTTACTCACTGACTTGACTTATAGAGTTTATTGAAAAAAACCTCTTCTCATTCAAAATTTACACATAATTTCATGAGATCACAACTCCCGAGGACTTAACGCGTCACAACATGGTTTACACACAACATAAAAACACCTACTCTTGCTAATATTTTTGACGTAAGCATGGAAGTTTCATGAAAGTCCAAACGTCACCTCTGCCACTCTACTGAAACAAACAAACAAACAAAACAACAAAATTTAATTAAAAATAACCTTATATCAACTAAATGTCACAACACAATCAAAGTCCACGTGTCGCTTTACTTAGTCAATGTGTATATAGTTAAGAAAAAACCTAATAAAAGTGTACATCCGTAATCTCATAACATATCTCGAGGGAAACGATGGGTCATCCAGGAATAATAGACAAAATATATATCATTACACAGATACAGTTAGGGTTGGAGGGTTAGACACTCAGATAAAAACAAAACATTTATTTAAGGAAACATGGTATGTAAAAAATCTAAAGGTGTATATTCGCTATAGTACATCATAAACAGAAACAGACTGAATGAAGTGAGTCATACTATCAGAGTCTAGGTAGGTACAGTGACGTTTACCGTAATAGAACAAGAAAAATTTCCGACTGATTATAAGGTACAGTAGGTAACTACCTGTAAATCTAACGAAGACGTAGGACTGACAACTCCACGTAAACAAAAATTACTTTGCTCTACAGGAGAAAATCTCCGTCACGACCCTCAACACTACAAAAATGAAACCAGGTCTTACACTTTATTTGTTGTCAAAGGACCGTCTATAAACATTCGAAGTCCTAGAGTCCTCAATAAACAGGAGAATGAAGAACGAATGTTGAAGACGGTGAATCCTCCTTAAGAGTGGGTGTCTTCGAGAGTGGGGGACGGTGTGGTTGGACCCTCTCTCTTCTGAGTATAGACCTATCCCTCGTATTTCTACACTATACGCACCTTCTGTCTTTCCTACTTTTCCCTAACACAGTCAACTCAGGGACCATTGTTTGTCCGACACCTGGAATGAGACTAATGGTGACTACATTTTTTACTTGTTTATCTATGTATTATACATTCCACTACGACTTTCTTCTCCGTGTTTCCATGAGTGTACTTAACTCTCCCTCTGTTTAAGGTCACGTCGTTTTCCTGAAGGGTTCTTACGAGAGACCCTGATGAATAAGGGACAAATAGTGAGTGAAGACCACAACCAAAAAAAAGTCCACACATTTATATTTTGGAACATTTAGAACTCACCATACATGGAAGAGACGTGACAACCTGAAAATATGAAATGACGACAAAGAAATATGTATAAAGAGAAGAGGTGACTCGACACCCAAGGACCTCCCGTAACAGATATAGAGTAAGTTCAAATTGAGGGTCTCTAATCATGTCCCAACCCCTGTATCATCCACAAATCACTTGTACACTATTTTCGTTGGGAGAAGAGGACCCCGAATGTCAGGACGTGCACTGCATTCGGTCACCAAAAACCTATTAGAAACTGTTTTTCACTCCAAAAAATAAAAGGGAATTTTTAATTTTTTTTTTTTTGTTGAAAAGGTCATAGAATGTCTGACCATAAAACTTTTAAAAAGTTTTTTAATTTTCCTGTATTTTTCGTGTTCGGGATTATAAAATAATAATCTAAGAGGTTCGTACTTGAAAGAGACAGTTCACCGATTCGTTCAAAGTTTCGTAAAAAAAGACACAAACAACAACGTCTACCCATTCGAACGTTTGACCGTCTTCAGACATGGTGAACTTTATAATACACGTTTATGTGTATATTATACGTTCCCAGTAATTTTACGATATCTCCTTTTATTTCAGGTTGTCACCTTATCTCTGACTACCTTGACCTCCTACGACCACGACGAAATAACTTCCTTTAGTCTCCCTGAAATAACTGTACTTCAAACTTGTCTCTTACCCTAATTCTCACACTTGGAAAGTCTATGGTTTCCCTCTCAAACTCCCTTAACTTTGGTAATCTCGTTTCCGAAACCCAGTTCTGAACACGACGAGAACGATCCTCATCCCCCGTGTCCTCTTTACGCAACCTAATGACCCCGAATATTTAGTAATGTTATTCAAACCTAAAATAAGACTAGGAAACCTCCCAAAACTCACTTCTTCACTGTACTTAATATGTGGACCGGGATGACCGGTGATGAACTCCTCATCCACTGTCTTTCCTTCCAATCCTCCGAGAACACTATTAAATACCCTGTTTACTACCATTGAGTCGGTACCTCCATCGTATCTCTACTACTCTTTCCAGTCTTTAAAAGTTCTTAACTGGAACTTTCACCTTGTCAGTCACAACCGACTATCTAACTTATGACCCTTATCTTCTCTCCTCAGTTCCGACAGAGGTCCCTAAGACTAGCCTCGGGTATCGGTTGACCACGACGGTAAACAACTCTAATCCATCAGACTCTCACCTCGTCCAAAACGTCAACCCCGTACCCATTCTTAGTTCTTAGTAAGACCCATACAATTTACACTGTTCGAATAAACTGTTTCTACAACTCATCCAACAACCTTCTACTCCTTCTTTGGTCGTCTCGTCGGTGTACTCTTATTCTAACATTTGGAAATGAGTTGCTCATAGCTATCAAAAATCAGGATCAGAGTGCAAGTCACACGAGACATTATCTTCGGCGTAAAACCTTTAGAAAGATATGGATGTCTCAACAATTATAAAATCTTTTTTATTAAAAACAAATTACAATATTCCTTGTTTGAGATTGAACACAAAGTTTGTGTCGATAGGACTCAGTAAATGGGAAACCTTCATGGTCCATTGAAGTTTAAAATGTAAATTTTTAAATGTCATATGTTTTATAAAAGGTGGACCGACAGAGATGTCGGGAGGAACCATTCGTCTCGTAATAAAACTGAGAAGTAAAATAACTTTCTCTTTGATTCGTATACTGTTAGAATCAGTCACTACTTGGAACCAGATCCAGTATTCGGAAGAAGAATACATGGGTCCCGAAAAGGGAGTTGTAACGGAAGGAAGGTGTCTTAACTATGACATGATACACTGGTGGCCCCGCCTTCATCGGAAATCCGAGTTTAGTCTCAAATATCACAACGAAGAAAACCCTTTTATGTAAGGTAAAAGATCGTTAGTTGAATATTTGTTAACCTTAGATCATCATTCAATTCTGTGGTAAATATAAGAACGAACCTTTTAGGGCACTTGTCTCCTCAGACCACCCGATACCAGGTACCCCAGTGTTTCTCAGTCTGTGCTGACTCGTTGATTGTGTGTGTATAAGAGGTCACAAAGGTGTCGTGTCTCAAAAGAAGGTTTTTTTCTGACAAACACTACTTGTATTATTAAAAGACGAGAGAGTCAGACCAAAAGAGAGGTTGTAAGGAAGAAAAGTCAGTGACCATAGTGGTTTCGATCTTTGAAGACAGTAAATTCCGATAGGGAAGAAGCAATAGAGATCGTAGTACACTCAATAGTTTACGTCGGGCACGACGGAGGATTTTGGGAGACTGACGGGGGACCAGATGCCGTCGGGATTAAAGTCCGACGAAGAGAGTGGACGTACCGACGTCATCGGAAGAGCGACCGGAGAGACGGTGGACCGAAGAACGGAGATTAGATGAAAGATGTTAGGTCGGTTTCCCGAAAGATTTACGTTTAGACCAGGATAATTTTTGACTGGAATAAATTTTCGGAGATCGCGAAGGTTAACGAGAACCCTATTCTAGGTTCGAGAAATCTCGTCGTATGGTCCTGGAAGTCTTAAACGTGTACCCTAAACTTTACCTTTTTTTCTACACGCCAGGGGAGAAGTCATTCGAGTGTCAAACTAATGCCTCCGGTCACGTATGTATCTAGTAACATTACATGATGTGTCTCACAAGAGCATACTTTTACATTTGTTTATTGATGTCATTTCACATTATAAACAACATGGAGACACTAATATCTTCTACACCATCGCGTTCTCCCTTCAAGTCGAACAATTCTCTTGTAAGAACCTTTAATAGACGAATCAAATGGGTGAGACACTTCGTTTTAACTTGTTGATAACAGACCCTCCAAGGATGGTTACGTCTGTATACGTATGGAATGGGTCATGAATCCTCCCGAGAAAGTAAACCCTGAAACTCCTTTTTGTTTTGTGTTCTTAAACTTTTACAGTAGAACCTACTCTTAATACAGATAAAATGATATGCCAGGATAAATCCATAGTAACACTTATGATAAAACGTCCGAGACTATAGGTAGAGGAAGTAGTTTCCTGACATTTGGGTGTCCCGTTTTTTAGAAAGAAACGACGGACGTCATAAAACCATGACGAAAAGGAGAGGATATACAGTCAGACCTGACTCTACGGGGAAAGAGTAAAGTCCCAGGAATTGATTATAATAAATTCACGAATTTAAAACGAATTCGTAAACAAACTTCACTCAGAAGTACAAACAAAAAAGAATTAAGCAAAAACACAAAGACTAGAAGCATAATGTATCCCGGTAGTGGGTCACAAAGATACGTACTTGTACCACGACATTATGATCGAACACACGTAATTTGTCGGTATACACTCTTTTTATTTGACAAATCTGACACTCGACTTCTTCCTTAGGGGTACATGTCATCTACATTGTGATGGACACATTGAGGTACTGCAAAGACGTCTCCCATCCCTTTCACAGTATATCAGATTATTTGGACCTTCTAAGATGTATAAACCAGAATCTTCTTAGTACACCGGATCTTACAGAACCTCGATAGTTATGTACTACGTTATTTCTTGTCCAAATGAAAACAAATTGGTTTACAATGAACTGAATGAAATTGGTTTGAATGAACTGATGTGTAGAGATAAACACGATAAGGGTAATTGTTAGTAATCTTTTTACCACCGGAGGAGTGACACTTAAGTCACAGTTATTCGTGAACAGTACAACATGACATTAAATAAAAAAAGTTGTAAAATAATATTTCCGAAAGTGTTAATGTCTTTTTAGCTTTCGTTTATTAGGGTGGAATACCTAAGATGTTAATTGTAAAACGACACAGACGAAATACATAATGAATGAAGAAAAGAGGAAGATCTGACCCTATAGAATTACTATTACTTACATAGAAATAAAGTAGTTATGAATCTCATGGTCCGGGTATTAACCATTGGTTCACTGTAGACAGGTTTATTACTTACTTACTTACCTGTACCACCTAAAAAAATAGAGAAATCTATAGAAGAATCGTGTAGTCTCTCCGACTCGAGGGTCCCTTTACTTTCGGATCCTTCTCGACAAGGTATCGGAAAGATTCAGACACGTTTATAATTGACTTCTATTCCGTCACTAGGACTCGATCCGAGAGAGCACCCTATCTCCTCCCTCGGACGTCGGAATCGTGACACTCCTCGGGGACCCAGAGACAAGAGCAGAGACGGAGATGGTAGATAAAACTTTCCTCCGTCGAAAACGGTCCGGAGCACCCGACCCTCAATACCCGAACGTTTCGGAGTGGGTGTACAACTTAAGAGGAGGGAAGTGTCCTAAGTACGAAACTCCTCTAGGAAGACTTAAAGGTTTCTGAAAATTAAAGGTGAGACTAAACACAGATGAGGAGAAGAAAGTAGGGACCTTTGGACTAGGAGTCAAACAGACTGATAGGTGAAAGAAGCTAAGATTGACGTCTACCTTTTGTCCATAAATTATACAGAAAACGGGAAAATAGGAGATCACAGACTAATTGATAGTACTCAGGATTCCTTCGTTGACGGTAAGAGGAACATAAAAAGACAAAGACATAGCTGTTTTAGTTTTAGTTGTCAGAAATAAGAAGAGTTAAAAATTTAAACGAGGTGAAAGGGAAGGTCATTTGAGGTAGAATTGAAAAGATTCTCAGAAATAGAACTGTGAACAAGGGGAGATGAAGGAAAAGGGAAGACAAGGGGGGGGGAAAAAAAAGATTGGTTTAGAAGGGGAAAAAGATAGAGAGCATCTTTCTTCAGTAACTACATTCAAATCTTCTTTGCTCCACGTTAATTATACGATAAGTTCTCTATGTTTCCTCTTTACAACCTTTTATTCAGGAAGGATGAGGTCCAGGGAGTCAGTGGATCAAGGAACCTCTGTTCGTCCCGATGATTAGAAAAAAGGAAGATCTATAAATGTCACAACAAAAATTTATGAATACTATCACATAGTATTCACGATAAGGTATGGAACGGAAAATTTGAATCGTGAAATATATAACTTGGAGTAAGAAATAGTAAACACCATGTAGTAAAAAAAAAAAGTAACACCTATAAATCTTACAAAATCTTACATAATATCACTTGTGATACACAATAGAAATTCTATTTAAGAATCTCAACATTCTAGTTTCACTAAAAACTAAAAAAAGGACGTAACAAAAAAAAATTAACTTCGATTTAAATATATGTCACTTTATGTACATATAATTCACATATTAAACTATCCAAGACTATTCACATAGATGGGTACATTCAGTGGTGAGATTATCTCCATACCTCGTAAAGGTAATGGTGTTTCAAGGAACACGGAAAAGATCAGTTAAGGGTAAAGGAATAATCTGTTAGTGATAGAATAAAGACTTCCATCAACCGACAGTGGACTAGAACTTAAAGTATATTTACCTCCGAGTGTCGTACGTGTAAAAACAAGTTGTATCATAAAAACTCCAAGTAAGGTACAACAACCCATACATTCATCAAACCAATAACGACCCATCACAAGTCAAGATACTTATATAGTGTCTAAAAGTGGGTAAGAGAAACCCATCTGAAAACTCAGTAAAGGTCAAACTCCGATAATACTTGTTTCAACGTTTCTTGTAAGAAAATTGTCAAAGGATCACCCACGTACAAAAGTAAAGAGAACGCATTCACGCATCTTATCTTACAAAGTAGTATCCCATCTGCGTGCAAATTGAAACCATCTCTGACGGCGTGTCAGTGACGCACGCGCATCCGTTACATACTCTCAAGTTCAAAAGACGTAGAAGTGGTTATCAAAAACAGTAAATTTTTTATAATATATAAACTTACTTATACTTTTGACATAGAATAACACCAAATTTTAAAGAAAAGGAACTACTGATTATCGTAACTTATAGAGAAACACAGGAATAAAAGTAAGTATATAAAAAGAAATACACTCCACAGGGTTCAGAGAACGGTAAATTTTGTAACTCTAACAAATAGAAAAACAATAACTAAACATACGTCAAAATTTTAAGATCTTTGTTCGGGAAACATCCTGTATCAAAACACTTATAAAAAAGGTCAGACACGAATACTCGTCTATTAAAATAAAAACACTTCAAATCAGACAATTATAAAAAGAAAATATTAATGTAGGACTAAATAACACAAGAAAAATTCTTTATAAAAGTATAGGGTTCAAATCTTGGTATATTAGAATAAAAAGAGACTCTTTGGAATGTCAAAACGAGGTGTAAATCCAGATATTAGGTAGAGTCTAGTGGAAAATACATACCACACTCCATCCAAAACTTCGTGAACAACAAATATTGGGGGTGTAGAAAATTTTGAACAAGGTCGTAGTAAACAACTTTCGGTAAGGAAAGGAGTAACTTAACAAGACCGTAGTCATAACTTTAGTAACTACCAGGTCCATACTCACTCAGACATAGAGGGTGAGGGTAAGGTAAAGAGAAACGGAGGGCAATACGGTTTTGATGTGACAGAACTAACATTAGGAGGTTGAAATAATAGAAGTTCTAACAAAATCGATCCGATCCAGAAAAAGAAAAGAAATATTTAAAACCTTAATTTTTTGTTCCCTTTTGGACGACTCAATTTCAATATCTAGTTAAATCCCCCTTAATTGTAGAATCGAGATAACTCAAAAGGTCAGGTAATTGTATCATAGGCTCTTCCGTTACGTGGGGTAAGGTCATGAGAACGGACCTTTTAGGGTACCTACCTCCTGGGCCCTTCCGACGTCAGGTACCCCAACGACTCCCAACCTGTGCTGACTCGTTGAAGTGAAAGTGTGTAGTCTCTTCCTTTACCGTTGGGTGAGGTCACAAGAACGGACCTCTTAGGGTCCCTACCCCTTCGGACCACCCGAAGGTAGATACCCCAGCGTGTCTCAGTCTGGGGTGACTTCGGTCAATCGTCGTCGTCGTCGTTGTATCATAGAGAGAAGTAAGTAAATCCAGAAGAAATTAAAGAGAGTCGTCACATACCGTCAAAAGTCAAAACTTTAAATTCCACAGAAAAAAATATAGAAAAATTATAGATAATTTGACAAGATCATTTTCTCAAGGTCTTTTTGTAGATAAAGACGAAATAACTGATACGGTTTCGGAAACTGACACACCTAGTGTTATTTGACACCTTTTAATACTTTCTCTACCCTTATGGTCTGATGGACTGGACGGAGAACTCTTTGGCCATACGTCCAATCCTTCGTTGTCAATCTTGACCTGTACCTTGTTGTCTGACCAAGGTTTATCCTTTTCCTCATACAGTTCCGACATATAACAGTGGGACGAATAAATTGAAGATACGTCTCATGTAGTACTCTTTACGACCCGACCTTCTTCGTGTTCGACTTTAGTTCTAACGACGCTCTTTATAGTTATTGAAGTCTATACGTCTACTGTGGTGGGAATACCGTCTTTTCACTTCTCCTTTATTTTTCGGAGAACTACTTTTACTTTGCCCTCTCACTTTTTCAACCGAATTTCGAGTTGTAAGTCTTTTGATTCTAGTACCGTAGACCAGGGTAGTGAAGTACCCCTTATCTACCCCTTTATTACCTTTGTCACAGTCTGAAATAAAAAGACCCGAGGTTTTAGTGACGTCTACCACTGACGTCGGTACTTTAATTTTCTGTGAATGAGGAACCTTCCTTTCAATACTGGTTGGATCTATCGTATAATTTTTCGTCTCTATAATGAAATGGTTGTTTCCAGACAGATCAGTTCCGATACCAAAAAGGACACCAGTACATGTCTACACTCTCAACCTGACACTTCTTCCGACTCGTGGCTTCTTAACTACGAAAACTTGACACCACAACCTCTTCTGAGAACTCTCAGGGAACCTGACGTTCCTCTAGGTTGGTCAGGTAAGACTTCCTCTAGTCGCGACCCTAAAGAAACCTTCCTTACTACGATTTCGACTTTGAGGTCATGAAACCGGTGGAGTACACTTCCTTCTCAACTGAGTGACCTTTTCTGAGACTACGACCCTCCCTAACCCCCGTCCTCCTTTTCCCCTGTTATCTCCTACTCTACCGACCTACCGTAGTGACTGAGCTACCTGCACTTAGACTCACTTGAGGCCCTCTATCACTACCTGTCCCTCCGGACCGCACGACGTTAAGTACCCCAGCGTTTCTCAACCTGTGATGACTCGCTGACTTGACTTGACTTGACTTTGACAAGATTATGATTGAATTTAAGGATGGTTGTTTTATCCTCTCAAAGGGACAAAAGGTAGGGGACTTTTGTGTCTTAAAATCTTACCCAAAACTGAAACGGATAACTTACAACAGAGTAAATCTTAGTTAAACGTAAAGAAAATAACACCTACTTAAACTTGTAAAATGGTACAGATTTTGAAAACATAAATGAAAAGACATTTCTTGTACAAGTACAAGAAAGGGTTGAAAAGACATTCTTTTACTGGTAAAAGAATGTAAAAGAACAACTGGTAAAAGAAAGTCCTCGAGACAGATATGTGTTTTTACCGGAAAGATACACAATAAATAAAGGTGGGTCAAAAACAGAAAATTGAAATTAAAAATAAACGGTATGTATTTTTAAACTTTCTATTTCGTTATAAAAAACAATTAAAAAAACTTCAGAAAATATTACTGATTCAAAGTATAGTATTAATGATTGAAAGTATTAATGATTCAAAAATATGTATCAAAGTATAACTCTAAATAGAAAATCTAATAAATTTTTTAATTACAAAAGAAATACCTTAAAACGTCAAAGTCGGTGAATTCGGTAAATAGGTAGGCATTAAATACCACCTCTAGGTACTTTCATCAATACACCGTTCCTTTAAAAAAAAGGATCTTCCAATGAGTAAATAACTTGTTAGGTAGTAAAGGAGTGTACTAGTATATTAACATATGATTTAAGGATATGTATCAAAAAGATAAAGATTTGAAAGGTAAGTACGTGCTCATGATGTAACTTAATTAATACGATCAAATTTGTATTTATATACTATATAATTTATATTTATAAAGATTATATAAAATCCTCATCGAAAGGGAGTGACGAAAAAGTCTTAAAAGAACATATAAGAAAAAAAGAAAAAAAAGAGGTGTACTTTAAATCTTAAACAGACTAATATTTTTATTTTCAGGACAAATATAAGAATAATCCTGGTCCAGTTTAAATATCCACAGATCTTTATTATATGTATAAGTTTTATAACACAGAAAGATAGATTCTTATCCCGTAAGGAAAGAAAATAAGTTCGAAGAAGACCTCAAAAACCATTCAAAATTTCAACGGATCTAAAACCGATACAGAACAATCCGTACAAACAGAATAAAAGACAGAACCGATTCTTACGAAAATTACAAAAAGAACGTCCAAACTACCAATAAGTGAGAAAGAGAGTGTGTATATATAGTACAGAATATTCATAGTTAATTAAAGATACAATTATTTTCAATATTTTTAGTTTTCATCAAAACTTAAACTAATCTACGGGAAAATCGTAGTTTTCTTTATTAGTATAAAAAGAGGAAATTAGAAAATTATACTATGATAAAGAATTGTAACCCGATAGACACTATACTGTGGTTAAACCAACACCAAGTAAAAGGTGAACACAAAGACCAAAGACGAACAAATATAAAATAAATCCTAAAAAAAAGTACTTAAGAATATTCACTCTGATCACGATAGTAACAATCTAAACTATAATTATAAAAACAATTAATACTTTTAATTTTCATAAGTAATTTAAGTAATGAAACGGTTGTTTCCAGGTAGATCAGTTTAGACACCAAAAGGGTCATCAGTGCATGCCTATACTCTCAACCTGATATTTCTTTCGACTCACGACTTCTTAACTACGAAAACTCGACACCACAACCTCTTCTGAGAACTCTCAGGGAACCTGACGTTCCTCTAGGTTGGTCAGGTAGGATTTCCTTTAGTCAGGACTTATAAGTAACCCTCCTGACTACGACTTCGACTTTGAGGTTATGAAACCGGTGGACTACGCTTCTTGACTGAGTAAACTTTGGACTACAACCCTTTCTAACTCCCGTCCTCCTCTTCCCCAACTGTCTCCTGTTCTACCAACCTACCGTAGTGGTTGAGCTACCTGNAAAACTCGACACCACAACCTCTTCTGAGAACTCTCAGGGAACCTGACGTTCCTCTAGGTTGGTCAGGTAGGATTTCCTTTAGTCAGGACTTATAAGTAACCCTCCTGACTACGACTTCGACTTTGAGGTTATGAAACCGGTGGACTACGCTTCTTGATTGAGTAAACTTTGGACTACAACCCTTTCTAACTCCCGTCCTCCTCTTCCCCAACTGTCTCCTGTTCTACCAACCTACCATAGTGGTTGAGCTACCTGTACTCAAACCCATCCGAGGCGCTCAACCACTACCTGTCCCTCCGGACCGCACGACGTCAGATACCCCACTGTTTCTCAGTCTGTGCTGACTCGCTGACTTGACTTGACTAATTTAAGTAATCTAACACCTGGAGTAATTTTTACTCCTCACAAACATAAAAGAAATGAGAACTTGTCAAATTTATCATAAGTTCTATATATATTTTACAAGCCAAGACTAGAAGACCACCTCTCCCCAACTCATCAAAAACTGTTGAAACAGACACAGAGTATACTAAAACTAAAAGGTTGTAAAGTAACCAGAAATAATAATAATAAAAAAATTTAAAGATAAAAGGATCTTTTACTAGGTAACGTAAGTCCAAAAGATCAATTAAAGATCTTAGTTTTGTTTTACCAGAAGACATTAGAAATTTTAACATATACACCAGACAAAGAATAAGATTAAAGGGTAGATATATGAACAAGAAACGGGAGAAAATATTTGACTATCAATTAAAAATTACCGAAATAATTCTATATTGGTCACGAAGTTTATTAGACGGGTAAATTGTATGTGTTAGTTTATCCAAAATCACAATTGTCTGTCAAAACGTTGGAAGTGGTGTTAAAATCCTGTAAAGTAAGAGAACTTTTCCTCGATGTATGAGTAATCGTAGTGAGGGATAAATGGGTGTCGAAGGGGGGTGAAGGATGGGGGAGTGGTTGGTCGTGATCCATTAAATACTGATCAGATGAGAGAGATATTTTTAAATGGGCAAGAACTGTAAAGTACATGTACCTACTACGTCATGTACCTAAAAACACTGACCGAAGAAGGTCAATTACAGTACAAAAGTTCAAAGTAAGTACAATATATCATATAGTCATATAGTAGAGAACACAACGGTTTATTATAAGAAAAATACCTATATGGTGTAATAACTAGACAAGAAATCAACTACCCTTAAACCTAACAAAGACGAATAATCCATAATATTTATTACGACGATGGTTGTAAACACATATGTTTAAAAACACCCATACATAAAAGTAAAGAGAACCCGTCTATAGATCCTCACCTTAAAGGACTAGTATACCATTAAGATATAAATCGTAAAACTCCTTGATAACTTCACAAAGGGTTTCCCTTATTAAAATTTAAGAGTGTGCGTTATATACCCCGAAGATTATAGAAGTGTATGAACAGTTGTGAACGATCACAGATAAAAACTAATATTAGTACTATCAGGTTGGTCAGTTAGGATTTCCTTCAGTCAGGACTTATAGTAACCTTCCTGACTACGACTTCGACTTTGAGGTTATGAAACCGGTGGACTACGCTTCTTGACTGAGTAACCTTTTCTGGGACTACGACCCTTTCTAACTTCCACCCTCCTTTTCCCCTACTGTCTCCTACTCTACCAACCTTCCGTAGTGACTGCGTTACCTGTACTTAAATTCATTCAAGGCCGTCAACCATTACCTGTCCCTCCGGACCACACGACGTCAGGTACCCCCAGTGTTTCTCAGTCTGTGTTGACTCGCTGACTTGACTTGACTACCATCAATCACACTTCATTCTGGATTACCACTAAAACTAAGCATAAAAGGGAATTGCCGATTACTACAATCCGTGTAAGATCATAAATGGTCGTTAAACACAAAATAAAAAAACCTCTTTACTTAAAGTCTAACGGGTAAAATTAAACCCAACGGATAATAATTCAACATTTTAATATATACTCTTATAACAAATATATAAGTATTTACACTAACTGTGTATTATATAAAAACATACACCCATACATCAGTCTAAAAGAAATACTTAATCAAAAAAAGGGGATGAATTATGCACTCAAACGGGACAAAAATAATTACCGAAATTATCTCTCCGATTAGAATTAAAACGTTACTTTATAATTTATGTGTAGTAAAAAATAACTAAGTAAATTTTTTTAGAAAGGTTTTTACTATACAAAAGAAAAAGACACGTTTCAAAAGTCAAGTCAAGTCAACGAGTCAACACAGCCTAGGAAACGTTGGGGTACTTAGCGTCGTACGGTCCGGAGGGACAGGTAGTGGTTAAGGGTTCCAAGTGGGTTTGAGCACAGGTAGTTCAGCCACTACGGTAGGTCGGGAGAGTAGGAGACAGTAGGGGAACAGGAGGACGGGGGTTAGGGAGGGTCGTAGCCCCAGAAAAGGTTACTCAATTGAGAAACGTACTCCACCGGATTCATAACCTCAAAGTCGAAGTCGTAGTAAGAAAGGTTTCTTGTGGGTCCTGACTAGAGGAAATCCTACCTGAACAACCAAGAGGAACGTCAGGTTCCCTGAGTGTGCACAGAAGAGGTTGTGGTGTCAAGTTTTCGTAGTCAAGAAGTCGTGAGTAGAAAGAAATATCAGGTCCTTTTTGGTATCGGAACTGATCTACCTGGAAACAACCATCTGATTATACAGACGAAAACTTATATGATAGATCCAACCAGTATTGAAAAGAAGGTTCCTCATTCGCAGAAAATTAAAGTCCGACTTTAGTGATAGACGTGACTAAAACCTCGGGTCTTTTTATTTCAGACTGTGACAAAGGTAACAATGGACAGATAAAGGGTACTTCACTACCCTGGTCTACGGTACTAGAATCAAAAGACTTACAACTCGAAATTCATTGAAAAAGTGAGAGGAGAAAGTAAAAGTAGTTGTCCGAAAAATCAAGAAGAAGTGAAAGACTGTATGCCCACCACAGTAGACGTATAGTCTCCAATAACTATAAAGAGGGTCGTTAGAACTAAGGTCTAGCACGAAGAAGGTCGGGTCGTAAAG
Organism: Capra ibex; assembly: GCA_006410555.1. Lineage (NCBI taxonomy): Eukaryota > Metazoa > Chordata > Mammalia > Artiodactyla > Bovidae > Capra > Capra ibex. Next base: position 69,796,189 of record SJYO01046538.1, read on the forward strand.
AGTACTACATGAGACGTATCTTCAATTTATTCGTCCCACTGTTATATGTGGGAACTGTATAAGGAAAAGGATACACCTTGGTGAAACAACAAGGTACAGCTCAAGATTGACAACGAAGGACTGGACGTATGTCTAAAGAGTTCTCCGTCTAGTCCACCAGACCATAAGGGTAGAGAAAGTCTTAAAAGGTGTCAAATAACATTAGGTGTATCAGTTTCCGAAACCGTATCAGTTATTTCGTCTTTATCTACAAAAAGACCTTGAGAGAACGAAAAAGGTACTAGGTCGTCTACAACCGTTAAACTAGAGACCAAGGAGACGGAAAAGATTTTGGTCGAACTTGTAGTCGTTCAAGTGGTAAGTCTTAAAACTTGTAATGATCGTACACTCTACTCACGTTAACACGCCATCAAACTCGTAAGAAACCGTAACGGAAAGAAACCCTAACCTTACTTTTGACTGGAAAAGGTCAGGACACCGGTAACGACTCAAAAGGTTTAAACACCCGTATAACTTACGTCGTGAAAGTGTCGTAGTAGAAAGTCCTAAACTTTATCGAGTTGACCTTAAGGTAGTGGAGGTGATCGAAACAAACATCATTACGAAGGATTCCGGGTGAACTGAAGTGTAAGGTCGTAGAAACCGAGATCCACTCACTAGTGTGGTAGTACGAATAGACTCAACACTTCTATAAAAAACATATCAAGAAGACACATAAGAACGGTAGAGAAGAATTATAGAAGACGAAACCAATCCAGGTATGGTCAAGACAGGAAATAACTCGGGTAGAAACGTACATTACAAGGGAACCATAGAGATTAAGAACTTCTCCAGAGATCAGAAAGGGTAAGACAACAAAAGGAGATAAAGAACCGTAACTAGCGACTTCTTCCGAAAGAATAGAGAGGAACGATAAGAAACCTTGAGACGTAAGTTTACCCTTATAGAAAGGAAAAGCGAAGAGAAGAAAAGTGTCGATAAACATTCCGGAGAAGTCTTTCGGTAAAACGAAAAAACGTAAAGAAAAGGTACCCCTACCAGAACTAGGGACAGAGGACATGTTACAGTACTTGGAGACAGGTATCAAGTAGTCCGTGAGATAGATAGTCTAGATCAGGGAATTTAGATAAAGAGTGAAGATGACATATTAGTATTCCNTAGAGACCAAGGAGACGGAAAAGATTTTGGTCGAACTTATAGGTCCTTCAAGTGCCAAGTGCACAACGACTTCGGACCGAACCTCTTAAAACTCGTAATGAAATGATCGCACACTCTACTCACGTTAACACGCCATCAAACTCGTAAGAAACCGTAACGGAAAGAAACCCTAACCTTACTTTTGACTGGAAAAGGTCAGGACACCGGTAACGACTCAAAAGGTTTAAACACCCGTATAACTTACGTCGTGAAAGTGTCGTAGTAGAAAGTCCTAAACTTTATCGAGTTGACCTTAAGGTAGTGGAGATGATCGAAACAAACATCATTACGAAGGATTCCGGGTGAACTGAAGTGTCAGGTCGTAGAAACCGAGATCCACTCACTAGTGTGGTAGTACGAATAGACTCAACACTTCTATAAAAAACATATCAAGAAGACACATAAGAACGGTAGAGAAGAATTATAGAAGACGAAACCAATCCAGGTATGGTCAAGACAGGAAATAACTCGGGTAGAAACGTACATTACAAGGGAACCATAGAGATTAAGAACTTCTCCAGAGATCAGAAAGGGTAAGACAACAAAAGGAGATAAAGAACCGTAACTAGCGACTTCTTCCGAAAGAATAGAGAGGAACGATAAGAAACCTTGAGACGTAAGTTTACCCTTATAGAAAGGAAAAGCGAAGAGAAGAAAAGTGTCGATAAACATTCCGGAGAAGTCTTTCGGTAAAACGAAAAAACGTAAAGAAAAGGTACCCCTACCAGAACTAGGGACAGAGGACATGTTACAGTACTTGGAGACAGGTATCAAGTAGTCCGTGAGATAGATAGTCTAGATCAGGGAATTTAGATAAAGAGTGAAGATGACGTATCAGTATTCCCTAAACTAAATCCAGTATGGACTTACCAGATCACCAAAAGGGATGAAAGAAGTTAAAGTCAGACTTAAAACGTTATTCCCCAAGTACTAGACTCGGTCTCAGTCGAGGGCCAGAACAAAAACGACAGACATATCTCGAAGAGGTAGAAACCGACGTTTCGTATATTAGTTAGACTAAAGCTACAAGTGGTAGACCAGTACAGGTACACATCTCAGAAGAGAACACAACAACCATCTCCCACAAACCATACTGGTCTCGCAAGAGAACCGTTTTGAGAAAATTGGAAACAAACGGGACGAAGTAAGGTATAAGGTTCCGGTTTAAACGGACAATGAGGTCCACAAAGAACTGAAGGATGAAAACGTAAGGTCAGGGGATATTCCTTTCCTGTAGAAAAAACCCACAATCAAGATTTTCCAGAACATCCAGAGGTATCTTGGCAAGTTGAAGTCGAAGAAATCACAATGACCATCCCCGTATCTGAACCTAGTGGTATTAACAAAGTCAAATATAAAACAAATTTCAAGATAAACAATGGAGGTATTGACATTGAAATATACTCGTGAGTTAAGAGAAAAAGCTGTTGTCGTATAATTCGTCACTATTTTCATCGCTAGAAGTGAAAAAGGATAGGAATAACGAACAAAGAAAAGACTAAGAAGACCATGGAATATACATACGAAAAGTATAATACACGAATTTATATATAAAATTTTCATAAAGATTTAATATTGCCAACGATTTTAAACATATAAATATTAAAGGTGTCAACAAAATCTGAACCCGAACACTGATGGAAATAAACCACCAGTGACGGTCTGAAAAAGAATTATCAATAAGTGAAGAATTAAATGAATCCGAAAAGGAAAAATATATTAAATATAAAGGACCCAAAATGTTCAATGTTTACAAAAAGAGAGCAGAGAAATTAATAATATCTAGAAAGAGATCCTAAACTATTCGTATCACAAACGACATTGAAATAAAATAAGAATTTCTAACGGGAACTCTTTGGGTTCCAATCGACCAAAACAAAATAATATCCATCATAAAACAAACTTATGGGTCTCTAAAGAAAACTGTACGTTATCACAATAACTCTATACAAAAATAAGTAACAGGACATTATATAAGTAAAAGAATCTTACCTGGCAAAATTGAAATCCTGATTTGTAATAAAAGAAAGACTTTCAAAAGAACTTTATATAGAATTTAAAAGAGGAACACAAAACAAAAGAAATCCTAATAATTAGTACACACTTTCTAGAGGAATCAGATAAAAAATATATTAAAAGATTCGATGAAAATACTTAACAAAGTTAAATTAAACCAAATGAAAAACGTCAAAATAGTAGGAAATGAGAAATGACACAAAAGTATTCTGACAAGAAAAAACACACACAACAAATATTATAACAGAAGTCATAAAATTACGAAAATGAAAAAAATCTTAAAATTTTTTACACAAACAGTCGATTAAATAAACGAAAACCGACACGGCCCAGAGGTAACGACACCTACCTGAAAGAAGTCAACACTACTCACCCCCGACACATGGTGTTAGTGCTCGAAGAGTAACGTCACCGAAGAAAACAACGTCTCACGTCCAAGTTCCCGTGTACCGGAAGTCATCAACGCCGTGTACCCGAGCCGTCAACGTCGAGTATCTGATATCTCGTGTCCGAGTTATCAACACCACGTGTCCGAATCAACGAAACGTCGTACACCTTAGAAGGACTTGATCCGTAGCTTGAGAACAAGGTACGTCACGTTTCGTCTAAGAGTTGGTGACCTGGTGGTCCTTTCGGGATTACGAAAAATAAGAAGTAGAAAAGAATCGAGACTGGAGAGAATAAAAGGAAAAAAGATAGTAAGTCAATGTATACGGGATTTGAGAACATAAAAAATGAAAGCCAAGAAACTAAAAAAATTTACGAAAAACTAAGTAGTGTTATCGAAAGTAGTACTAAAAGGAGACGGACAATTGCAAAAGACACGACACGACACGAATCAACGAGTCAGTTCAGACTGAGAAACGCTGGGGTACTTGATATCGGGCGGTCCGTGTGGAGATAGGCACCCCTAAGAGGTCCGTTGTCATGACCTCACCCACCGGTACGGGAGGAGGTCCCCTAGAATGGTTGGGTCCCCAACTTGGCTCCGGAGTGTGTAACGTCCACCTAAGAAATGGTAGACTCGGTGATTGTAAAGAAGATATCAACGTAAACACACACAACCAGTGAAAGAAGGAAAAAAGAATTTATTAGAAACCAAGAAAAACTTGTAACGAAAATGAAAACTTATTTTACTTAATAACTCAAGAACCTGACGTACACATCCTTTAAGTACCCTTTTCTTGGTTCCAGAAAATAGTGTCCGGTCATCCTCAGAGGGATAAAGTGCTACTTCACTTTCAAAAGACAGAGAAAAGGAAGGGTAGAAGGTGGGGACTCACATATACATACAAATACAGAGACACTATTGAAAAACCTGTAAAATAAAGGAATCGGAAACTGAAAAGAAAAAGTAACGTTGAGTAGTTACGTAATAAAGAATGTGCTTCCCTTACAGACAGACAAACGAACGAATGAAAGACCATGAGAAGTAACGGACCCGTAGAACAAGGGAAATAAAAAAAGGGGTTTCTAACCCTATTAACACAAAACGAAGAAAGTCACGGGGTAGACAAAACCACCAACATGAGAGGACTGTACAATTCTAGACGAGGACGTCCGAAGAAAAGAACGTAACTAGGGTGTAGAATGGTAGAAAATTAGCATATGTCACCCTAAAATATCTACAAAGTTCCAAACTAGGTCTTTTCTAAAACTTAAGACAACAAGTATAAAGAACAACGAAACCCTCACTATATACTTTGTTTTCCGTAGACTTGTGGTCTTCAGAAAAGCAATACAAATTATCGACTTAGGAATTTATCTCTGTGTTTTATCTCACTAATTCTTTAATTCACATTCGTTTACAATTTTTATCAATGTAATTATTTTCTGTTACTTTTCTTGTTTTCCGATAATCACAACGGTAAGACCTAGATATGTAACCAGTTAAAACTTTGAATGTCTCTTCAAATCCTTTTTTACTTATACCCTGTGTTGTAACCTTATGAACACGAAATCACGTACAGAAACAATTAATAATAGAATAGTAGAAACTATTCACGGAATTGCTTAGATTTAGAGTCAAAGGAGTAGTCACTTTACCTCCATCATTACTAACAAAACGTCAATAGTCAGTGGATCATCCGTAAGTTATTTACGGAAATAAACTTATGTCATATGATATGTAAGGAAGATTACGGAATATATTAAAAAAATTGATTCGAAAAATTACTAACTTCTGTAGTTCCTCCGACTCAAACATTATACACTTTTGGTATCTACTAGTACAAAATTCTCCTAATACGGACCCATTTAGAAACTAAAAGTATTACCTGATTTAGACATTTTCAAGAGATAAGGACATTGTAAACTGACAGGAAAGTTTGTAGTTTGAGGTTTGAAATTCGAATAAAACAGTCTCTCAGATTATATTGTCACAATAATGGTTAGTATAAACAGAAACTTAAAGATATAAGTTCTACATGTCATTGTGTGAAAAAACATTCGACCGACCTGTTAAGAAAGAAAATATTTCCTTCGGGAAATGATAGAAACATAAATATTCTCCTTATGTAGAGTGACCATTGTCGATTATAATTGTGTGACGAAAAGCCAAAGGTATATAAGAGTAAACTGGAGTAAATTAATACCTTTAGACCCGGTACTCCATTACCTACAAACTGTTTTTGTTGACTAAGTCCGTATACCTAGTGAGTTTTTTTAGACCTAAATTTAAGAATCTCCAAGATAAGACCTTTGGTTCTAACTAGTTTAGGTCCAAAAAACTAATTCTACCTCTCCGTAGAATTACCTTTTTTATGAGTTAAAAATACATATAGTCTACCAGATGACAATGAGGAACTATCGTTATATCTTAATCTATTAAAGATTTTCTGAGTATCTACTCATTTTCTTAAATTATTTTCGAATATACACTTTGACCCGTTCACTAAATGGGGATCACTCAGTGAATAGGTAAAAGAGATTGTTAAGAATTGAGACAAGTCAAGAAAAGAAACGTCGATGTAAATAACTTTCGGGTGACACCCGGTTCATTACCCTAATTCCACAAAATGTTAGACTTTTAGTTCACTAGAAAGACACACTGTATAAAATATTAGATATTTTTTATGTGTGTTCAGAATCATTGATAATAAGAATGGACGACTCGATAACCAATTGTTTCTTTTATGAAATAACCAGGAGTCCATTTTAGAGTACATAAAATATCGTTAACACTAAAAGTCTCATAGACACTTTCATGACCGAAGGGACGACAAGAGCAAGCCATTTGTTCAGCACAGACTGAGAAACGCTGCGGTACCTGACATCGGGTGGTCCGAGGAGGCAGGTACCTTAAGAGGTCCGTTCTCATGACCTCACCCAACGGTAAAGGAAGAGGTTCCCTAGAAGGACTGGGTCTCTAGCTTGGACCCAGAGGGCGTAACGTCCGTCTGCGAAATGGTAGACTCGGTGTCCCTTCGAGGTTTGTTCAAGATGAATGGGTCAAAAGACAAGTAAAGGTTCCTCAAGATTCGTGTTCCGGAGTGACTAAGATGTACAGACAAATTTCAAATTAGGGGCTATTGTAGTGAAGGTTCTTACTGTGATCCACTCACCGTACTTCCTGTATTAATAAACTTCAAAAGAACCGTCACACGTAAGTATCCGTACCGGTTCATGAAAATTTTACTGGGTGGTCAAAGAAGAAGAAAATCCATGTCAGTACGGATATACCTTAGGTGACTTTCTAAAGACAGATATAAACGAGTAAGATGAATGTACAAATTCCTATCACTTATTGTTGTGAAAGTACTAGTTTTGATCCTCAAAGGTTTATCTTTCAAGACAGTTCTCCATAGACATGAAAGAAGTACCATTTTCACTTTCAATCAACGAGTCAACACAGACTGAGAAACACTGGGACACCTGACACCGGGTGGTCCGAGGAGACAGGTACCCAAAGTGGTCCTGACGTATGACTTCTTATGACTTCACCCAACAGTAAGGGAAGAGGTCCCCTAGAAAGTGTGGGTCCCTAGCTTGGACCTCGATGGTGTAATGCCCGTCTAAGAAATGGTAGACTCGGTGTTCCCTTCGGACACACGCACACACATACACATTATACATTAAAATAGTCACAGAGTCTCTAAACCCAAACTTAACCAAGATTGTGATTGAAGTCGAACTTCACTTTCAGCGAGTCAGCACAGGCTAAGAAACGCTGGGGTACCTGACATGTCAGGTATTTTTAAGAGATCCGGTCTTATGACCTCACCCACCGGAAAGGGAAAACGTCCCCTAGAAGAGTTGGGTCCCTAGCTTGGGTCCAAAAGACGTAACGTCCACTTAAGAAATGGTCGACTCGGTGTTCCCTTCGGGGTTGAACTCGAATTCAGTAACAAATCTGTAGATACTTTACCCAGATGAAGAATCCAAAGTCTCAACACCACTCCTAATCCTGAGCGTATACATTTTACGACTCGTCTAATAACATTTGATCCTGTCTCATTACAATTAAGTCTCAAATCCTTTCCCTGTCCCTGCGCCCGCGGCAGGCCCCTGGTCTCCTTTTTCTGGCCCGGTGCGCCCGGTTGAGACAAGGAAAGGATTTGAGACTCTATCGTTTATCTTGTACATAAACCTTAGTTTTCTTATCACGAGTCTACGACACTCGAAACACTGGACACTTGTCAAGGACTTAGAGGACCCCAAAGACAAAAAGGTTACACGTTACTATTGTAGTAAGAGATAGTCCGGACACACGACAGTGATCTTAGTTTCCTCTATTACCAGAATCATTTTTACATAAAACGACACTCTATATCACCCAACATAATTGACTTATAATTTATTATGAATTAATCGTGATTAATTTTAATATCTCATCTTTCTCGTACCCTAAATGACGGTCCTTCAGGACCGAAGTGCAGAAACGAGACACTGTGCAATGGGTTAGAGAACCTTGAAACCATAAAAGTTGATACTCTGTCTTAACTTTTACGAATGAAATATCCTAACAAGATTTATAATTTACTCTATTGTATACTCTTTTGTAGATCTTACTAAACCGTGTGTCATCCAAAAGTCATTTACATCCGACTAAAATCAATTTATGTCGTTCTAAATCCAGATTATCTTAAACTTTTCTATGTAAATTTGAGCGTCCTAAATGTTTAGGAAGAACAAGAGGGATCAAGGGTATATTAAACGATACACCTTTATGAAGGTATACGATCCTCAACCAACAGTGTAAAGAGACATCTCAATTTGTGTAAGTATCCTTTCGTATCGTCTCTCCGATCGAGCGTACATTTATGTCCCGTGTGGTACACATGTACAGAATTACGATAGAGGAATCTCTGTGGACATTGGTTAAAAAGTCCGGACACTGGAATAAGGACATTGACTCGTTCTCTAAGACGTGTGTTTATAAGTCTAATAATACTCAAGTTATAACTAAATATATAAAAACTACGAATCCGATACTGTCATACGATTACATCGAAATTTTGTAATACGTAAAATTAACTCAGAGTCATATAACAGTAAGAGTCGAGGACACCGGACTCGAATATCCATTTAAACATTTCAAACTCAACTGTTCCGGTTTCTCCTCAAAGGTTGAAGGAAGGATGTAATGTTGAAAATCTGAACCCATTACTCGAGAATCCCTTTATTGATCCCTAAAGTGATGTGAGATTCAGATCCGAGACACTCGTACCCTCGTATATAAGTTTTATGTCTATTCACCAGGAGATTGATATATCAAAGGTGATTAGGTCTCTAAGACGAGGTCTCAAACCTCCCCCCGGGTCACTAGAAGTGAAATTATTTGTGGAGTTCCCTAAAACTACTCCCAGAGAACGTCCTATATAAAACTCTATGTGACTAGATGTAGGTATGGAGGTCGGACTCTCATGGTAATTTCAGTTCCGGGTATTCGTCAAAAGTTATAACTTTCATTGGTTACATCGGGGACGACTCCGAAGAACTCAAGTCGGTTTATTTTTCAAAGATCCAAAACAGACCCAAAGACAGGTAGTCCAACTTACAACTGTCATCAATGATAAGGTATCAGGACCTCGTCGAGGTCCGGTGAATCATACTTTTCTCTAAGGGTCTAAATTATTGGTCTATGGGAATTTTTCGATGAATCAAAGGTTTAGACTACAATATCTACGATGTCTACTTAAATAAGTTGTGGGTGAAGGTTATGGAAAAGGAGTATGAGAGAATATGAAATCCTTTTTAGATATAAGAATCGTTAATAGTACTTCGGTCCTTAAAGAATGTAATGGATCTAAGACGATTCAACTATGTCAACACCCTCTGAACCTCTCATACACACTCTAGTCTGGAGTAACGTCCTCATACCCTAAAGGTACCACGTCGACACCACCTTCAAGATGAAAGACCAGGGAAAACCGTACTGACGACTCGTCGTCCACTGTTGTCGTTGTCCCATAGACGATGTCTCCCAGTCACCACACCAGCTTGCAAAGAGGACTGTTACATCAAGGTCCGACCCATCGTGAGTCAGTAGGTTATTCAAGACACTCGATAAACGACGACGACGACGATTCAACGAAGTCAGCACAGGCTGAGAAACGCTGGGGTATCTGCCGTCGGGTGGTCCGAGGGGGTAGGGACCCTAAGAGGTCCGTTCTTGTGACCTCACCCAACGGTAACGGAAGAGGTTACGTACTTTCACTTTTCACTTTCACTTCGGTGAGTCAACATAGACTGGGAGTCGCTGGGGTACCTAACGTCGGATGGTCCGAGGAGACAGGTACCCCAAAAGGTCCGTTCTCATGACCTCACCCCACGGTAACGGAAGAGGTTACGTACTTTCACTTTTCACTTTCACTTCAATGAGTAAGTACAGACTGAGAAACACTGGGTTACCTGACGTCGGATGGTCCGATGGGATATTATATCTGGAAAGAACAATTCGATCTATATTATCGAAGACAACAGACGTTGATTCTTCGGAAATCTAATAGATCCGAACTGTGTATATTACTTAAATTCCGACCTTATAAGACGGTAGATGGATGTGTCCGAGTAGACAGAGGAAGGAATTACTTTCGTGGTTGGAGATCCAGTAGGACATCGGGTGTAGACGGAGGAAATAACACGCGGTACTAGGATCAGGTCCGCACTACCACAAAATCTAATGCATGTACTTGAACATATATTTTATAACGGCTGAAAGGGTTCGTAAGTAAGATTCCTACATGCGATATGGAAAGAACCGTTAAAAAGGATATATAGAAAGTAATCCTTCTTTCCAAGAGAAGGGGGTAAAAGTAGTTAAGTAGAGATCCTTTAATCGGGGTTATTTCATCCCTATTAAAATCCTGATAACTATACATTACCGGAGTCAGTATTATTAATATTGTGGTCTTCATTTTTGTAGTCATTGTAAACAATAATGTTACGGTTGTCGACACTATAAAACTCATTAATCAGAAGAGGTCCGTGGTACGATCCCAAAACGTATTTCATAGAGTATGTTATTAGCTACTGAGAGTCCGACGGAGTACTGGGGATTAGGTCAAAGTAAAAACTAAGTGTAAAGACAACGATGACGACGACGACGATTCAGCGAAGTCAGTACAGACTGAGACACGCTGGGGGATCTGCCGTCGGGTGGTCCGAGGGGGCAGGGACCCTAAGAGGTCCGTTCTTGTGACCTCATCCTTCGGAGTTTAGTACCTCTCCATTAAGACACAATAGGTATTTACAATAAACGATTAAAGTTAAAAAGAGTATCTCCCACACATTCATACGAAGTCTCTCAATTTTTTTTTCGTTGTCACATTACATTTTCATTGACCGTCCGTTGGACGGGTTTGTACGAAACTTTTTCGTTATAAGAAATTCACGAATAGACGGAACCCTGAGTCAGAATCAATGAAAACAACCAACTGTAGATAGTTTTACCGAACGTTATTCTTAACACTGACGATACCATGTATCATCCACAAGTTGTAATTACTCAATAGGACCCAGAAGACCGACACTGGGGTTCGTTGTACTCCAACTCACGTCCGATAATAGTTCCTGTGACACAAAGGAGTCAACATCAACGGGGTTCGTCCAGACGAGACTCTACAGTGAAGGAAGAGACTTCGTACATAAAGACAAACGTTCCTGAAAGGTGAGAGAGACAGACTATGACGACTCTCCAGTGGTCTTTACCTCTCGAAAATAATCGACGTCACTTCCCTACGTGAAAGGGGACTTAGGACATATGGACCACGGAACGGGTAAGAGGACAAACGTTCCCTTACCTAATAAAGAAGTGAACAGACCGGCAGGACAACTAGAGCGGGTAGGGATTAGGAGAAACATGAATCATTAGGAGGAGGACTCAAGTCAGAAAAGGGGTCTTCTCTTACCACCTTCTGGACAAAAAGAATAAAAACTCCTGTCTCGAGTGGTTAAATGTATACTCTTGTATTTTAACACTTCGTAAAAGGGGTAACAATTTTGGTGGAGGGTAGAAGAAGACGTGTCATACTGGACACACACACTCCCACCATAATTGGCGAAGGAAGAAGGACAGTATACCTACCGTGTCCGTCCCTTAGTAACACTGTAACGTTTCCTCACCTCCGACACCTTGTTCCGAAAATAAATAGAGGGTGAGACGTTCGCGTTCCAAGGACAACTTTTCTCTATCTGGGTACCGACCATACTTCGAGAACACTATTTTTAAAAGTTGAAGACCAACCAAGTAGTAAGTGTCGGATTCTTGTGTCTTTACAGGAAAAAACCTCTTAAACTTTTATAGGGTTTGATATTTAGTGAAAGTAAACGTAAAAGTCTTTACCTCCACCTCGTACCCCCTTCGGAGACAACTACTCCTAATTCGAGTGTTTTGCCCCGTTAAAGATCTCTATACGGTTGTAATCGTCGATGATTATACCTCATAGTGACCGTGGTCACACGGTCACCCAAATTCTTGGAAGACCCGACGTGAGTCAACCGTAACCGTTTAATGGACGTATCGGTAAGTACGACAGTCCTAGTAAAATATCGTAGAAATTGTCTTCTTTTTTTACGTTTTTCTTTTTTTTTAAGACTAAATTTTTATTTTTAGTACCAAAAGATGGGAGAAGACTCACTACTCACAATATGAATCTTAAAATAGACTCAAGACCGTTTAGTGAACACACCTACGAAGGAGGTTCGTACAGATAGTTTCCTTTTTAAAGGTTTAGGTATTTTAACCCTCACCACCGTATTATACATTCCCGTCTTAGTTCCAAGGTTGACTATCTTATTATCCGACTTTTGGTTTCACGTTGGATCGACCCCTAGTACAAGAAGTTAATTTACTTTTTCAGTTAATAGATTCAAGACTTACCGTACTGAATTAACAAGAGTACTTTTTACACGTACTCCCAACTTGACTGACATTCCAGTAATGTGTAGTCAACAGATTACACTGGGATCTGACACTCGAAGAATTCAAATTTGTAGTACAGGAGAAACTCAATAACGGTTATGACTCTATCCAAAACCCTTTTATAGTCATTATTTATACATAAATACCTTACACTAACGATCTACAGTAGGACGACGACGACGATTCAGCGAAGTCAGCACAGGCTGAGAAACGTTGGGGTATCTGCCGATCTCCATATCTTTTTATTAAGATTTCACTACACTCTTTGTAACCATTTTTCTGTTCTCCTTACACTACTTCAACGTTTCCAAACGTCTTTAGTGTAATGTCTTTCTCGTTTCTTACCCCCGAACGAAAGGAACCGTTTCTTTTTAAATCATTTTCCTGTGAGGTACTGTGAACGTAAATTAAAAAACTGTTCCCATTAAAACAACAGAAATAGAGGTCTCTTATTTAATAAAAGTCAATGTTTTCTTGTTGTCCGATCAAAGGGATTTGTACTCTTTCGTAAAACTTGTAACATACCTTCCTCGACGGTCAAAAGGAGGTTAAAGGTAACAAAGGTAAAATAACACCATCTTAGAAACTAAAAACTTATTCGGACACAACCAGACCTTATTTCCGAAGGACAATCGGTAGGTACCTTACATTGACTGAGGACTACTTGGACTTAACTCGTTCTTAGAACACACGGAAGACCAGACTAACCTGGGAGTTGTCCTTCCCGAAGGAGGAGAAAGAAAGAACGATCATCTTTACATTAGAGTCCACTGTTATCCTCGACCTTTTCGATGAAACATGGGACTCTACCTTCGACGTAAAACTTCTATCGTCTTACTTTCTATTTACATTAGTCTTAGGTATTACTAACATTTCGACGGTATAGTCTGAACCTGGTAGAGGGACTTTTTTTAATTAGTGATCTAACAATTTTGGTGACAATCAAACCTAGAGAAACATTGTCTTCTTCTTTATTGTGGAGAAGACAAGAAAGAAAGGTTGTTTACGAAACCTTCTATCACGTGGAGAATGATCGCCCACTACAAGTTTGTTTTCCTGACATCTCCTTTAACAAAGTCACTTACCCATTAGTCTGGTCTATAGGACACACTAAAGAATGTACAATCCATACCTCGAAAACTCACTGTAGTCTTCTCTCCAATTCAGTCAGGTTATGTAAAGTCCTCGATGAAGAAAAGACTAAATTTCCTGTTCTACTCTGTCTTTTAGTACAGTGTACTCGATCAAGACGAATTCGTTGACCCCTATAAATGAAGACCTTTTACATTTAAAATCGACTACCCAACCATCGTGTACTCTCGATGACGATACAGTGACCACTCGACACTACATGCTCTTCCATTACTGACGAGAACCGTAGGTCTCCTGGTTTAAACCCAATGATCCACCTCTGTTGGTTAAAATTTACCTTGACACTGACAAACCTGTTAGAAAAAAAAAAAAAAAAGGACAGCTTATATTTACAGTTGGTTCGAAACCTGAACAAAGTAACGTAGAATAAAACAACCAAACTTAAGTCAAATAATTCCAGGAGACCTTAGGAACACTACTGTATATCGGATCGTTTCAAACGGATCTTGGATCCGTACCGGGTAAGAAGGATGAATAATTTCGATTTTTAATTACTTATCATAAAATCTCCCTTTAAGAGTAATAGAAAACACATAGTTGATATCCAAAAACGAAGTATCAACAGTACTCCGAAAGAAAGACCCTCTATATTCACTTAACATCACGCTGTCTCTATGCCACGTTTATAGCAATAGACGACCGGATACACAAAACTCTCGTAGAGAAAAATAGTGTATCATAGACCCACGAAAAGTTCCTTCGATGAAGACACAAGATAGGGACCCAGTCCTTTTAGACGACCTCCTCCTTTACCGTTGGACGAGGTCACAAGAACGGACCCTTTAAGGGATCTGTCTCATCGGAACGCCCGATGTCAGGTACCCCAACGTTTCTCAACCCGTACTGAATCCCTGACAGGTGAGAGAGAAGACATAACCGGAGACCCCGTCCACCCAGACGTGCACACATGAATCCTCGGTAAGGAGTTAGATGTCGTCAGGACACCCAGAACACCCGTACTGGCGGTAATAAGGAGTTTCGGTCTATATAGTCCCGGAGCAGAGAGTCCATGACCAGAATTTTCAACCCAACGGGTCACACCGTAAGTTTGGGAAACAAGGAGCCCCTCCTCGAGACCCAAAACTCAAGGGAGGACTAATACTCAGTGACACGGTTATCTCAAATGCCGCTCCAACACAGAGTCGGAAAGGATAGATGAAGTTGTACCAAAGGGAGAACAAATGACCCACACTTCCCCAACGAATGGTCACAAACCCAAAAAAGGTCTCCCTTAACAAGGTATATATCGACACCTAAACTACACAGGTACGTCCTAGAAGGACACAACGGTAGAACTTGACTTTGGAACCTCCGTTTAAGATTTACGACAACACTCTGTCAGAACTCACATATTAGTAGTAATGAAGAGAATTACCGAGGTTAGATCTCAAAATACGTATAGAGTGACCCAAATCCTCCATAGTGTGGGACCTTTTGGACTCCCATTAGGTATACTACTAGTGTAAAATCAGTGTATAGAAAGTTTTTGATCCACGTCTATTAATATGATTACTCGAAGCAGTTGGTTTAAGAAAAAAAAAATTAGATTGTAATTGTGTCGTTCACCTTATTCTTTGACCGTCTAGACGTAAAGGGAGAAACGTCGTACATAGACTAAAAATGCACCCCGCATCTGACACCCTGTCAGAAGAAGAACGAGATGACTACGACAAAAGGACCTGGGGTACTACCTACCTCAAAAGAGAGGGAGGAGTTCCGTAGAGGTTCAGGACGTTGACCGATCATACTGAGAGGTCAAAAGTATCTGACTGTAAAGTAATCCAGGGTGGAAGACCCGATGAAGTTCCTCTCCATCGAACCCCAGAAAGAAAGTGAAAGTGGTAACTGAAGGAGATGAAAAAGACAGGGGTAAAGACACAGAGAAATACCGGTGAACGTAGATCAAGGAAAACGTTGAAAGAAGAAAAATAAGTCATTATGGGTAAGTAGGTTGTTTACAAACGACTCGTGGGTAACGGTCAAGTGTAACAGACGTCACATGAACCGTGTCTCTCTACTTATTCTAAGTAAATAGGTAAACATTCTAATTAAATATGTAATTCAATCCGTCTCACATATGTTGTCACTTGTTTCTATCTAAGAGTTTCTAGAAATTCGATTACTCCCTCAAAATTGGGTTTCTCTTCCTTATGTCTTAGCAGTCGTTTTACATTAATTGTAATACCTCACTAATCAATTAGGGTCAATGATAAGATTTACGAAACGTACCTAACGGAGTACATTAGTAGTGCAATTGATTTGTCCGTCTATTAAAAGAACAGAGGTAAAATGTCTCCACCCTTGACTCCTTGTCTTTCTATTCATTACACGGACTCTGGTGTGTACTACATTACTACAGTCAACTACCTTGATTCTCAAAACTGATGTCTGGGACTTAATAATCGGTTCCCACCTCTACCTCATCTAACTGGAACATTCCTTATCCTAAAATAGGGACTCTAACAAATCTTAACGTCCATCTATTTTGTAAGTCACGTAAAATTTTGAAAAAAAAACGTGTGAGATGTATGTTACGTAGGACTCGTCTGGTAAGGATGGTGAGGGGAACCATGAAGGAGACAAAAATGGGTGACATAAGACGACGAAGGGACTAGTGACATTGTGTATTCCCTCTTCATCTTTTCCTCATACCCTCAGACTTTCTTTAATCAATTGGCTCTCTCAACCTTCTTCGATCTTCTCATCTACGAAAGCGATTCGGAATTTACTAGTCACTTTCAAACGATTCGTTTCACCCACTCTCCACTCCCCACGTCCGTTCCCATGAGACCCGCCTTCTTTGACGAATTCACACCCACACCTCTGTTTTCGTCATGCACTTCTTTGATTGTTTATCCAACCACGATGTCCTAGGTTTTCAGTTTCCGTTCTCAACGACCACCTGGTCAGTCGTCCCCGGTCCAAATGTGGCTCCGAGTGTACGATCAGACTCTTCGAACTGGAAGAAGGACTCATACCGTCCCTAGTAATTCCCCTAAATTCCCTCCCCATGTATCAGTCCGGTCTCAAAATCTTTTCGTGTGACCTCCCACCTACCTTCCCTCTGTTCTGCTCTCTGTCTTCGGACGGGACAGGATGACAGAGACTTAAGACAAGGAGAGGTTGAACGGGAGGACACGGTGGGAGTGCTTTGCCGATTCTATCCTTTCGGTCTTTGACAAACGTGTCGTCTATCCCCTGGGAGAAGTTTTTACGTCGTCGTGACCGGTACTTCGACGACGACTCTCGTATGTGACGGTCCTCTGGGCCCTGTCAGTACCAATTGGACCCCTTCGGACGTGTAGACTTATTTTCGTAGAGACACTCGATTGACACAGTCGAAGAGTGAGGTCGGCTATTGTTTAATGAGGTAGAGACCGTCTTCACATGAACGACTGACAAAGTACGTCATTGTGACCTAAACGTTGTACTTTGTGACCACAATCGATTCCCATATCGATCGTTAAACTTTGACCATGTGTGTCGTCAGTCAGATAACGAGGGGTAGGGGTGGTAGGGGGTTTCATCCGAACGGCAATTTATGTCACACTCTACGACGGGTCACCCCTGTGACGATGGGCGTCGGTGGACGTACGCGTAGGAGTGGGAAGGGACAAGGGGAGAGAGAATGTCTGTACCTTCCTTATTATGTGTGACCGTAATCCTATCTCGACAGCTCAAATGAAACAGTAGGTCGGAGAACGAAAGAGTAGAGAAGTGTCACGTATCTTGTCTTCTCTCCTACACGTTTCTCTCTCTCTCTTAGTCCCTTCTTTCTTCATTTCTTCATATGTAAAAGACATGGACCTACCCGTAAAATAATAGAACTGGTCCCTGATCGTTCCTTCTTTGTCTCTACGGTCGATTTAAATAAAACTGTTCGTGAATGGCTCGGGAATACGATCCGAGACTCCTGGTTTCTTTTAATTCTGTCCCAGAGATTGGAACATAACATCGTCCAACCAATACCTCCACTGTACGTGGGACCTCTTACTTTCTCCACATACTAATCATATTTTCGTTGGGTTTTTTCCGGACCTTCCGACTCCCTCAACCCTTCTCCCCTAAAATTTCCACCCCATAGGACTGATGCTTCAAGTGGTCTACATGTGTTCCTTCTCCTTTGCAAGGTCGATCTATGTCTCGTAACACTCGTATCTATTTCTCCGTCCTTTGTCGTACCGACTTAGTGTCTTGACCTTCACCAAGTTTCTCCATCTCATCTTTCACACACTCCACCATCTCTTCGTCGTTACCCTGTTCTGGGTCCTCCACCAGTACACCGTCTCGTCTCCGACCCTCGTACCACGATCGTAGACACCCGTAAAAGGATTTCTTTTATGCCTCGGTCTCTCGTAACAGACAACTCCCCTCATTGTACTAGTCTAGGTACAAAGGTTTCTAAGGAGGAAACCATTTCACCCTCTACTCATCGTCCTCCTTTTCTAACTCCTGTCCATGTATTAATTCTCCAACAGATACCCTCTGAACTACCGAACCTTAATTCCACAAAAGTCACCTCTACCCAAATTCCTCGGTGACCAACCATTAACAGTACCCAGTACTACCATTGTGGAAAGTCACGAGATGATAAAATATTTAATGTCACTCTTTGATCAGGACATGAAACCCCATAAGAGAAATAGAAGGTAGATTCCGTCGTGGTCATCTTAACACCAATTACGGTGGTTGACACCCCAGTCTGTTGGACTTATGTTTAGAGTCGAGGTACCGAATGACCAACACCTAGGGAACGTGTTCTTTACATTAAGGAATAGTAGAACACATACGTTATCTCCTATATGTTACTACAGTGGACGAAGTAACCTAACAACACTCCACCAAAATTGACATCAACGATCTCTGGTAGACGACCTTAAACATGAAGACGAAGTGGTAAAAGGTCCAAACACTGAAACCTGTTGAGGGAATTGTAACTTTTCTCGTTTTTCTTACAATAATTTTACTATCATTATCGAAAGTAAACACATTGTGAAATGTCAAAATTGGATAAAGTAATTAGTAAAGGAGTACCTGTGACCGGGTAGGAAGACCGAAAGACTTTAATGGAAGACCGAATCACCAGTGAGTCTATAGTACCGGTGACCTTAACTGTTTAATTACCAGTGACAAATATAACGTAGAAGAACGCCATCCGTCTACAACATCTCTGTCGACAATACGTTACCTTCAACGAACCTTACTCCTCAGCCTTCTGGACCCAAATTTACAGTTAAGACAGTAACTAGTAAGTCCTAACGAATCTAGGAAACTGGGACATTTCAAGGTACATATTCGTGTACCAAGTTCACCTCGGAACTTCCCGTCCCCTTTACGTCCTTTTTTTCCCTCTACTCCTTCCTTCTAAAAGATCCTTTTTTGTACCCGGGATATTTGAAAGTTAATGAATAAACTTGATGAGAGGTATTCAGGTAGAGTCCTTAAGAGACTACTTCGGGTGAAGGTTTGGAAATTAGGAAAAGAGAAAAAAAAAAAAAGCAATGTCTCTTTTGGGTTATTCCTGAGTCCCTTGGAAGAGGTTCCGTCAAAGGTTATTGTGAAGGGGGAAAAAGGAGAAAGTCTCCATTTTCTAAGATCACTTTCGTACACTTAAAACCTCGGTAACTTAGACTCAAGTTTAAGGGAGAGACGATGTAGGATTAATATACTAGAACTCAGTCAATTAACATGGAGGTCGAAGAGGTAGGTAGTATACCAACGGCTCTCTGAAGTATTCTTTTACTTACACCTGGAGTGAAGTGTCTAGACCGTATCTCGTTTTCGAGTCACAAGAAAAACAAGACTTAAAGGAAGAAAGAAAAGAAGATAGGCAACCAGAAAGGAAGGAGAGAGGGAGGGAAGACGACAGAGGAGACTGGGAGACGAGGAAACTCAGTCACCTAAGTCGTGACCTCTGTCTTACCGAATATCAAGTAAAGTCCTGTGTCTATAAAACTCGACAAACAAAAGGTCGAATGTGAGTACAAAAGGTTAAGTCCAATACAAAGGACGACCTTTTGGCCCGGGAGTGTTCTCGAAAACCGTCGGTGTCTGACTAAACCAACTCTTGGTAGAGAAGGAACCGTCCGTCAGCTCCTCTCGGTGAGACACACACGCCCGCCGTTAAGTGTGAGGGAGAGACTCCAACCTGACGAGCGGTTTCAGTGATGGGTGTGTCGAGGTAGAGGGAACTCTACCTCTGCAGGAAAAGGTCGAATTACCAATACACGAAGGAACCTCCATCTTACGTCTTCGACACATTATCTATTTCGGTTGGAAACGAGCACAGAAGGGAGTCTTCGACACACACCTGATGACACAGAAATTCTGGGACACTTCCCCTACTTATCCTCTTTCCGGATCCGGTCATCACACCTTTACGACACCTTTAATCAGGATTGGATGACCCTATAAGGGAGAATAAGTGGAAACGACTGTAACTATCACCTTGAACCCACCGGCATAAACCACGACGGAAATAAAATACAGGGCAGAGGGTAGGTCAGATACATCCGACGGTAGGGTAGGTCTTCTAATGGTCATAAAATGGAGCCGAAAAAGTAAAAAAGTGAAAACGGAAATTCCAAGGGTGTGACTCGGTTTGATAGTACAGATTTTGGTTTACATCATTAACATGGTTACAAAGAGAACCCGAGGAGTCAGACCCCTTCTGGCAGTGATCGAGCCGTCACAGTTGACCTCAGGAACCCCCCAGTAGAGTCTGAGAAAACATAGGGCACACGGGAGAGAGATAAGTCAGTGAATCCTGAACGACAGAAGATTTACAGAGAATTTAAACAAGAAGGATAAGGGTTAATGGGTCAGGAGTCTGAGATCATGTCTCAAATATTAAAGAGTAAAACTAATAGCGTTTTAGGGAAATGGGGGGAGAATACCATGTCGGAGACTAGATTATATAATCCTTGAGTTTACTCTCACAAATAGAGGAAACGAATCTTAGACCGTGATCAAGAAGTTGATAATTTAACTTATCCTAATTCGACTTTACATCCTTTAATCAAGCAAGAGGTGGAAAAGGAGAGGGAGAGGATGTGAAACCGAAGTCACTAAGTCTTTTAGCGCCTGTGTACAGCACTGATGGTATAGAACCTAGGACATTAAAGAAGATGAACCTTTCAGGAAGTAGTGTGTAAGACGGAACAAGTGAGGAAACAAGTAAGTCTTTTAATGATGGTCAAAGTTGTAGGCCACATTTGTCGAGGGGACAAATTTTGTCTCAAACTTTTGTGTCCTGAGTCATTAGGGATTTCACGAAGGTCGAACTTTTAGATACTAAGACACTTTAGAACGTAAAGTGTAAGTCTCAGTGGACGGAACAAAGTAGAAATAAAAAAATGGACCTACGGTTTTGTTATAGACGAAATCTTTGACACAACGTCCGACTGTCACGGGAAATTTTCTTCAGTCTTTAACTTCTAGTTTAGGTATCTGTATAGTGGTCGTGACAAACACCTTTACTCTGAGTCTTGTCTTTACCAGTCCTTTTTTTACGGGGTCAAGATCATCTTTCTCTTACACTCGAGTGTGTAGAGTACCCTGAACTGTAAAGGTAGGTAGTACCGGTAGTTCGTTCCTTCCCCTTACTGAACCAAATTACGTTTAGGAGACCTAGATCAATTGGTAAACCTTTAGTACTTATTGTTAGCGATAGAGGTAATTCTGTGTCAAGAACAGTGGTCGGCATTATTTATGTATACTATAACGGCGTATAGTGCGTAGTCACAATGTCACAAGAAGACCTTGTTAGGGGACCCCATACGTAGGTACAAACACACGTGAGCGTACGTACCTGTGAACGTCTGTGTGTGTAAATATGTGGAGAACAGGAGATTTTGTGTTATACTCCGACTAACTATTTGTCTACCTATTCATAATAACGAGAGACAGAGTTAAATCTTGTGGGATAGGCTTCGTACAGAAATTGGACGGATAGTCTTATGTCGGTAGGGTCCCTCTCAGATCCGGGACGTCTGAAGACACGGAAGAACAAAGTAATGGTAGATGTGAGGGGTACGGAACGACACGAGGGCGTAAATGATCAGACGTGAAAGGAGAGGACTGTACTCGAGATATTAGGGAGAACGGGATTATACGTCAGACCGAAAGGTGTAACACCAGGACGTGCGAAGGAACCTGAGTCAGTGGGACACTAAGTAAAACGAGGGTTAAGGGTATAGTTTAAGGGACGGACCCCTTGGGTGGGGTCGTCAGGGACTACCTGAACGGTATCGGGTAGACCCAGTCCATAATGTGACGACAGACAACTGGGGTTTGAGTAAGAAGGTCTGAAGTTAAACTCTAAGACCCTGACTTCGGAAATGTGTGTAAAGAAGAAACGGGGGTCGAGTTTGTCTCCAAAAAAAGTTATCCCCCTCGGTCTCAGTTGATCCTCCGTCCCCCTCCTTCTTCCCTCAAAGAAAAAGGAGAGTCGAAGGACCCTCGAAGACCACCCAGTGGAGACCGAAGGAAGAAATGGATCTGTCGTCCCACAAAGACGTTGATGTCGACTTCGGTTAAAATGGTTGAGAACTTCTTGGTTGTCGGTTTTCCTGGAAGTAGGTGTGAAGAGTTCAAGTCACAGGTAGAAAAGAGAAACAATGGGTGAGGATCCCCATCAATGAAGGACGTAAACGATAGAGACACTATGGAATCACGTAGAAAAACAGAAAAGTCTATAGATCTATTGTTAAGAAAGTGAACGTAATTTTAAAAATATAATTTAAGAAGGACAATTTTATTGACCACATTAAAGAAAGACACTCTATGGTTGGTATCTCTTCTACAAAAAGACGACCAGATTCAGAGAGAGAGTTCGAATTCCTCATTACTTGTGGATAAGACCTAAAATGTCCCAACCCAACCGGAGAACGGATAGAAACCATAACAGG
This sequence comes from Capra ibex, assembly GCA_006410555.1. Taxonomy (NCBI): domain Eukaryota; kingdom Metazoa; phylum Chordata; class Mammalia; order Artiodactyla; family Bovidae; genus Capra; species Capra ibex. Next base: position 69,818,827 of record SJYO01046538.1, read on the forward strand.
TTATATAAAACCTGAGGTGACCAAAGACTTTTACGGTGGGAATCAAGTACGTACCAATAGTCACCCCTAACCTAAATCGTGTCCCTGGTACCCGTATTGTAAGTGATCCGTAACACCAGTCGACCCACCTGTTCACCCACACACCACAAATTCTCTGTACGTCGAGAGAGAATTGGTAGTAACTACCATGGACAGAAACGTCGTTTCTATTAACCAAAAGGTAATAGAATCGTGTACCATCCCAATGTGAAAACATGAGCGGACTTTCAATCTACATCAGTGCTCTAAACGAAACGAGATAAACACAACCATAAATTTTAAACAGAAAAGATACGTAGTATAACAACCCAGAACTGAAAAATTATGTTAGACTGTTAAAGACGGAAAATAAACTCTCAAATCAGGAAAATATAATTATATTAATAACTATAATAACTATATTAATAACTATAATAACTATAACTAAAATAACACACAATGAACAAGTCAGTACAAGCTACGAAACACTTGGGTACCTGACATCGGGTGGTCCAAGGAGACAGGTACCTTAAAAGGTCCGTTCTTATGACCTCACCCAACGGTAAGGGAAGAGGTCCCCTAGAAGGACTAGGTTCTTAACTTGGACCCAGAGGACGTAACGTCCGTCTACGAAATGGTAGACTCGGGGAATCTAGATCGTATAATAACGAACAAGGTTGTTAAGGAAGTAAGAAGGTAAAGTGGCAAGAACAAGACTGCATTCGTCAAAAGTTATAAGTGAAAATAAGGTTGATTACAGAAAAATTGGTATGGAAAGAAGTACAGAAGTTGACTAATGAGTCGTAAATTGAGTCTCTGTCGTTACCGTTGGGTGAGGTCATGAGAACGGACCTTTTAGGGTACCTACCTCCTCGGACCATCCGACGTCAGGTACCCCAACGCTTCTCAACCTGTGCTGACTTGCTGAAGTGAAAGTGAAAAGTGAAAGTACGTAACCTCTTCCTTTACCGTTGGGTGAGGTCACAAGAACGGACCTCTTAGAGTCCCTGCCACCTCGCACCACCCGACGACAGAGACCCCAACGTGTCTCAACCTATGCTGACTTTGCTGAATCGTCGTCGTCGTCGTCGTCGTCGTCGTCGTAAATTGACTATATACATGGAAACTGAGAAGTGTCACAATGAAAAGTGACGAAGAAGTGTTTTGTAACCCTTTGAACCTTGTTAATCCAAGACAACTGGACTAGTGGGAAACACAAAGATATTTGTATGTGTGTGTGTACGTATAAAACCCCCAGGGTCCACCACGGTCACAATTTCTTGGGCGGACGGTTACGTCCTCTGTATTCTCTGTACCCAAGCTAGGGACCCAGTCCTTCTAAGGGACCTCCTCCCGTATCGTTGGGTGAGGTCATAAGAACGGACCTCTTAGGGTACCTGTCTCTTCGGACCACCCGACATCAGGTATCCCAGCGTTTCTTAGTCTGTACTGACTTCGTTTAATCGTGTGTACGTATGTGTAAACTATTAGATATACGTGATATTGTGTCGTTTTTATAATCAACAAAAACAAATTTATATATAAAAACTTCTTTTTCTTTCCTTTTGAGAAAGTATAAATATGTTATGAATAAAATCACAGTGAGTAAGTAAAAACAATTAGACTAAAAGATAGACCACAATAACGGGGAGTCGGTCTTCTTGAAGAAAGTCTCATAAAACGTCTCATTTATTGGACCGATGTATAGGAGGGTAAACAAAAACAACAACAACAACAACGAGTAGACTTTTACAAAAATAAAACGGAAATTATAAAATTTTCGTTAAAATGACCGACATCCTAAGAACTAATAAGAGACTAACAAAATTTCTGAAGTAAGGTAACGGTCACTGGAAGTACTAAAGACTATTCCTCAGTCGACATAAACACGTTAATACAAAGATATGTATTACATACTAAAAACACCGAGGAAAATTCTAAAACAAAAATAGAACCCTAAGTTGGTAACTATACCACAATATACCATAACTAATATAAATAAGAGGAACCACAAATGACTGAAGAACGTAGATGTTTCGTTTGAAAGAATTCATTAAACCCCTTAAAAACTAGTAATATAAAAAAGAGACGAGGTAAGAGAGAAACTTAAGGAAAACCTCGAGGTTAATATTTATATAATCTAACGAACTATAACATAGTTTCCAGTGATTTCGAAACAATTAAAAATAAGTTTTTTAAAGGAGAGACAAGAAATCAAACCTATTAAAGATAAGTAGATAGAAACTCAAATGACAAAGAAAGGAGACTGTAAAAATTATGAGACAAAACACCAAAGTCGAAATTTTAAACGAAAAAATTTTTATCAACACAAAAAACGACTATAAAGAATAAGAACTAAGTCACTGCATAAAAGTATCTTCAAGAACTCACATGACGAATAGGTACTTCATGTCCAATATGTAAGAATAACGAAACTTACAGATGATTAAAAAATAAATATACACCTGTTAAACCTTCCATATAACGTCCTCTGAGATCTAAAACAATAGAAGAAAACTTCTTATAAATGTAAACAAATTAATTGAACCGACTGAAATTTGAGGTTTTACATAGAAGACAACCTTCCTTTATTAGTTATGTTAATAAAGTCGAAAACCCCTAAGGGACCACCGAGTCTGCCATTTGTCAGACGGACGTTACGCCCTCTGGACCCAAACTAGGGACCCAGTCCTTCTAGGGGACCTCTTCCTTTACCGTTGGGTGAGGTCATAAGAACGAACCTTTTACGGTACCTGTATCCTCGGACCGTCCGATGTCAGGTATCCCAGCGTCTCAACCTGTACTGACTCGTGAGTCGAAAATCAAGACATAAGAAGGAAAATAAACGTCTAAAAACATAAGTGATGAAAACATCGGGAGAGGAAAGGTCCTAGAAGGGGGGATGGTATTTGTGTGTGTGTGTGTCTGTGTCTGTGTCTGTGTGTGTGTGTCTGTGTCTGTGTGTCTCTGTCTCTGTGGTCTGTGTGTGTCTGTGTGTCTGTGTGTGTCTGTGTATGTGTGTGTCTGTGTCTGTGTGTCTGTGTGTGTGTCTGTGTGTGTGTGTGTGTGTGTGTGTGAAGTCGTCAAAACGGTCGGGTCTTGAGGTAAGAGACTGTGGAGTTCGATCGTCATGACATCAAAAGATGACAGGACTTTATATTCCTAACCCTATATGGGGGTCCATTTTTTGACAATTAAGTGTTTAGAGTGGTCACGTAAAGGATACATGTTCTGACTAGAGGGTAAGTCAAAGACGGTCAAACACCATAAGAGGTCACTAGGATTTTATAAACCATGTGTGAAACACTGACAAGAGACATATTCTTAAACGGACAAGTTCGATGAAACAGAGATGACTTTAGACCTGGAAGGAATTTAAGTCAAACGAAAAATTTTTAAATTGTTTGAGAAACTTTTCGGTTAACATTTACTTATATTATATATTGTAACATAACACGAAGTTAAATACTCCTTAAAAATATATGTAAAAGAAAAAATCTGGAACTGAGGTCAATCTATAAAAATAATAAGGATAAAATGTCTAATTTTTTGACTTTAAGTCTCTATACTGAAATACGCTCAAGTACTTAGACTATTTACTTTAATAGAAAACCTGAGTCAAGACGACTAAGATTCGAGACACAAAAAGAGTGTTATCGTTTCGACAGAGGTTTTCCTTAGAAACGGAACACCGACTCCGGACCTATCGAAACTACTGGACGAGAACCCTTTAAACTCCGACCTACACTGACTCGTCTCTGATCTCTCCTGTTCAGAGACCCGTACGTTGTGAGTCGTCCAAGACGGTTAAGAGTGGCTATAAGTCGTATACCTTAAGAGTCCTGGACGGTACTTGACCAGGGGATTTTCGACTACCTGGTTACGGACTAATTACGACAAAGGGGTTTTGTAGTGAGATCCCCAGAATAGACGTCTAAATATGGGTCTCTTCCGTACTTTCATCCTACCCAGACCGTACTCTATTTCTGGTAACTCCTTAGACAGGACCGATGTTTCTAACCGAGACCTTCATATCGGTTCGTCCTTCCGGGTCTCGGGTCTCTCAAAGCGTTTGAGTTGTACATAGTCCCGGACCGACTTGTGTCCTCACACCCCGTACCCCCGCTCTCCGTGGATCCACAGAATACCATTATTAGAACCCTTTTACTTGAAATGGAGTCTATCCTGGGATCTTCCTTTCTCTGGAATGGTATTTCTGGGGTGACTGTCGAAATCCTCCTGTAACGAGTTACGTTTCGGGATACGGTCCGTATATGAAAAACAACAACAACAACAACAACATAATAATTCGTCCTTGTGTAGGGATTATTACTCCGGTTGAGTCCCTTACTCGAGTAGTATCTCCTCTGTGGACCTCCAGAGGAATTCCCGGGACCCCTTGGTTCACCCCTCATTATAACCTCGAAGTAGTGTTGTGTACTTTTCGGACGGTTTCAAGTATAGGATCCATAAGTGACTGAAGTACATTGGTTTCGGGTCTGTATACAGGTAAACTTACTAAAAGAAGAAGAGACCGGAGAAACCAGTGAATACAGGGGTCTCAACTAAAAGACCGACAAGATCCACTAACCGTGGACCTCTCTTGCACCCGGTGACAAGGCGAACTGTTACAAGATAGACACGTCTCGACCTGACTACGTGAGTATCTGACGGTCAGACTGAATCTTCCCCGAACTACTTAAGTGGCAGGTCTCTCACGGGGATCGCTCGGACAAGGACCTCTGACCCCAAAGGAGGTCTTGTCGTTAAGACTGTCTAACCGTCCCGTTACCCTCTAGTAATCTGACGGTTCTCGGAGATGTCCGTCTGTCACCCTGTGTTCTGGGTAAGTGGTGGAAAGGTATCTTCAGGACCCACATTGTAAATACAGGTTTGTCTACGTGACCTTAGGTCAACGGTGTATTGAGACGTGTCTACCGGTCTATGTGATTTTAGACCTGTACCCTTGAGGACACTCACCGGGTAGTGACTCACAGATGAACAAGGAAGACTTGGAAGAGACGTGCTTACCGGGTCTTTCGAAATATGGTACATAAAACACACGATTCGAGTGAGGATTAACGTAAAAAAGAGAATAATACTTTTGAAAGTAAAAGAGAAACAGGGTGAAAAGAGTAGGTGAATAAAATTTAAGTCAAAATAGATGAAAAATATAACTTACATAAATCCATTAGGTGGCATTTAGGAAATAACTTTTTTCTTCCATATTTATTTATTTGTCCGTTTATTCGTTTGTATCAGAGACAACTCTCTATCTGAACTCTAGGAATACTACCATTCTTAAAAAGAGGTGTCGAAATCCATCGTTATCGTCTCTTTTGACGTTCACTTAAAATTAGTATCTACCTAAAAGAACTCAAGGATGCACCAAGTAAAACCCCCTACTAGTAGTAAACCACCTCCCCCTCCGTTTACAAGATCAGTATACAAACGTAAACAGGGTCGAGTACTCTTTTTTAAAACAGTTTATATTTCCTTAAAACAGTCAACCAACCAATGTGAAACAAATCGAATTTTAGTCGGTATCACCCTTTTAAATACGTTGGCTTCAACAGTTTCAATATTTAAGTCAAAAAACCTTTTAACCAAAGGGTCGTATGGTGAACGTACGACGGTGGGAATGGGAAGGGTTTTAAACCCGAAGTTCATTATTTTAATAGAAACTCTGAATCTAAAATCTAATAATCTCATACCTAGTCTTTATCTCCTACCATTTTACGAGGACGAAGGTTCACGACGTATCTCTCTCTACCTCTCTTATATTAGTCAGGATGTCTTCCGGGTCAAAAGGTCCCGACCGAAGTCACTCACGGTACATACTACGACGACTTGTCTACTATGACTTACCAAATAAATGATAACTCTACTGGGACACACACATACTCACACAAACACACACTCACAACGGGACTTGACACCCGTGACGTTTGGTATGGTCGGGATACAAGGATTACCAAGGAAATCCAAGGTCTCCCTCTTACTTGAGTAAAGAAAGTATAATTTGAATCTCCTCCTACGAAGTAAGGTACACACCGGAGTGAAAGGTTGTCCTTCCAAAAATCTAAGTGAACATACCATTGAAGGGGTCCTCGGGACAGAGGGAGTCCTCCAGACCTCTCCTGGTCAAGACCCTAGACGGAGTGGATTCTGGTAAGGGTTGACTACTTACTAACCGTGAAAAAGAGGTCCACTGTCTCTTTGTTTCGTCGTTACACGAGTGACCTCGTACCCTACCAGTCAGTACCTTCATATCCATTTCCCCAGTGTCTCCACCTACACCCGTCACGGTCAGTCTCAAGAGGGGTCCCCTACCGGTGACCTGAACCTCTGAATAACTTACAAGGTACTCCCATCCTCGTCAGATAGGACAACTACACTTAAAGGGTTATTTACTGTAACCGTCTAACAGTTCCGGTAGAGACGACACCGGTACCTAAGACACCCGAGAGTCTTGGACTATGATTATATACTATGAGAAGTGTTAATTTACGTATTCTAGAAGACAGAAACCAGAAACGTTTAAAGAGAGACTAACATAGTCCGAAGACATACTCTTTGACACACCCAAGACGTCTATTCTAAAGAGACCAGATACGGTGTCAAGGTAAAGAACAATCTTAAAATTTTACCTGAAATACAAAATAGGAAGTTTTAGAACGATCAAATCTTAGACACTCAGATGAAGGATCTCAAATTAAACCGAGTCCCGGGTTCTGCTCACTTAAAGACCTGGTTGACCTGGTATCTGACCGAATTCTCATACAACGTCGAAGGTCCCACGACGACGATACACTCTCCAGGGACTCGAGTAGGGCGGGGTGGGCCCAATATCGGTCGAGAGTTATACTGACGTAAGTAGAACTCAGGTTGGTCTTTCCTTTAGTAACATTCGTAATTTTTGTCTCCCTTTAATTACATCCCTTGGTAAGTGTATCCATTTTCTTTTAGACGTTTCGGTTTCACCCATATGGTTTAGTTGGGTGGAAGGTAGTCTCCTTCGTAGATCGGAAACATCTGACTTCATTGTCTCCTATCTTCGGTCTGAGGTCTCACACCCCAGTCGTCCACCTTCGACCTTGGCACCTTTCTGTAGCGACTGAAGTCTCTAAGAAGAGACTTGTCTTTCTCTTTACCCTTCTTTATCGGACCACCGAGGGAAGGAGGACGAGAACGTAAAGGGAGGTTCCGGAGGGTAACCGGGTCGCGTCGAGTGTAGTACGACCCCTTTACGTCCGAAATCTCGATCGGGGGGTAGTGTTGGGACGGAATCCCTCTCTCGTCCAGTTCTAGTTCTCTGTCTGGGACAACCTGGAGAGTCGTCTCTACCGACCCCCACATATGTCAGATCTACTTTAGTCACAATGAAACTTGTCGGGGACTCAAGGGGAATCCCGACACCAAGAGTTAGTCACAATTCCCTTGAGGACCACTCGATTACTCTCGAGACCCATCCTCAGTTCCTAATGTCTTGTGCTTTCACGAGCGGGAGTTAAGAATCCAACTGACAACGTCTCTAACACGTAGACTCTGGAAAGCGACGAAATCCTCGTCGACACCTCTTGGACGTGAATAGAAAGAGGAAGAGGAGTTCGATCACAGAAATAACACGACAAGGAGTTACCCTAATAACGTCACAAGTTGAAGATTACCTTAAAAATGAAGATCAAAATAAAAATTTCATTGTTCTTGTCACAAAAGAAAGTGACCTTGTGGAAAGTCACCACTTCCCGGAGTATTCGTAAAGGACAGACGTAATAGAGATTTGGAGTGTTATTGTGATACCGTATCTATACTTGTGGAGGTTAAATGTCTACTGCTATACTCGTATTCCCCCATCCTTTAGTACTCAAGTTTCAGTGTACCAATATGTAAACACATAAACATACGACCGAACAAGATGAGGTGTTGGTCATTCTTTACTTTAATTTTGTACCCAGACACGAGAATAGGGATGTCACTCTACGAAAAGAACGAGACACTATAGTCTTGTGGGCCGGTGTATTTTAGGGTCCAACTGTTGGGGACTAAAGGGGAGGAGACAGACAAACGGGTAACTAAAACTCAAAACTATTTGAAAAAATGTTAAAACTAAATAAATACCGACACGACCCAGAAACATCGACACATCCGAAAGGAGATCAACGTCACTCGTCCCCGATGAGATCACCGTTACGTACCCGAAAAGTAACACCACCGAAAAGAAAGACGTCTCGCGTCCGAGAATTCCGTGTACCCGAAGTCGTCAACGACACGTACCAGAGTCATCAACCCCGAGGACCCGAGACGACGTGTCCGAGTCATCAACGCCGCGTACCCGAATCAACGAGGCGACACACACCCTCGAAGGACCTAGTCTTCTGTTTGGGCACAGAGGACGCAACCGTCCACCTAAGAAATGGTGACTCGATGGTCCCTTCGGAACACACGGATAAATAACTTATATAAAATTCAAAAATAAAGTCCGTATCTTGATGTCCAGGATATTGGTTTTCCGGAAGTTCTCTAGTCCACTAGAGAATCTTGGAATTGTTAGGAGGAAAGAAGGTAAACCTTAGACTCTGGATCCTTCCAATTCCCGATGCATGGTTCTATGTGGACCACGGCAGCAATGACACCCTATAGAAGATTAACTTTGAACTTGTGTTGAGAACCCAACAGAGATAGGTCTGATTACATGTTTTTAAACCCTGGGTCTAAAAGAGACGATGTGGAGGTTAGACCAAAACTGGGTACTCCCTTTATACCTCTTGTTATACCTTTAAAGAAAAGTACGTTTCGTGAATGAGACGTCAGTTCGACCTAAACCTACTAAGGTTCTACTCCGTAAAGGGTCTAGTGCAAAGGACACAAGAAGACTTACCCGAAGGAAACCCACCCTTGTAGACTAACCGAGTCCTACTTAAACTGTTGACTTCGGTATCCTCTTCTGACGGGCAATAAGAGTCTGGGAGGATTGAGAGGTAAAGTTGTCGAAGGATCAGGATAGTTAAGATTTTCGTTTACGAAAGTAGAAGAACCCGTCGGACTCAAGTGTCACTAGTTGTTCTGACAGGTTCTCTGGGAAGACAAGGTACGGAGACGGAAGTCGAGGGTGGTGAGTGTGGACACAAGCAAAGGGAGGTCGGTGTCGTCGGAGATATGAAATGACACTTACGTGAAGATAAAGACGAGAGACGATCCTTCTGAGACGGGACTATATGAACGGACCAAGAAAAGAAGAGAAGAAAGTCTAGACACAAGTTTATGGGAGAAGAGTCTTTCTAGAAGGGGTTTCAGGGTAACTTTATCAAGGGACACACGTGAACAGTGAGAGATTCGTAGAAAGTGGTGAATTAAAAAAAGTCTCGAGAATAATGGGGACTGTGTAATATATGGATAAAGAAATAACGGAGGGATATGGTTAATCTGAAATTCAGGACTTCGCTCCCAGTCCTATAATCGGTACCCGAAGGGGTACAGGGGTTGTGGATGTGGTCACGGACCACGAATCGTCTGTGAGTTTTTATTAAACAACTTAATTACCTCTGATGGGAATAGAGAAGAGTGCTGGAACGAGAGGGTCTCCGGAGTTGGGAAGAACGGATTTGGTGAGGTCGTCGAAGGATCGACTAAAAGGACTGGACGGGATTAATGAGGAAGTGTGTTGACGGGGTAACCAGGAAGAATTTACGTCTAAACTAGGACAGTGAGAGAAGAAATTATTAACATCACGGAAGGATGATGGGAAGAACCATCTGAGATGGACGGAGGGTTCAGAGTAGAGGATGAAAGAGGAAACACCTGAAACACAATAATTTTTTATACTAATTTAAGGGTGGACACGTGGTACACTAAGAGGACATAATCAAATGGAAAACGACGATACTGTTTTGTGGTGGTTGAATCACCAAATTTTGTCGTTTGTAAATAAAAGGAAGTCGAGACCTCCAGTTTTCAGACTGTGTCTAGAAGGACTCGATTAGTTTCATAACCGTCCCGTCACAAGGAAGGACCTCCGAGATCCTCTTTTGTATCAGGAACGGAAAATATCGAAAATCTCCGACGGGAGAAAAGAACTGAGTACTGGTATAGAGAAGGTAGAAGTTTCGTTATTTGTATCGTAGAGACGTGGAAACGAAGAGAATAGTATGGAGGAGATTAAGAGAGGAAAACGGAGGGAGAAGGTGGAAGTTCCTGAGAATTTAACCTGGGTGGGTCTATCGGACCCTAACAGAAGGATAAAATTTCAGTGAGATAATCGTTGGACTTAGGGTAGGAGTTGGAATTAAGGGGAGACGGGACATTGGATTGTATCAGTATTCAAGACCCCGTAATTATCACACCTACAGTAACCCACACCCGTAATAAGGTGTCTCGTGTCTTGAAAACCCTCCAAGGAAAGGGGGAAATAAACACAGATATAGTATAGGTAAGTAAGGTAGATAGGAAATTCCGAGTAGAAGTCAATTTTCATTGGACTACAAAGTAAAATGGGATGACGCATAAGAAGGTTTGAAGAAGATTCCGGTCATTATGAAAAGTAGAACATAATATATATATATATATAAATACACGTACAGAATGATGTGTTTAACCTCACGATGAAGGACCTACCGTTATTACCGAATTAAGTAGAGACACTTGTCTTCTGAAGGTGTGTATACACTACAAATTATTCTTAGACAACAACCTCTTAATTAATCTTCTTTTAATTTATCCTTTTCTTATCTCCCTTTAGTTCTTTCCTTTTTTTGTCTTTGTACTTCTCTCTTTCGCTCTTTCCTTTCCTCCTTAAAAAAGTCTATTACAGTAAAGAGACGTCTATCCGTTTCCCTACTACTAATGTAGAAGTCTGATGTGACATAGATAAGATGTCAATAAAGAACCCGTCTGTTCACACGAAACTAAATTAGTGAACACAGGGTAAAACAGATGTAGAGTTCTACAACAACTCCACTAGACTCACTTCCGGACCTTATTAACTCTGTAAGTTTACAAGTGTTTGAGGATGAGGAAGACATAAAGTCAAGTCAAGTCAGTGAGTCAGCACAGGGTGAGAAACGTAGGGGTACCTGACGTCGTGTGGTCCGAAGGGACAGGTAGTGGTTGAGGGTCTCAAGTGGGTTTGAGTACAGGTAGCTCAGTCACTACGGTAGGTTGGTAAAGTAGGAGACAACAGGGGAAGAGGAGGACGGGGATTAGGGAGGGTCGTAGTCTCAGAAAAGGTTACTCAGTTGAGAAGTGTACTCCACCGGTTTCATAACCTCAAAGTCGAAATCGTAGTCAGGAAGATTTCTTGTGGATCCTGACTAGAGGAAGTCTTACCTGACCAACCTAGAGGAACGTCAGGTTCCCTGAGAGTTCTCAGAAGAGATTGTGGTGTCGAGTTTTCGTAGTTAAGAAGCCACGAGTCGAAAGAAATGTCAGGTTGAGAGTGTAGGTATGTACTGGTGACCTTTTTGGTATGAGAACTGACCTGTCTGGAAACAACCGTTTCATTACAGAGACGAAAACTTATACGAGACATCTAACCAGTATTGAAAAGAAGGTTCCTCATTCGCAGAAAATTAAAGTACCGACGTCAGTGGTAGACGTCACTAAAAACCTCGGGGGTTTTATTTCAGACTGTGACAAAGGGGTAGATAAAGGGTACTTCACTACCCTGGTCTACGGTACCAGAATCAAAAGACTTACAACTCGAAAGTCGGTTGAAAAAGTGAGAAGAGAAAGTGAAAGTAGTTCTCCGAAAAATCAAGGAGAAGTGAAAGACGGTATTCATACCACAGTAGACGTATAGACTCCAATAACTATAAAGAGGGTCGTTAGAACTAAGGTCGAACACGAAGAAGGTCGGGTCGCAAAGAGTACTACAAGAGACGTATATTCAATTTATTCGTCCCACTGTTATATGTCGGAACTACATGAGGAAAAGGATAAACCTTGGTCAGACAACAAGATACAGGTCAAGATTGACAACGAAAGACTGGACGTATATCCAAAGAGTTCTCCGTCCAGTCCACCAGACCATAAGGGAAGTATAAATGATAGAGTATTTAAAACGGTGGTGGGTCTTTAGGTTGTTGATCTTTTGAACGTACGAGGGATGGGATTTCTAGATTTCTGTAATGGGTTGTCGAGAGATTTCAAAGATTCTAGGATTACATAATTTGTAGGGATTTAATTTAATACACTTTTGTATCCAAACCGTAGTCAAAGTTTGGGTTCAGTAGTGTGTCATCGATAGACTGAGACCCATTCAATAAACGATAAAGTCTAAGAGTTTATGGTGAAGAGATTATCCCTCGACGATAGTAACTGGAGTGTTCCAACACTCCCAGTTTCCTTTAATATGACTATGTGCACTTTACAGGTGGTATGATGAGTATATCGTCATCCACAAGTCTTCTCTAAACCAGAAACTTGAAGACGGGTGTTTATTCCTCTACAATGGAATATGTCCTGTGGACGAGTCTGGGCTGTCACCCCTCTTCGACCCAAAGTCTTAGCGTATGAAAGACCTCACCCGTAACTGAGGTATATCAATAGTTCTTGGAGGTCCAATCCTACCATAACCCCACCGGTTTTACAAGTAAGTACAAACCCAAAAAGGTATTACACGATACCTTTTAGGATTGCTCGAAAAACCGGTTTGGCTATATTTGTAGGAGGTTGGTGTTCCGTAGTGACTAATTAGTTTCCGTTCTGGACTATCTCCTCCACGTCGACACCGAGTCTTGACGACAGTGTGGACCGTTTACTGTCACCCGTTCCCGTTCTGTACCTTGAAATGGTCAACCTACTAAATTTGTCTATTCGGGTTACTATGTTGTCTTCAAAGAAACGGGTCGAGGACGTAGAAGAGTATTCTATTTATAGTTAGTAGGAAACCTACCGACAGTAACAGTAAAGAGAGAGTTACCATTCAATTCCCCTTACATTTGGGTTCGAGCGTTACTTACACAATTGGTTAACTATTGGTGAGAGATGAGACTTCACAGTCCGTGGTACTATTGTACCCCAAAATAAAATTGACCAGAATGTGGTCCACGTGAGTCGGTGGTTCTTGATACAAATAAAAGTACTACTTTTGAGCTACACCCCTATGTGAATCCTTTCTCTCCTATCGGTAGTAAGGAACTACGGAAACATTTCCGAACGGAGTAAATATCATTGACTTCGACTCCGGTCCTTTCCTCTTTAATAACTCGGGGAGTGAACTTTTTCACTCCTTAACAGTCCGTATCACGGACCGTTGTCTCTTGTAACTTCTCTAAGATATTTCCAAATACTAGTTACCATCGTTGAGTTTTGAAGAGAATTTTCCCTTTCATAACTAAACCCGACCTATGCTCTACCGAACACCCGTTAGTTGAGGACCAAGAAAATGTGGAAACCCCGTTATCAAAAAGAGATCCTCTGTAAGAAAGACTCTTATAGTGAACAAATCTAAGACCTGTACCATCGTATATGGTATACATATCGTATATGGTATATTGTATACATATAAGACCGGTTGTCAGTACCGGAACGTCTAGATCTTGTGACTGTACCAAGTATCCATGTCTTTCGGGTAACTCGGTGTTTTTCTTCGTCGTCGAAAACTCTCGATCCTCACGTTTAGACTAGAAACAAAAACCCGTACGGACTCACGTCGACGAGACGATTTAGGACGTACTGATTTAGAAGGGCAACGTGTCCCAAAAGTGACGTTGTAATGAACGATTACTCGAAAACGTCATTCCGTCTCGGTGATCGACTTGAAAACCTATACAAGAACGATTAAACTCATACTACTGAACACTCCCAAAATTTCCCATTCCTCCTTACTCAATACTCTCACTTCTATAGTGTCTATCTACTGTGACAAATACAGGAGGTAACAGGGGGTGGAAATTTTTTTCTTTTTTTTTTACGACCCTTTGACATTCCTCAAGTCTCATCGACCTTATATTCCATGAACCTCTCCATAACCATCTTCTACTTCAACCTTTTCGATTCTCCCGAAACCATGGTTCAATCCCTATGTGAGAAGGAAGTCTCCCCTCTGTCCCTTCGTAAAACCTGTCGACTGAAAGTAAGTCAAGTCAAGTGAACGAATCACCACAGGCTAAGAAACGCTGGGGTACCTGACGTCGTACGTTCCGAAGTGACAGAATAGCGGTTGAGGGTCTCGAACGAGTTCGAGTACAGGTAACACAGTCACTACGGGAGGTTGGTAGAGTAGGAGATAGCAGGAGAAGAGGACGGAAGTTAGAAGGGGTCGTAGTGTCAGAAAAGGTTACTCAGTCAATAAGGGTAGTCCACCTGTTTCATAACCTCGAAGTCGAAGTCTTAGTCATGAAGGTTACTGATAAGTTCTGACTAAAGTAAATCCTAACTGAACAAACTAGAGGAAAGTCAGGTCCCCTGAGAGTTCTCAGAAGAGGTTGTAGTGTTAAGTTTTCGCAGTCAAGAAGTCTCGAATCGAAAGAAATACCAGGTTGAGACTGTAAGAATGTACTGATGACCTTTTTGGTATCGAAAATGATCTACCTGGAACCAACCGTTTCACTATAGAGACGAAAAATAATAAGACAGATCCATTCAGTATCAAAAAGAAGGTTCCTCGTTCACAGGAAATTAAAGTACCGTCGTCAGTGGTAGACGTCACTAAATCCCCGGGTCATTTTATTTCAGTGTCATTGCGACTTCTTCGACTTCAACTTGTCAAGATACTTCTAGATGTTTTGGAAGATCTTGATTGTAGGTTTTTCCTACAGGAAAAGTAATGTTCCCTGACCTTACGTTTTCATCCTTCAGTTCTTTGTGGACCTCATTGTCCGTTTAAACCGGAACTTCATGTCTTACTTTGTCCCGTTTCCGATTATCTCAAGACGACCCTCTTACATGACCAGTATCGCTTGTGACAGAAGGTTGTCGTGTTCTCTTCTGAGATGTGTACCTGTTTTGGTCCACCAACTGTGGTTTTAGTCTAACTAATATAAGAAACGTCGGTTTCTACCTCTTCGAGATATGTCAGTCGTTTTTGTTCTGGCCCTCGACTGACACCGAGTCTAGTACTTGAGGATTAACGGTTTAAGTCTGACTTTAACTCCTTTCACCTCTTCTGGTGATCTGGTAAGTCCATACTGGATTTAGTTTAGGGAATACTAATATGTCACCTTCACTCTTTATCTAAATTCCCTGATTTAGATAGACAGACTATCTGTCTCACGGACTACTTGACACCTGTCTCCAAGTACTACAACATGTCCTCTGTCCTCAGTTCTGGTAGGGGTTCTTTTTCTTTCCGTTTTTTCGTTTCACCGAAACACTCCTCCGGAATGTTTATCGACACTTTTATTCTCTTCACTTTTCGTATCCTCTTTTTCTTTCTATATGGGTAAACTTACGTCTCAAGGTTTCTTATCGTTCCTCTCTATTCTTTTGGAAGGAGTCACTAGTTACGTTTCTTTATCTCCTTTTGTTATCTTACCCTTTCTGATCTCTAGAGAAGTTCTTTTAATCTCTATGGTTCCCTTGTAAAGTACGTTTCTACCCGAGTTATTTCCAGTTTTTACCATACCTGGATTGTCTTCGTCTTCTATAATTCTTCTCCACCGTTCTTATGTGTCTTCTTGACATGTTTTTCTAGAAGTACTGGGTCTATTAGTGCTACCACACTAATGAGTGTATCTCGGTCTGTAGGACCTTACACTTCAGTTTACCCGGAATCCCTCGTAGTGATACTAGTTTCGATCACCTCCACTACTTTAAGGTCAACTCGATAAAGTTTAGGATTTTCTACTACGACACTTTCACGACGTAAGTTATACGGTCGTTTAAACCTTTTGAGTCGTCGCCGGTGTCCTGACCTTTTCTAGTCAAAAATAAGGTTAGCATTTCTTTCCGTTACGGTTTCTTACGAGTTTGATGACGTGTCAACGTGAGTAGAGTGTGTGATCATTTCACTACGAGTTTTAAGAGGTTCGGTCCGAAGTCGTTATACACTTGGTACTTGAAGGTCTACAAGTTCGATCAAAATCTTCTCCCTCTCCTTGGTCTCTAGTTTAATGGTTGTAGCCGACCTAGTAGTCTTTTTCGTTCTCTCAAGGTCTGTTTGTAGATAAAGACGAAATAACTGATACCGTTTTGGAAACTGACACTTAGTGTTATTTGACACCTTTTAAGAAGTTCTCTACCCTTATGGTCTAATGGACTGGACGGAGAACTCTTTGGATATACGTGCAGTCTTTCGTGGTCAATCTTGACCTGAACCTTGTTGTCTGACCAAGGTTTATCCTTTTCGTCATGTAGTTCCGACATATAACAGTGGGACGAATAAATTGAAGATACGTCTCATGTAGTACTCTTTGCGACCCGACCTCCTTCGTGTCCGACCTTTGTTCTAACGACCCTCTGTATAGTTATTGGAGTCTATACGTCTACTGTGGTGGGAATACCGTCTTTCACTTCTTCTTGATTTTTCGGAGAACTACTTTCACTTTCACCTCTCACTTTTACAACCGAATTTCCAGTTGTAAGTCTTTTGCTTGTAGTACCGAAGACCAGGGTAGTGAAGTACCCTTTATCTACCTCTTGTCACCTTTGTCACCGACTGAAATAAAAAGACCCGAGGTTTTAGTGACGTCTACCACTGACGTCGGTACTTTAATTTTCTGCGAATGAGGAACCTTCCTTTCAATACTGGTTGGATCTAACGTATAAGTTTTCGTCTCTGTAATGAAACGGTTGTTTCCAGGCAGATCAGTTCCGATACCAAAAAGGTCACCAGTACATACCTACACTCTCAATCTGATATTTCTTTCGACTCGCGGCTTCTTGACTACGAAACTTGACACCACAACCTCTTCTGAGAACCCTCAGGGAACCTGTCGTTCCTCTA
Organism: Capra ibex; assembly: GCA_006410555.1. Classification (NCBI taxonomy): domain Eukaryota; kingdom Metazoa; phylum Chordata; class Mammalia; order Artiodactyla; family Bovidae; genus Capra; species Capra ibex. The sequence goes on from SJYO01046538.1 coordinate 69,835,730, forward strand.
GGTCAGTCAGGTAGGATTTCTAGTCTGGACCCACAAGTAACCATCCTGATTAAAACTTCGACTTTAAGGTTATGAGACCGGTGGACTACGGTTCTCGACTGAGCAAACTTTTCTGGGACTACGACCCTTTCTAACTCACGTCCTCCTCTTCCCCTGCTGTCTCCTACTCTACCAACCTACCGTAGTGGCTGAGTTACCTGTACCAAACCCACCTGAGACCTTCAACCACTACCTGTCCCTCCGGACCGTACGACGCTAAGTACCCCAGTGATTCTCAACCTGTACTAACTCGCTGACTTGACTTGACTTGACTTGGACACAATAAGTCAAGTAGGAACTCGGATAGAATATGGTCATATATTTTCTCCTACAAGAGCCAACAAGTCACCAATTCTGTGACGTGGACGTGGTGTCCCGGGACTAGTCCCTTGATTCTAGAGTATACGGCACGTGGGGTCGAAGGGGGATCAGGGTGGTTTTTATGTTTTCCTTATTAGAATCTTAAGGAATCACTAATACTGAAGAGCTCATTGACTCAGAAATTTATTAGATCCTTCGTGAACAAAGAAGTTTAATACAATTTGTAAAGGATTCTACATTTGTAAGACAATCAACAACCCCTATCACTATATCAATGTTATTATCGTTTGTAAACATATCAATAAGGATACATAATTCCCGAAGGGACTATAGAGTCAACCATTTGTTAGACGGACGTTACGACCTCTGGACGCAAACCAGGGACCCAACACTTCTAGGGGACCTCTTCTTTTTCCGATGGGTGAGGTCATAAGACCGGACCTCTTAAGGTACCGGATATATCATGTATCCAAACGTTTCTCAACCTGTGCCAACTCGTTGAAAGTGAAAGGATACAGAACCTGTAACAAGATTCTAAAAATTGTATATCACCAAACGTATTGGAGACGTTGTCAAGAGACTTCGTCCATAATAAATATAAAAGGATTAAACCAAATACTCCTACGACTCCAGGACTGTCCAATTCTGCGGACGGGTGCATGAACTAACACCTCACCTCTAAATTTGAGTCCGTAAACCGATATCTTAAACCTACGACCCGGTGACACGAGACGACAGGGAAGTCTCAGGACCCGGGACGGGAGTCTCTCGTAGTCGACCCTTCTGATTGTGTACTTGGGTCAACACGGTGTCATTTCAACTAAATATTTTCATTGGTCGGGGCGATTTACTTTCACTTCATTCTCGTAATAGTGTGTTTTTGACTCTTAAACAACGGTCATCCGAACAAGTTATTCTTCACGATTTTCCTGAAGAAGTCTACCTCCTATTTATTGTTGAGTACTTTTACGACTAAATACCCTTCTTTATTTATTGTAATCTTTACGACTTAAAGACCCGTTTATACTTCCTAAAAACGGGGAAGACCTACCGAGTCAACATACCGAGACGTTATAAGGATTTACTTTTTTGTTTCTTTGTCGCACAATATTTAGATTTAAAGAGATCCCTTTCTGTAGTCATACAGTACGCAAGTACAAAACACACACTATACGGTCACCTCTAAAAGGGTACTTTTGGACCCTTTCTAAACTAGGTCGATTCAGACACTTCTATAAACCGTAAAAGAGACTATCGTGGTCGTTTGGGGTCGTGAAAACTGACTTTTCAGATATACCCGTTACACGGTCAGAGTGGACGAGTCTTGAACGAACATTCTACCGTTTCAGTTCACCACTTTCCTAATCTTATGTCAGACCTTTAAATGATGTCGACCTTCTGACATAGACAAATCCGAGTCGTAGACAAATCCGAGTCGTAGGCAAATCCGAGAAAGGTTAGTGTGTCTACACGACCCTGTAAACACATTAAATTATTGTCATGGACTAGTATAGTAATGCAAGTCAGTTCCTCCGAATACTAAAACCTTTCACAGAGTTCGAATGTGATTGGTGAACTCATACCCCTCTCTACGATGGACACAGCAGAACCTTTTACTGACATTATTCAACGAATACTAGGTCACTTACGATCCACGTCAATATCCTAGTCTTGTAAAGCTACGTAGTATCTACGATATAGAAGTACACCCCAAGTAGGAGTCCAAGACACTCTCTGTCCTGTACTTTGTCTTTAAACTTATGGGTTCTAAATACGAGTCAAAAACGTATATGTATAAAAAAGTACAAAAATGAAATTCGTACAGACATAGAAACATAACTATCGAACAAAGGACATTTCACATAAGTAAAAAAAATAACAATTTTTTAAATAAAATTAACCTCTTATTAATGAAATGTTATAACACTATAAAAAACGGTATGTAGTCATATATAGCCGGTATCGGTATACACACAGAGGAGAGAGGACTTGGTGGGGAGTGGAGGAAGGGGTCATATGAATATAGAATGAAAAATAGGTCAGACTGTTGGAGACGGAAAATTAACTTTATAAAATAGGTAAATGTCAATTACTTTAATGACTTTACAAATATAAATCTGGATAGTGAATACTAAACAAAAGATAAACGAGTGATAAAACACCAAAAAGAAGAAGAAAAGGACGGAATAACACCAATTAACATAAAAATATTGTATACTGAAATTAAGGAGATTATTCACAAATCAGTATGAAGAAACATATTACAGAAATCACCATTGAGATCCCAAAAACAATGTGAAGGAATTGAATAGTGTTACATGAAATTATAACACGGTGAGTGTATTTTATATTTTTGGTAAATTAGGGTAAATACAGATGTATGACACGACAAAAACAATAGATCAAATCAATAGACACAATATTATTTGGACTGTTATGTTACAACATTAATAATAGAATGTTTTAGTCAACAGAAAATTCTTTAATTATTTTCTTTTTTAATAAAATTAGTGTATAAATCGTAAAAATTACGAGAGGTAAGGAAGAAGATGTAGGTCCAAAATAGACCATAGTAAATAGAAGTCAAACTCCTTAATTAATAATAAAGAAAAGTATGTCCAAAAGACCATTGTATTAGAAAATCTAAACGAACAAATTTTAATAATAAAGTGGAAGTAAACAAATTCTCCCAATCGAAAGATCTTTGTTGATAACTTTATCTTTAAATAAATATAATTTTCGTGGACAAAATCCCACACTTATTCTTGGTGCGGTATTGTAGTAGTGTCTTTTATAAAAATTACCTCTTTGTGTCTAGTCCCTGTTTCGTTTCTACAGATGTCAGCGAATATAAGTTGTAACATGACTTCCAGGACCAGTCAAGTTAATCTGCTCCCTTCATTCTCTTTGTATCCGAACTTTCCTTCTGTATTTCGACAGAAAAAGACGTTTACTACATTAAAACGCACATCTTTTAATAAAATTTTTAGAGGTTTTAGACCTGAAGGGACCACCGAGTCTACCATTTCGCAGACAGATGTTACGTCCTCTGGACCCAAGCTAGGGACCCAACCCTTCTAGGGGACCTCTTCCTTTACCGTTAGGTGAGGTCATGAGAACGGACCTTTTAGGGTACATGTCTCCTCGGACCATTCGATGTCAGGTACCGCAGTGTTTCTCAGCCTGTGCTGACTCGCTGAAGTGGAAGGTTTTAGATTATTACTTGCACCAGTGTCTCTCGTCCCCACTCCCTCTCTCTCTTACTTTGTACCTTCTTTTTCAGGTATCATTCTACATATAACAAAACCGGTGGTAAAATTCATTAACTAAAGAACTACGATGTCTAAGAAGACTATTCAGAACGACTTTGGTATCTCTTGCTAGATACGTCGCCTTCTTTCCCTCCTCGCGAAGAAGTAGTAAGGGTGAGGACAACCAGCTCCAAACGGACATGAAGACCAAACGCGTAAGTACTCACGGTTCAACCAAGAGTACTCAGAGTCTTGTAACGTTCCGTCCCTCACTCTCCTCGTCCCACGACAATCCAAAGTACACCCCCTTCGACCAACTATCTCTTAGACTTCACGACGTAGTCTCCCTAGGATATATCATGTAAACGAGTGACGTAGAGGTATGTCCAAAGACTCCCGTCTAACTTCGTTGAAGATCTTAGTTTCAAGGGGATCAAATTTTTGGGTATTCAGTTTTGTCTGGTCTTTTTGGTGTTCGTTACCGTTGTTGTTTATATTGGTTTTATCGAGGAAGGAGGGTAAGAATGTTTTCAGGATCTCAGTACCCAGTCCCTGTTGTTCAAGTACTTGGTTCCTGTCAGAGGGATTTTAGTCTCATCGTACCAATTGTACATTCATAGATCGTACAATGTATATGTTCACTACCTTGGAAAAATTCCATTCGGTTATGAAGGTAATCCAGTTACCTCTTAACGGTTTTCTCGTTTAATTTGTAATGTTTAACACCAGGAACAAGATGATCCACTAATTTTTATGAAACAAGATAATATTTTTATGGTATAAGACAATATCTATTAAAATTTATACGTTTTTTCATTTTTTTTAAAGTCGTATTAAGTAGTCGACCTTTGTTAGTAAAAATTCTAGAACTATAAGTTTTGTCAATATATACACACACACACATACACTCTCTTTAGTAGAAAAAGTCACCGACGTATTATAAGGTACGTCAAATAAATTTATGAGATATTGGTGAACGACTGTAAAGAGAAAACGACAATATTTTAACCCAAAGGGAGTACCGAGTCACCATTTCTTAGACGGATGTCACGTCCTCCGGACCCAAGTTAGGACTTAGTCTTTTAGGGGACCTCTTCTCTTACCGTTGGGTGAAGTCATAAGAACGGACCTCTTATTGTACCTGTCTCCTCGGACCACCCGATGTCAGGTACCATAGAGTTTCTCAGTCGGTGCTGACTCACTGATTGTGTGTGATATTCATTGTGACGACATAATAAATCCGTGTATTGAAAACGATATAAATCCACCAGTTAATATGTTGTAGTTTTTCCTAAATGAAACACCTTTTGAACAAAATTTAAAAGTTCGTTCCTTTACTTTACTGTATCCTTTTTGACAATCTTCTGACAGTATTCATACACCTAATTCGATTTCGGTCCATTACCCTTAAGGTCCCTTTATGACCCCCACTTATAAAAATTGTATCAACTCATATAAACCCTCTATAAGTATATGGTCCCTTGTAATTTCGACTTGTAACTTTCTCTTTATCTAAATAAAAAGTTCTATCTTCCCTTTTCTTTCTTGTCACATTCTTACTTTTTCGCACTTCGACATTTCCTCATGTTACGTAATTCTTTTTCCCCATAAATTACCTTACATATCAAGTACATCACTTTTTTCCGTCTACGACTCAATTCAATTTCCATCAACCCTAGTATAACTACTTCCGAACCTAAAGGACGATACAGTAAACTTGAAATAAAGTATTTAATACACCTTAATAACTTCCATAAACTCGTCCCCGATACCTACTTATGGGTAGGATAGGAAATTCTACCTTTGTATCAAAAATAAGTCGGGGGTACCCACTGTTTTAATTTTGGTCGGAGTAGGTTCATGGGAAAAGGGTCTACGGAGAGCTAACATGTAAACAGAATGACGAAAGACAGGAGTTTAGGTACCAAAAGACTGAAGAGAGAGTTTACACACCATCGGGAAACCTAAGAAGTTTGTACAAACCTACGGGGAAGGAGTGAGTCACTGAACTCAAAGGACGAATCGATAGTCAACGATCTAAAATCACAGTAGAGGTCAAACTTTATTGTTTATATAGGAGAGGTTCGGAGTAACGGTACCTGAGGGGGGCGGGGGCGGGGGGGGGTCAAACAAGTAAGGACATCGTTAGGATCGGTCTTTGGTTGACAGTTCTTCCCGGAATGTCCCGTCTCAACTTATTGACACTGTCTCATATACTGGGAGTTTCGGATTTTATAAACGACAGACCGGAGAATGTCCTTAATAAACGACTATGGAAAGGGTCTAGTTTTGTTTAAGTACCAATAGTCCGTGAATTACCTTTCGTCGATTATACATCCGTGTAAGAACTTTACAAAATTTTAAAGTTCATTTCCTTTTTTATGGTGTTTATGAATACGTTTTATTTTCCAGTAGGTTTTTCCTTATTTACGGTCCGACAGAATTGTAACGGAATATTATCCTCTTTATAGATATATAAGAAGATACCTTCTTTTCAAACACCGGATCGGTTAAATACTGTGAATGTACTTTCGACATCTTTCCGTAGTAGTTTATACGTTTCTATACCTTATATCAAAAGAGTAAATAGAAAGAACTTCTGGATAAGGATTGTAGAGACTCTATTTAGTTTTATTCCTTCAATAATCTTCAGTATCTTACTTACTCCATCATCGAATTTGATTAAGTGTGCATTTTAATAGAATTCAGTGTTGATCTTTATACCACTTTAATTTTCTACGAGGAACCTTCCTTTTGATACTGTTTAGATCTATCGTATCATTTTTCGTTCTCTATAGTGAAACGGTTGTTTACAGATGTATCAGTTTCGATACCAAAAAAAGTCATCAGTACATGTTTACACTCTCAACCTGGTATTTCTTCCGATTCGCGGTTTCTTAACTACGAAAGCTTAACACCACGACCTCTCCTGAGGACTCTCAGGGAACCTGACGTTCCTCTAGTTTGTTGAGTTAGGATTTCTTTTAGTTGGGACTTATAAGTAAATTTCTTGATAACAACTTCGACTTCGAGGTTACGAAACCGGTGGACTACGTTTCTCGACTGAATAAACTTTTCTGGGACTACTACCCTTTCTAAACTCCGTTTTCCTCTGCACCCGTCGTTTCCTACTCTATCAATCTATCGTAGTGGTTGAGTTACCTGTACTTAAACTCGTTTGAGGTCCTCTATTACCTCCTGTCTCCTCAGACCACATGAGGTCAAGTACCCTCAGAGTCTCAACCTAGACTGAATCACTGACTATACTACCTTTCCCTTTGAGATCACATTTATAGAATTCACTAAGAACTTTCCCATTTATGTGTCTTACACTTATTATTAATATTCTATTACTATCATCAGATTCTGTTTTTAAGATACATGATGGTTTTTTATCCTAAACTATTCATTTCCCTTCTTCCTGACTGAGTAAACTTTTCTGGGACTACGACCCTTTCTAACTTCCGCCCTCCTCTTCCACTGTTGTCTCCTACTCTACCCACCTACCGTAGTGACTGAGTTACCTATACTCAAACTCATTGAGACCCTCGACCACTACCTGTTCCTCCGGACCGCACGAAGGTACCCCAGTGTTTCTCAGTTTGTGCTGACTCGTTGACTTGACTTGACTTCATTCCCCTGTAGTATAATACGATTAAAAAAGTATTAAACGTCTCATAGATACAGTCAAGTACCCCAACGATTCTCAACCTGTGCTGACTCACTGAAGTGAAAGTGAAAAGTGAAAGTACGTAACCTCTTCCTTTACCGTTCGGTGAGGTCACAAGAACGGACCTCTTAGGGTCCCTACCCCCTCGGACCACCCGACGGCAGATACCCCAGTGTGTCTCAGCCTGTACTGACTTCACTGAATCGTCGTCGTCATACAGACACATGTACACTTATTATACATAAAACAAGAAAAGATTACCTCCATACCGATTAAAAATTACAACACAATAAAAGTTTACATATCGTTTCACTAAGTTCATATGTATTTATATATAGATGAGAAAAAGTCTAAGAAAAGGTAATATCCAATGATGTTTTATGACTCACATCAAACGAAACGACAAATCATCCAGGAATAACAAATGTATAAAATATATATCATTACACGTATACAATTAGGGATTGAGGATTAAATAGAGAGGGTGACCGGGACGATAGGGGAAACCAAAGATACAGACACTGAGAAAAACAAAACGTTTAATCAAGTAGACATAGCAAAAAAAATCTAAGGTGTTTCTTCCCTATTGTATACTTTAACAGAAAGAGACTGAATGAAGTAATAATACTATTAGAGATCCAGATAGGTACACGTTTACCGTAATAGAGTAAGAAAAACTATCGATTCATTATAAGGACACACACACACACACACACACACACACACACATGTGTGGTATAGAAAAATAGGTAAGTAGATAGTTATCCGTAAATCCAACGAAGGTACAGAACCGACAGTATTTGTCACGACGTCACTTGTAACCTTACGTACATACAAAAACTTAGTCTCAAAAGAGGTACATATACAAATCCTCTCTCTAACTTCCCCATCTACCATTGAGAAAAATTAAAAAATTCTTCGGAGGTATGACAAGAGTTATCACCGACGTGATTAAATATAAGGGTGGTTGTCGTATCCGCTCAAGGGAAAAGAGGTCGTAAATAATAAACATCTGAAAATTTACTACCGGCAAAACTGACCACACCTATTATGGAGTAACACTAAAACTAAATGTAAAGAGATTATTAATTATTATAACTCGTAGAAAAGTACACGGATAACCGACAGACCTACAGCAGAAACCTCTTTACAGATAAGTCCAGAAGATGGATAAAAATAATCCAGAAAAACGTTTATAAAAGAGGGTAAGACACCCAACAGAAAAACAAATACCAAAGAAACGATACTTTTTTGAAAATGTAAATTAATCCAGGATAAACAAATAAAAACAAAAAAAAAGGGGGTAATAAGCTCCTCTGTTTAGGTTTTTATATAACGAAACTAAATACATTTTCTTACAAGACGGACACAAAAGGAGATCCTCGCAATATTGCAGGTCAGTATAAATCCAAAAATTTGATAAAACTCATATAAAAGGATATACCATAATCTCTTACAAGATTAAAGTAACAAAATGTACATCGACAGATCGAAAGGGTCGGGGTAAATAACTTGACTGACAGAAAAGAGGTAACATATAAGAACGGATTGAATATCTAATTAACTGTATTCACACAACGAAATAAAGACCCGAAAGACAGGAAAAGGTGACTCAACATACAAAAACATCGTAAGACAAAACGAATGACGTCGAAACATAATATCAGACTTCAGTCCCTCGTACTGAGGAGGTCGAGGTAAGAAGAAAGAGTCCTAACAAAACCGATAAGTCCCAGAAAACACAGAGGTATGTTTAGTATTCTCAAAAAACAAGAGTAAGAGACTGTCTACGGTAACCATTGTACTATCCCTAATTTAACTTAGATATCTAACGGAACCTATCATACTAGTAAAACTACTATAACTAACAAGGTTAGGTTCTTGTACCATATATAAAGGTAGACAAAGAAAGGTAGAAATTAAAGAAAGTAGTTGTGTAATATCGAAAGTCTTACGTCCAAATAGGGATCTATAAAATAAGTAAAACTACGTCTTCATTTACATAAAATAAGAATTACGACTTTCTCGTTATAGTCATTTTACACAAAATACTTTGAATTTTTATTGGTAACGATATTGAATTTTAACTTACAAGTAGAAGGTTCATCATCCTCTTTTTCTTCTTTTCCTTCTTTTTGATATACCGTTTTTTAGAACACTCTTTCCTAATGACAAGAAACAACGACAAATTTCCGTCGTAATATTCTTTCTGAAACTCTTTCGTCCCCAATACGAAAGTTCCTTTTCGTTGAACGTAGTTATAAAATACCTCTCTACCCTTTTACACCGATAATTCTCCGTAACTTATAAAATAAATAAGTAAGTAATTACTTATAAATAACTTATATAATGTTACATAGGTCGTGATAAGATCCTTATTCCCTATTTCACTATTTGTTCTGTTCACTATAGGGACAAGAATAAATTGAATGTAGGATCAACCCCTCTCCCTTTCCTTTCTGGTTTTTTTCGTTGATAATTATTTACTTACTTATCCTAGTAACCTTTGTACCTGAAAATGTCTGCGTCAACTCTTACTAACACTCGTAAAACATATCTCACACAACATATGTCTCCAAGCCACTGGAGGTACTTTTTTCTGTGAACCCGATTGTGAATTTACTAGACTTCCTAGGTTGTTACGTAGAGAGACCCCCGTCTCGTAAAGTCAACCTCCCTTCTGGTTCACGGTTCCTACTTGAACAGCATAAACTTCCTGTCTTCCTTCCACACACATGGCATCAAATTTTACTTGGACCCTCTCTCACCAAGGTCTACTCCGACCTCTCTTTCTCTCTCTCTCTGAGATAACGTGGAGTAACTGACAACACTATGTAAACCTACATGTCAAATTCCCATTCGGGAACCTTTGTAATTGGTACCGTCACTTTACCAATCTTGTAAGTACCGTCCCTTCCCAGTGACAACGATAGTATATCTCTTTTGAACGTCCCCGTTTTGACTCCCATACCTCCAGTCAATCCAATGACGTCAACATACTCTCTGTTACATTCGAAGTTAGGTCCAACATCGTCGACCGTAATTTTTTTTTTTTTTGTCTAAAACCCGTACAAAAACTCTATTTCCTCTTCTCTAAACGAATATCTAACCTACAAAACACCCCCTCCGTGTATTCCCCTACAATCCTAAACCAGAACTTCTTGACCCACCACTCCGTACAAAACAACTCCCTTAGTTCTTACAACATATTCGGTATAATTAAATCATGTAAGTTCTTCTTCATGTAAGTTCTGGTTTTACCTGAACCGTTCGTCAGTTAATTTACATTCACAGACCGTCAGTCACCGTTCCACAACGATCTACGAATCCGAACCCAAGATCGACCTAATGAATTACTGACACACTGGAAGTTATTCTGAACGAACAGATGTGAAGACGGAGGTTTAGACTTCTTTTAACCCTGCCATCACCATTAATGAAACACACACACACAATCAACGGGTCAGTGCAGGTTGAAAAACGCTGGGGTAATTGACATCACACGGTCCGAGGAGACAGGTACCTTAAGAGGTCCGTTCTAATGACCTTACCCAACGGTAGGGGAAGAGATCCCTTAGAAGGACTGGGGCCCTAAAGGAAGTATACCTACATTGCTACGGTTTTCATCTATGACATTCATTGATAAATAATACCACCGACGGTGTACCATACCTCTTCCGTTACCGTGGGGTGAGGTCATGAGAACGGACCTTTTAGGATACCTGCCTCCTCGGACCATCCGACGTCAGGTACCCCAGCGATTCTCAGCCTATGTTGACTCACTGAAGTGAAAGGGAAAAGTGAAAGTACGTAACCTCTTCCTTTACTGTTGGGTGAGGTCACAAGAACGAACCTCTTAGGGTCCCTGTCCCCTCGGACCACCCGACGGCAGATACCCCAACGTGTCTCAGCCTGTGTTGACTCCGTTGAATCGTAGTCGGTGCACCATTCAAAAACAACAGACGATGAATACGATAATCAATCTTATGTAAACAGTTGTACCACTTTTGGAGTTGACCAAATTTTTATTTTATTAACCATATTATTCTTTGATAATCCATTATACAAAGATTTTAACCAATCAAGTCACCGAGTCCTTTAGTTCCTGAGGAAAAACAAAGTAAACAAAATCGTATGATCCGAAGGGATAGGAAGTGGTAGAGGACCTTAAATGAGTTTGAGGTAACTCAGGTAACTCAGCCACTACGGTAGGTTGGTAGAATAGGAAACAACAGGGGAAGAGGAGGACGGAAGTGACAAAGGGTCGTAGTCCCAGAAAAGATTACTCAGTCAAGAAACGTAGTCCACCAGGTTCATAACCTTGAAGACAAAGTCGTAGTCAGGAAGGTTACTTATAAGTCTTAACTAAAGGAAATCCTAACCGACCAAACTAACGGAACGACAGGTTCCCTGAGAACTCTCAAAAGAGATTGTGGTGCCAAGTTTTCGTAGTTAAGAAGTCTCGAGTCGGAAAAATTACCAGGTTGAGAGTGTAGGTATGTACTAATGACCTTTTTGGCATCGAAACTGATCTACCCGGAAACAGTCGTTTCATTACAGAGACGAAATCGATCAGAGAAGAATTATACAGTCACATAGGAGAACTAATACCGTTGATTTATTATTGTAGATCGCCGCCCCCCACCCCCCGCCCCTCATCCTAACAAACAAGAGTGAGTGGAGAAAGTAAAGTACTTGAAAAATAAAACTTTTAAAATTCGTATTTCCTTTTAACTTTCTTATTAGGAAGAGCGGTTTGGCAAACTTTAATTCAACGTCTATAGTACTGTGAAGTAAGATTTATGAAGTCGAACATAGAGGATTCTTATTCCTATTATAGGACGGATTCTTACCATGCTATTAGTCTGAATTTTAAATGATTTGAATGTATTATAATAAAGTCTAGATTATATATAAGTTTAAGAGGTAACCGGGGGTTTATAGGAAATATAGACAAAAAATTCGGACAAAATAAACAAATACTGAGAAATCAGAGTTGGATCTTGTCAGGGGTATAGAAAATTAAGAAATACTGTTACTACAGGACTTCTCAAGTCCAGAAGATTATTCATGGTGTAAGATCTAAAAACACTAACAAAGGATTATCACAGTAAGTTGACAAAAGAGTGAATTCACATGAACGTCTGTAGTCCAGATCTCGGAGCTCATCTAAATCAATAAAATCCGTTATGTCGAAGTACCCTTATGTCGAGGTACATGTCGTGTAACCTCGTATAGTCCGTGTCACACTCCTACCGGATGATAACTACTATACTTCAAACTAGTGACCAACTCTACCACTATCAGTATAGAGAGGTATCGTTTCCAATATAAGGGACACCACAAGTCGTTAATTAGATCTCTGTTCCCTACTATGAAACGAGAGTATAAGAGAGATCGACCACTAAAGTCTTAGGTGTCTTAACGAATAATATAACGTCCAATGTTTTATCATTACAAGATTAAGACAGTAAAGAAAGTGTAAACAGTTGGAAAAAAAAAAAAAGAAATTTCTTTTCGTGAGGAAGAAAATGAATTTACGATGACACCTCAGTATAAAAATTACAATATTAGTTCATGTCACTAATGAACAAAACAAGGAATTTAAGAGGGTTCAAAACGGTCAACCTTGGGGAAGTTCAACTGAGAAGACACGAAAACTGTAATAGGGAAATCAATAACTCACAAGGAAACGAAAGACCGTGTCATACGACCCTTTCTAACTCCCGTCCTCCTCTTCCCCTGCTGTCTCCTACTCTACTAACCTACCGCAGTGACTGAGTCACCTGTACCCAAACCCACCTGAGGCCCTCAACCACTATCTGTCCCTCCGGACCACACGACGCCAAGTACCCCAGCGTTTCTCAGCCTGTGTTGACTCGCAGACTTGACTTGACTTCAATAGATTCTAATTAGAACAGGACAGGGTCTGTATCTAATCGGTACAGAAATTCTTCGAGAACAATGGAATCAACCCCTGACCGTAAATCTTTGGTTTTATACAACAGTCCCATAAATAACTACTATCAAATAATAAGGAAGACAGAAGAACATGAACTTTCTCGATCCCTATATATATATATAAATATACACACACAACATATATATATATATAAGGTGTGTGTATGTAAATACTAAATACACTAGTATTTAAATATAACTATAAACGTCAAGTTTAAATTATAATGTGACAGAATAAAATGAAATATAAACCTAAAAAGGGACTTTTACGTGTAGAACCAAAGATTATTGTCTATTATATAAACATAGATAGATATATTGTTTAATACATATTATATCGTATATATTTTATATTGTTATCTAATATATTATATATTAATAATACGTATAATATTATGTTTATTTTAACGAATTTTAATATTGTGACTGTAGTCATACTAATTTTTTTTTTTGGGACGAGTCATTTAATCATCTAAAGAAACGTCAAGAAAAACAAGAATCTCGTATATAGTGATTCCTATATGTCAGTCTGTCCATATGAGGTTTCATGTACTATGTTACTGATACCAATACAAAACTCAAAATTATATCTAATAGGTCAACACAAATCAACAAAGTAGACGTAAGAAATCTTCGTTTCTTAGGGAAAGATTTTAGAGACACCGGGGGAAGGATTCAGAGTAACCGTTACGTTACCTTAAAAGTTCTAACAGAAACCGATTATTCACAAATAAAGACTCACTGTAACCCTTTCTACCTTTACTCTTGTTTTAGACCCAAAAACTGTTCCTTCTCTGCCTTCCCGAGAAACTAACCGTGCTAGTGACAGACAACTACTGTTGACAATGTACAAAGATCGGTGAAATGATTTATGTACGTGCACGGGGTGAGAGATGGAAAATGTAATTACAAATTTTTTATGTTTAGGGGTCACAACCGCACCGACACCACTTCTACTATAAAAGTACACAATGACTACTTGTACATTTACCCTTACTTGACAGTAACTTTTTTAGTCAAACTGTTCTACATTTCTTGGTATAAAAATACCCAACCAAATTTTGAAATTGAGGAGACTCGAACAGTACACCTTTATTCGGTTTATTAAGTTTGTTGAATTTACAGACACAACACATCACTTTACCAATTAATTTAGTATTGCGTCAACGAATTACCTTCACATCGAAGTAGTATTTACTATTAATACTTTTGGTACCCCATTGACACATCATCCTTTTACAAATATTTTGACTTACCCCTTTTTTGAGTCTTACGGTCACATACGGGTACGTTATTAAACAAAATTTTTTGATATAGAAATATACTCCTTTCAGATCCTTTCTTGTACCATTTCCCTCCAGTCAACCTACCCCTACTTACATCTATTTAAGAATTAAAATAAATCTTAAAACAATCACAAAAAGTTGATTTTGTTTCCGTTGACTCCCCCTTTGTTAGGGTGTAAGACTTCAGTTGGGCTCTAAATCGACTCGAGAATTCGTCTAAATTTAGAATTTTTTTTTTTTTTTAACTAACATAGACGTTCGGAAAAGTATGGGACGGAACGGGGAAGTTGACCTTTTCATACAACCTAAGGTGTTAATGGGATTGTCTTACAGTTAGCACGGTCACCTTACAGAGTATAGTTTTTTGCTACCTTAAACGAAGAAAGTCGGTGTGTCTCCTTGACGGGGAAGGCACGACGGTCTTTCGAGTCCGACCTTAACTAACGAGCTCAAGAGAGGGGCTCGTGTCAACTTAACTAACGAAAAACTCTTTAAGAGATTCCCTAAACGACTGGTCCACGGGTGACCCGACGGACACAGGGACCGACTTCGTCTTGGACGTCTTCCCTCTACTAGGACCCGAGTAGTTCATCTTCCCAGAAACCCCTCTTCTAGTTAAGACTCTTTACGTTCCGGATCTTAACTTTAACACTCGAACCTTTTATACTATTTCTCTTCCTCGACCTTCCTTGGTAAACCTCTAGGTTTGACTTTCCGGTCCATTACCTTTGTATTTTGGGTCGACTTTTACTCTAATAGTTTCACGTGCATAACACTTCTGTAAAGAAAATATAATCAGAGACCGGTCTCGTGCCAATCGGAGAGGTTGCAAGATTGACAGACACGGTCATTGTCTCGGGTAAGGAGTCAAAAAGACCTGAAACAAGAATACCCTTACGAACACTTAATGTAACCGAAACGACTAAAATCTTGACGAAAGTGACTCGTCGTTAAATCGTAAAAAGGGAAACGAAATTATTTCTTAGAGATATTCTTTATCGGTACCTTTATCGGTACCGTTCTGACAACAAAATAGAAGACATTTCGGTGAAACTTCCGTAGTAGACAACAAAATGAGTTGTAGATTCACTACTAAAGAAGAATGTCGATACACTATTTACGAAAACTCTTAGGAAAAATCTTACGTCACAGTCCTTTTGTAAAAAGAGAAGAGTACTTGACCAATCAAAGGCAAAAGGATACCACTCTTTAAACTTCGAGATCAAAATGAAGAGAAAAACGGAACTCACGGTCCTTCGAGTGTCTATTTATTTTATGAACTTGGATTACATTATGAAGAGAATTGTGAACTACAGTCCGTATTAGTAGAAGACAGGAGTTTTTATAAGACAAAAACTGAGGATCTATGTCTCTTGTTTGACCACCAACAGTCTCCCCTCTGCCCACCCCTCAACCCACTTTTTATACTTCTCTTAATTCTCTACGGTTGAAGGTCAACATTTTATTTACAGTACTCCTACATTATATTTCGTATCCCTTATATCAGTTACTGTAACGTCATTGAAACATACCACTGTCTACCAATGATCTTAATAACACCACTAGTTAAGGACTACACATATTTACAGTTTAGTGATACAACATGTGGACTTTGATTATAATATACAGTTGATATGAAGTTATTAAAAAAATTTTATACGATAAAAAACAGTAGGAAAGTATAAATAAAAAACTAATTGGTCAACTGAAATCACAAGAAACGTAGTGAATTTTTAAATCTTTACCTTTCTCTAATAGACATTTATTTATAAGTTACCCTTCAAATTTCGTCGTTTAATATTATCTTTTCCCCAAACCCATAGTGTGTCTGGACTCAAGTTTAAGAACGAAACGACGAACACTCGGAACAACCGAACTCACATAACGGCTGGAACTAATCGGAAGTTACAGAAGTAAATGTTTCACCTATATTATCCGGTCTATTTTTACATATTATTTAAATGGCACGTCGAAGATCGGATCTTTTCTGACTTCCCTCTATGTTTCCAACAGTCCTTTATCTCTTTCTTGGTAACTTAAAATTTCCCGGTCGCCTCTATCCTGGTCTTCTACTTGATCTTCCATCCAAAACTAAGGTTTTTTTCTTCGTCAAAGAGTGACAATCTAGTAAGTCTACTACCTTTCTCCAAGAACGATGGTGTTCACGACTCGTCTGACATTGGCCCGTCTAAACTCCAAGGATTCCGTCACAAGGTTGTGACCTACCTTGAGATAGGGTTCCCGACACCTTTCAAGACGGGTCGAGAATGACTAGTATAATCGAGTGGGAGTTGGAGAAATTTGAACAAGGATGATTGGTTTGACTAGTATAGTGTGGTGGCAGACTGATCCGTACGGGGGGGGGGGTTTGGAATCTTTCATTCAAGTACTAATAAAAAATAAAAAATCACTACGTAAATAGACTATAGGACGTCCGTGATATCTTGGGTACTTCTGGGACTGGTGTATGTCAGTCGAGAGGTATAACCACCCAAGGTGTGGACACTTAAATTGGTTGGTACCTATCTTTTACAAGTCTTTTTTTAAGGTCTTTCAAGATTTTTCGTTTTGACCTTAAACGACGTTCGGTCGTTGATAAATGTATCGTAAACGTAACATAAAGGTTGATAAATGTATCGTAAATGTAACATAATCCATAATATTCATTAGAGCTCTAATAAATTTTATCCGTCCTCAGACGCTCATCCAATATACGTTTATGATTCGGTAAAATATATTCCCTGAACTCGTAGGAGTCTAAAACCATAGACAACCACCCCCCCACCCTCAGGACCTTGGTTAGGGGACGTCTTTGGTTCCCTACTATATGTCAACTGGGAGCTTGTTGGCCCCAAACTTGACGTACTCAGACGAATACACGTAGGGCGTGGCGGTGCGGGGGGGCGGCGGGCGGCGGGGGGAGGGGCGACTTATATATGGGGTCATCATGTGGTAGGTACCAACCAACCACTAAAATCTTAACGGAAGTGAGTCGTCGTTAAAACATAAAAAAGGGAAACGAAATTATTTCTTAGAGATATTCTTTATCGGCACCCTTCTGACAACAAAATAGAAGATATTTCGGTGGGTTAAGTGTGAAGGACATAAGGAGGGTTTGTAATGAAACTTTAAACTCGCATTTAAAACTAGGGAATAAATGACTCCAGATGGTACAGTTTAGTCATTGCTTTCGGATAGATCAGAGGAACCCTTACAAAAATGTTGGTGAAGAAGAAAAGGTCAAACCAAGTCACCTTTCTCCCTCCGTGACTCCGTCGTGTGTAGAACTAAGTTTGGAGTCAAGGTGAGGGAAGATCGATACACTGGAACCCGTTCGATAAACAGGAAACACTCAGAAACATCCAAGTAGACATTTTATCCGAATGATTACCCCAACGACATTATTTATTTATTTTATTACATATGTTAAGTGTATCGTATCCACCCCGATCTACGTATTATCAATGGGTTATTTAGAATCAAGAGAAAGAAGAGGAAATGGAAGAGATTCCCAAAAAGACTGATGCAATCAGGTCTTACGATTATAGAAAGTAGACCGTTAGTTAATGTTTAACAGGACTTCATAACGTCTCTTCGTAAACTAATAAAAATCGAAGACTACTAAATTATTGAGAAGAGAGGTTGATTTGGAATTTGGGATAAGTAAGTTAGTAAATGACTTATGAGTGAATAAATCTTCACTGATTTATGGTTAGTCACTAACTGTGACATTTACCTACACCTTAAGATAAGAATTCCCTACATAAAGGATCATGGACCGTGTATACGAATAGGTACAGTTTACTTACTGACTGACTTTTGAATTCCGTAGTGTCAAATTCGGACACCGAGTTCTACTTTACCTATCTTTCTGTCTTTCTGACCTTTCTTTGTTTTAGTTAATTCGCTAATAGTGTCATCCGGTCCACTCTATTTTGGTTATAGACTACGTCCCTTAACTGTCAGCTTTCCTTTTTGGACCCTCTGTTAAATCCATCACGAATTTCTAAAATATACCCTCTTACTAAGACCTCTTTGTGAGTAGTCCTTACTAGATCACGGACCGATAATTCCTCAATCTTCACTTTGTTCTAGTTATAAAACTCATAATCACGGGATACAGAAATCCATGGTAATTAACCGTAACCCCTAATGTTTCACCTCCTACAGACCTTCCTTTCTACTCAATTCAGTATTTACACAAACCAAACTCCACAACCACCCTTTAAGTTCCTCTTTATATCTTCATAAACACTCTTTAAACCCTGTTATAGAGTTCTCTATCCTTACATCCGTCTTAAAAAGGATCTTTCTGTTACATCTCTTCTCTTAAAGTCCACCTCCATTGTTCACACGTTTTCGGTTCTCTAATTTTTCCGGTCGTAGGTTGGAATGCGGACAATGTTCATCACACTATTCCCCTTATATCCCACATCCTCCCCGTTTGTCCTCGACTCTGATTTAGATATTCTGTTCTAATCCAGTATTTCCTCGTACATACTTTCTATTTCTTAAGATCCGACAGAACATTCACTACCCTTCGGTAAATTGTATGGATACCGGTCCAATAACATGAATTTTATCTACTGTGTCTGGAGGTCTGAACTAGAATAATTCGAGTCACTGCGAAAAACGAGACCTAATTTTTCAGCGAAAGGAAGGTGACCTTTCTTCTGCTGGAAAGAATGAGATGTGGGAGTCGTTGGAAGAAGGGACTTAAGACTTCCCCCCCCTAGTCAAGAGTTTCAGTAAAGACCCTCTCAGACACCTAACACAACGGTCTTCCCAATTTGGTGGGGGATGTGACTAAAAGTCGTAGAGACCCCCTACATCATCTCCCAAAGAAGTCCTTCTCTGGTAGTGTCTAAAGAGAAGTCTATTCTTAAAGGACCGTGTCTAAGACCTCAAGGTGAAGGATCCCGGTGGGGGAGCAACTGACACCACTGTGAGATAGATTACTAAGACATTACTCTTCATCGTATTATAACGGTAGCATGTAGAGACTTGACGTACACTTGCACAATGGTTTTCTTTCCTTTGAGCCCTTTGGTTTTGTCCTTCCTAAGATAATAGTCCGGTTGCACGGGTGATAACGTCACGATGCTTACGGAATAACCGTAAGGATAAGTGTAGGTTGGGGTCACATTAATTAGTGACCACGTAAACGATAGAGTCCGATGTTTCTATACAGAACTTCGGAAAAGTTCAAAGAAGGTTCGAAGAACGGAACCGTAAAAGGGTTCGACGAAGAACTTCTTGTCGTTCGACCATAAACCTCGTATACCGGTACCAGACAAACACACAAGTAATTTAGTTCTATGGTTACTTTTCTTTCGTCTTTCGAAAGACAGGAAATTTACTTTAACAGTTGGGTCTATAGACGACGGAAAGGGTTTGGGACCGGACTTTACGGACCGTTCACTCCGACACAATATTACTGTCTAATTAAGTATAGCCTGAAACTACCACCGGACTTTTGAAAAAACTGTAGCCAAAAAATCCTTAACGTAAATCTTTTAGTCTTAACTGAAATCGTAGAGGTCAAGAATTGTTGTCGTCCCTGTAGAACGGTATCAACCTCACAGTTGGCGACTCTACTCCTACCCACCCCTTTAAAGTTCCGACAGTGTCGACACACATTGTTCTTCCGTCACCACCGGTTTTGGGTGGTCTTCCCCCGACAGAAGACTGAACTCCGGACACGTGTTTGTTCCGACACCCAAGGAGAACGAGGGAGTAAAAGGGAATGAGAGAGGAGGACGGTACATTACACAGTTTTCGTTTACTTTTAACTCTCCTAAGCCGACTTTTATCTTAACTTAAGATAATCAGTCGGATTATCACTTCCACGTAAACCTTTAAGTCACGTCATATCGATTACAAATGGTGAACTGCTGAGTACGGGGTCCGAGCTTTACGTATTACTACGTTTAATTTTGGGTCGTTTACCTCCTCAACCTTAGAGTTTCTATTGGTATGGATTGCGTCCCAGACTGTCTTGTAGACGAGAAATTAATTAGACTGCATTTCTTCCTTCGTGACGCAATTCTACGTGTCACAAATACTGTTGAGAAAAAACACACACCACTTGGACGAGGACCTGAGGGAGGACATTAACACCGACGAAACATTGAGTGTGTTTCGGGTCGACTTGTTGGGGACAGTCGGTCTTTTCTTTTATACCCGCCTTTCCTCTGACTCGTCTTTTATACTACTAAAGTCTTAAAATTAGTCCGGTCCGTGGTTAGTGTTAAAGGTGAGAATACCCCAACCGGACGGACCCACCATCTTTGAATTGGTCTTATAAAGGAAAACATTATACTCTTTAGTTGACACACAGAGACATGTGTGTATGTGTGTATATAGTTACTGTAATGATATACAGTATAAAATATAAAATATTTCTCGAAACTGTATATCATGTCACCGATTTACTATCCGAAACCCCGATATGACAGACGAACTTAGTAAAGTGATAAAGGATTAGACACTATGACCCAAAAACAACAAGTCAGCAGGTGAACACAGGTTGAGATTTTATAAATGAGACCCAGAGTCAAAGGAGTAAACATATTATCCGGATTATTAAGGAAAAAATCTTCCAAGACTCTAGTTTGGTCAGTTAGGATTTCCTTCAGTCAGGACTTAGAAGTACCCTTCCTGACTACGACTTCGAC
This sequence comes from Capra ibex, assembly GCA_006410555.1. Lineage (NCBI taxonomy): Eukaryota > Metazoa > Chordata > Mammalia > Artiodactyla > Bovidae > Capra > Capra ibex. The sequence continues at coordinate 69,856,935 of SJYO01046538.1, forward strand.
TTTGAGATTATGAAACCGGTGGACTACGTTTCTTGACTGAGTAACCTTTTCTCGGACTACAACCCTTTCTGACTTCCGTCCTCCCCTTCCCCTGTTGTCTCCTACTCCACCAACCTACCGTAGTGGCTGAACTACCTGTACTCAAACTCGTTCGAGGTCCTCAACCACTACCTGTCCCTTCGGAACGCACGACGTCAGGCACCCCAACGTTTCTCAGCCTGTGCTGACTCACTGACTTGACTGACTCTCAATGTACTCATAGTAACAGTAGTGGTAAATATCACGTAATTGACACACGATCCGTATTTACATAATGAAGCAAATGTACTTAATTCAGTAAATTAGAAAGGTTGTTGAGACAGAGTATCAATTGTTCGATAATACACATTCTGAGAATTTTGTCACTGACTATGACTAAAATTTTATGTGTTATTTACAATCGACACTATTAATAGTACTGAAAAATACAGTAGATATTATATATAACAATAAATTAGAAGTTGTGATGGGACACTCTTACCTAGACAACCAAAGGGATGAAGTATCTACGGTCAACTTCGTACCTTTCTAAGTAAGTCCATGGGTTTCGATCTCTGAATCTCTCACTGTCTTGTTCCTAAGGTCGGGGTTTAGTAAACTGAATTTTGAAACACGAAAGTCGGGAAAGAATAAATTTTGCTCCCCCTAACATTTTTAACTTCCCCAATTTTGTTCTCCACTTGTTAAACTTTACGCAACATTATTACAATAAACAAGTTTAGGCAGGATGGTTTAGTTCGTACGAGTCGAGACTTCCTTTTACCTCCAATAGAGTCTACAGTTTTGTGAAGGGACACTTATAATACTAAAACCTGTGACCGGTAAAATATTTAAAGTTATAAGTAAAAACGAGGTGACGACAAACCATAAGGACACCATAAATAAGTGGTTCGTACTCCCATTATAGTGCCTTTGCGCCTCCGTAGTTCTAGAATTAAAACGAGACTGTACCTCAGATAAGGATAAAGTATATGTCCAACCGACAATAAAAGATCGTCTACGAAATTCCAACTATGTATATTTTAAGTGTGTGCTAACTCTTAATCCGTCTCCCCTCCCGATTTCCCTTGTTGTCCTCTGATCACACTCCTCTCTTCACTCTACGAATACACAAAAAAACTGTGACTTTACCTTAGAAATTCACATTCATAAAGTTTCGGGACCGTTGCTTAGGAGGACAAACGACCCACTCGAAGCAAAGTACCACAATAAAGGGGTACCTATAATTCTCAGAAGGACTCTACTCGTGTTCTTCGATTAGTGTTTGTTTGTTTCTCTTCTGACGTTACGAATAAGGGCTGGTGGGACAAGGAAGGTGACCTCCCCCGAGAGAGTTCGGGAAGAGAAGTCTACACTTTTGTCTGGTCTACCCACACGATAGAGGTAGAAAACCGGAAATCGTCTCAGAGACCTTGTTTCGTCCCGTCGTCCCGAAGAACTTCCGAACGAACCTCTCTCTCTCTCTCTCCGACCTACCTTAGAACTTATTTTTACTATCCAATACGAAATTCGACTTATTTTTATTCGATAGACTTCTTATATATCTTCACCGTACACACGACGGAGACCTTTCTAAGTAAAAATAAACAGATAGATACCTATTTCCTCCTTCTATCTATTTAACTTTCCCTTCACGGTAAAGACTTTACAAGTGGAACCGTTTCCCAAACTTTGTTATATTTTTTTGTCGCCGAGAAGGTTTTACTGCCGAAGGGAACTTCAAGCAGGTGGAGAGAAGGACAAGGAACGGTGGGGGACACGGGGGTTGATGGTTTTTTTTTTTTTTTATAAGTTTCGATCGGATCAGTGACACCCCTTTTTCTGTCGCTAGAAAACATGCAACAATATTAATCGACCCGGGTAAAGTAGTAGTCTAATATCTTACCCTACGTCACAATTTTTTTCTTGATTTCCTTCTTTGGTCCTCCTTACTGGTAAAATTAACGTACAAATAAGACAGAAGCGAAAGGGTTTAACCAAAGCAAAGGAGACTCACCCCATACACGGTCCCATAAGTATCCTCGTCCCCCGGTCCCACCTAAGGTGGTAAATGGTCGTAAACTTAATGGAGGCCTGCCAAACCGCCGGAGATTTAAATATGGGAACTTCCGTGTCGTTGTTCGGAAGTAGAGGATACCTTCTCTGAACTTTCGTACGGTCTTATCCTGGAGGCAGGACGGAAGAATCTCAGGACCGTGCATCTTAGTGTGCTCTTTTGTTTTCCGTAAACACTCCTCGGCAGGTCCTTCTTTCTAATTGTTATATTTGGTTCCCCCCCTTTCTCTTTCTTTTCTTTTTCGGGAAATTCTACCAAAACACGAATAAAATTATCTTGAACGTGTCAGAGACTTATACGAGATTAGTTTTGGTTTACGAACAACGACATGTCGCGAGAAAGAAACAAGTGACCATTACGGGTGAGACGAGACTACCCCCACCCCGACCCCGACGACCGAAGAGAGAGGGGGTCCTTATTTGTCGTAGGAGTTCCAATCCCGTGCACCGACTGAACGTTTTGGGGTCCTTTTTGTAGGTAACCGTCGACCTGGAACACCAGGGTAGTGGGGGTCCCGGACTACTTTTGGAACTTCTAATAAAAAAAAGGATACGGAAAACTAGGACTTTATGCATTGTCCTCTTCCTCGAGGAAAAGAGGGGCAGGTAGAGGTAGAGAGTAAGTGAGACAGTCAGGTAGACAAGCAGAGCTACCCCCCGAAAAGAGGAAGGAAGAAGGGAGAAGGGGGAGTAGGAAGGAGGTAGGTGGAGACAGTCAGAGACTGAGTGAAGACCTTTTTTTTTTTTTTGTAGTCCGTCGAAAGTTGAACTAACCAAGTACAACAGACTGGAACTGAAAGACACCCGACCTTCCTAAAGTCAGAACCAAAATAGTCTTAATCGAAAATAGACGTGTCTTCATGGGCTCCTTCAGTGAGTAGAGGAACAGAAAGTGGAATCCGACCGACGGAAGAGGAGATTAAAGACATTGTTGTACTTCTTTTCTTTGTCCTACTAACACTACCAATACCTCTATACTGAAAAGGATATCCCGTCTCCCCTACTTCGGTATTAGCTCAGGACCCGAGCCCTAGTTACAGAAACCCACTGCGACCCACTCCAATAATTCCCTCAGTCCACCGGACAAAACAAAGTGGCGGTCTGTCAAGAAAAGTTTACGAATACCCCACAGGACGTCCTCCCCTGACCCTCCCTTCTTCTCCTGGGGTCTTTGGGTCTCTGTGTCGTAGACGTGGAAAAGTACAACGGGGTCGTGGCACGTCGTGTTTAACTGAAACATTCTAACCGAGCCTTTTACTTATGGGTCCTGTAGTGAGACACAATGAAAGGACACTTTAATGAAAAGACTTACTTTTATAACTTAAGGAAACTTTCGTTCATCATATTATAGAGACCTTTACTTTTAGGACACCTTTAGTGTTTCCTTTCTTCTGACTTCCTATACTTTCGCAATATAGAGATTTACAATCAGTCCGGGACCTAAAATAAAATAAAAAAAAAGGAACTGTTGTTAGTATTGACGAGAAAGACTACAACTATGTGACCCACGACCTTTAGAGGATCTACGAAGATAATGTCTAAATCCAAAATAGATGTTATTTGTCGGTTATAGTAATAGAATTAAATGATGTCGCAAACATACGTAAGCCGTGAAAAACATCAGATGAACGGAACGTTCAGACTGGACGCCTTAAAAGGAACAGAGTTCCCCTTGTATAACTGAATGGCGGTCCGAAGACCAGCAGTGTCTGTCTCGAAGACGACTTGACTGTCTACTTGTCCCGTCTAGGGAGTCTCCTCCATCTCCGCACCTGCTGTCCGGAAGAGTGTGACGTAGTCGATGGACCAACGAGTGGTAATAAGGAGTTTAGTAGAACTCTCTCTGCCGGAGGTGGGAAGAACAACATAACTGTCCGAGTGGTCGACATCTCCCTTAAAGAACGTTTATTTTCGTCAGAGAGATCTTTGTACAAGTGGGAAAGGTAGAAGAGTGAGTATAGTCGAGAAAATCCGAGCCACTCAACTTCGTGGAAGCAAAAAATCCATGTAATATAAACCACAGTACATAAATAAATAAAAAATTTCGTTCCACAGTCAACAGTTGACTTATTTAATAATTTACGGAAAGAATTGAAGAAGAGTCTAGTCATGAGTTTTTTCCGTCCTTTCTCTTCTTGTTTGTAATTCCCTTCCTAGACCTTCGGGTTAGTTCTATTTCACTAAGGGTTCCTTATAATGGAAAGTCATTTCCTTTACCTCGGGAGACGGGTCCACTTTAACAACCGGACGGACTACGACTCGACCCGTCTCGGTGTCTCCTCTACCAACTCTACGAAAGCCGGTACAAACATCACACGCCCCTGGACCCTCCATGACCCACTGGTTCGGTCATAGCTAAAGGTTTTCGAAATCTTTTGAACCGTTACCAAGACTAAAAATTTATCTAATTCACTTTTTTTTTACTCGTTAATATTTTCAACGTCGTTAGGGACCCTTAATCGGTATTAGGGATTCTTGTCTAATACGAGAGTGTAGAAGTAAAGTAAAACACCTAGTTTAAAATCAGTAAATATTTTAGGATATCAGAGCTCATCCCATAAGCTCGACCCACAAAACATTTTGGAATCTCACTTCTACCTTTGTCGAACTACCGAAAGTCAAACTACCGACACATTAACCGTCTCACGACGTCACCGACAGTCTTCCCTCTAGGGACCTCTTTTCCACTTGGACGTCCAGGAACTAGACCAGGCCCCGGTTGTAGAAAAAAACTCTATCCACTTCTGAATAAACAATTTCACCGTCCACTATACCTCGACCTTCCTTAGTATTTATTGAATAGAATATAGTTTTTAATCTATAATTTTATGAGTCTGAGCTCCCTACTGTAAATTGTATTCATACCTATTAAGGTATGAAGTTATATTATTAATACCGAAGTACACTTTCAATTTTGAAGCGTTTTTTCTGTTTACTAACACCATTTGTTTTAGTTACACTTTCCAAGGACTAAGAAGACCGGGGTGGGTTTTGAAAAGACATTCGACACCGAGTCGGGGTCAGTCAGAGAAGTGCCTCCACGAGTTCGTAAGGAAACCTAGAGGGTTTCCTTTCTAATCCTTTCTAACTTCCGTCTTTCTCTTCTCCAAAAGTCTCTTACTGTACCGACCTACCGTAGTAGTTACGGTACCTATACTTCAACCCGTCTGAGGTCCTCTACCACTTCCTGTCCCTCCGGACCGCACGACGTCAGGTACCCCAGTACTTCTCAGTCTGTGTTGACCCGCTCACTTGTTGGTGGTGGTTTTTCTTGAGTATTAATATGGGATGTAAACATATACACCGGTACTGATATATACATGTACCAGGTCGTATATTGCCCGCGATTTTCTTATAAGTACCGAACTCTAAGACTTAGCGAATTTAAGACAACAAGGGAACTCATCAGGTACGGCGGAAGTAATACACATGAAGATAGGACCCTGTAAGGAACAAATATAGAGGAAAACGTCTTTAGAAAGTTACAGAATCATTTTATGATCACTCTTAATTATAGGATTACGTTTGTAGACTATAATTAAAAAAGTATGGTTAGAAGAATTTCAGTAAACCGTTCCACTCTGAGTAGTGACTAATTACTAAGAGTTTGTATGTTTAGATTAAGATTGCAGGACACATAACGTCTAGTTTTTGTGTCCACATGTCTGTGGGGATCTGTACTGGTCAACGACTTAAGGAATGTTTCCTACGGTCGGTTTTAGTTGTACGGGTTTCGTCAAAAGGTCATCTCATTACCACGTCTTCTTTAAATTCTATAAAGTCGGTGAGCTTCCCCTATAGTGATAGAAATAAATTAGATACCAATGAATTCGACCTGAGTTATTCATAAACCCCATTCTCGACCATACTTGTCTTTCTCAACTTTTACTATTTAGTCGAAACAACAGGACGGTGGTAGTACCACTACCCAATATTGGATAGAATTTAGAAAAAAAGATTTTATTTTTGACAATTGTCACTTCGTACACGGTAAAACGAGACACATCGACACCTTAGTGTTCGTCAATTATACCCCTTCTTTTGCCGTTACGTCTTTTTGTCTATGTCACGTTGTAGAATGAACTGTTCGTCATCTCTTTTCTTCGCCAACTTCCTATCCATGATCTCACAACAGTAAGTGGTTGTCAATCTCGGAGTCCATGGCACCATGGGTGGACGGTACCAAAAACGGTGTGTAATGTAACGTAGTACAAAATAAAGTGACATTCCGGATATATTTTAATAGATATATAGTTCATGTATTTTGTGTTTACATAGATCTGGTTTTACCCGGACATATTCGAAAGTATTTTTATCGGTGTCTAGGTGTTTTACGACTAAAAGCCGCCAGGTCCAAACTCTACATTACACACGTCTCATTCACTCGTAGTATCTAAAAAGTCAGAGTTTAATCTTGTAAGAAAAGACCACAGTAGTGTTTGGTCGTCACACATACCTTAGGATCATAATTGTGGGTTCGATAAAGAGAAGTTTAATGAGAATCGGTTAATCGTCGGTTCTGTAAGAAACGGTCTAGTACACAGAACTCAATCAAACCTTTTGTACACGTAGTTTGTAAAGGAAGGAGGCAGGGTAGGAACTGTGGAAGGAAGAAAGAGAGGTGACACTATCCACGACACTGGGACCACCCTTTCTTCTCTACACCTCTCGTTAACAGTGTCGCGTCACGCAAGACGCGGTAGTAGAATTTCCATATACACCGTAAAGTGCCCTCGTGTCTAAACCCCTTTCCCAAACAAGTGTCTTCCAAAGGACTTTATCTTTAATCCAACTCAGAACTTCGATCAAAAAATAAAAGTCCTAAGTCTACTTTGTAGAAATCTTCCGGAAAAGGATTGAAAAGATCGTGAAGAAATTCCGTTCCCCAGGGTTTGGAGGTCTTAAATTACGGACTATTAGACTCTACTTCGACTACATCATCATTATCTTTATTTTACGTGTTATTTACATTACATTAACTTAATAGGACTTAGGTGAGAGAGGGACTGGGGTAGGGGATAGGGTCAGACACCTTTTTAACAGAAGGTACTTTGACCAGGGACCACGGTTTCTCCAACCCGTGGTGACGGAATTCCATGTTCGTTTCTCGATTTTAAATGAAAACACCGATTCAACCGACTAAGAGAGAACGAAGGACAATTAAGACGAAAAGTAATCTTTATTTAAACTTTTTAGGTTTTCGTACAATTAGACCAACGATTCGAGTTAATAACTTTTTCTTGTTCAGTTCTAAAAGAACATTCCTTATAACTCGTTTATTCACCTTCGTTTTGAAGAATTACCGCACCACCACCGTTTACAGAGAACCCTTTCCCTTAAGGCAAAAAAAGACAGGAGCCTCTTCAATCGTCCCCACCTTCTACGGTATCATCTCATAAACCTTCCGGAACGGATGTCGACATGTCGAGTCAGTGGTGACTGTCACACTTCCTCAAAACTCCTCCATCTAACGTGGGTCTACCCCCTCCTTATCGTCTACTCAGTAATTATAGTATACACACAATGTTATTCTGTCGAGTCCTAGACCTAAACTTCGTGATTCACACACAGTAGGTATGGAAAGAAACATGTCATTACCTTTCTAGACCATCTCGACTCGTCTTTTTTACATCGTCCTTTTATTGTCCTGTAATCAGGCTAAGGACTAAGTAGTCAATAATTATCACACTGGAAAGTAACGAATAATTTGGAAATCCTGAGTGTAAGGAGTAGTCACGTCACGATCCCCCATTCCCTGACCATATAATTCAACAGAGATTATTCTGATATTGAATTTTAAAAAGTGGTTTAACGTTTTCCTCTCAAGTCAAATTAAGGACATGCAAGTGACGCACATGAAAAGAGGATACATTAGAAAGGACATCTCTACATTCGTTCGTATAGACCTTTCCTACATCTTCCGTATAATATGGGGTCTCGATTATTCCCAAGTGATTAAGAGACAGAACGTAGATGCATGGAGTTTGTAGATGAAAGTTTGAAGAACAGGTTTGGGTAAAGGTTAATGAGTGGAAGTTCGTAAAGGGTAGAATCAGTTAAGAGTATCAACAGACTTTTATAGTCCGCATAAAAGTGGAGGTAGGGAACTGAACAAAGGAATCTTTCAAAACATGGATTCACTGGGGACATAAGCTTAAGTTAGGTAGGAAGTGCCGGGTAGTATACCCTTGCATACCCTTGATGGAGACACTTGGTTTAGACTGACGGAGGAGGGACTTCGACTCTCCCTAGAGTCGAGAGGACGTCCGGTCGGTAGAGAGAATTGTTGTGAATTGAACGAAAGATGGAACACAATCTAAGTAAACAGATTTATAGACAAAGGAATAATATCTCCCTGACCTGGAATAATTACACATACAAGGGTCTCGAATAGTCTTACGAACCTTGTACCACTTGTCAGTCAAATAAGACCACATTACGCTAGTCCCTTTCTAACATAAAAAAAAAAAAAAAACTGTCCTTTCATCCCAAATGACCACCCGTACTCATTCCACCCCTGTCGCGGTTCCACGAGCACTCAAGTCCCGGGTCGTAAACAGGTCTCCCGGTGCTAATCCCTGCATAAACTAGGGTGTCGGGTAGGTTCTACTCGACGAAACGATCAGTACAAAAGTTTAAGTAGGTGAAATTTGAATTACTTGGGGGTGAAGAACTTCTACACCGAGAAGATCACCGGTTCCTTGAACTGGAACCGGGACACTTCCCGGAGTCAGTACACGAGGAACAAGATTTCGAACCATACCTACCCGGATTACTGAACAGGTTACACTTGGGACCGGTGACACAGGACCCCGAAAGGTTTTAACGGTGTGTATGGAGAGACCTCGGACCTAACCTCTGTCGTACGGACAGTACTTACAGGTGACCTGATAGACAGACAGAAGTTCCAGGGAATCCCGTTGGACGTACCCGTTATCCGACGCATGTGATGACTCTTCCGACGACAAACGTCGACAACGTGTGACCCGGGGGTACTCTCTACCACAAAAATCTACCTATCAGTAAGTCTCACTTTCATACTCGGGACAGTGGTCGTGTTCCGACGTGTACTAGAAAGGGTGGAAGACGAGGTCGGTGTGGCCAGGTGAACGAAAGACGACTGCCTCGACCAGGTCCGGAGAAGGACGGAATCCCGTAAACGAAGTCTACGAAGGAGAGAGAGGTTCTAGAAGGGGTCTATTGTCGTGTAGGGACGAGAGTGAAGGTAGACTAAAAACGAGTCCCTTTCAGTCTTGAAGAGACTGGTGGAAAATTTTTTACCGTTAAATATGTTGAGAGGTAAGAAAGAGAGAAAAGAAACAGAGGTATCGTAAGTACTAATGGACTGTGTTATACATAACTAAACAAACCGTCGGTAATCACCCGGGATAGTCTTACCTTCCAACCATCCCGAAAGGGGTGTCGCAGATGTTGATACGGACCACGTGTCATTTGGGACGTTACAGAATGGAGGTCGTAGACGAATAAGAGTAGTCGTACAGAATCTAAAGAGATCTGAGTTTGGTAGTTCTTCGGTCGCGACGAAAGAACGAAGGTTCGGGTGTGGAGATGAGGGGGTCAGAGAGAAGACGTAGTGTCTGGAACCAAATTCTTGGAGACTAGACTACCTCGTCCTTTTATACTTGATGTCTTCATCAGTATCCTAAGTACCATATGTAATTTTCTTAAAGTTCCCTATTTATTGACTTCTTTTTTTTTCATTTCTATACACCAAATATATCTCTTGGAGTATTAGTCTTTGTCTCAACTTACTCCGGATGAACAATAGTTATTATGTAAAATCAAATTTTCTTCCGATTACCGACCACAAGTCTAACCCGGGTATTGAACTTACTCTAAGTCCCTATGTGTCTTTGAATGTATTCATCAAAGGTACACGTTCCGTACAATACATGAATTTCCCCGAAATATCTAAGGTGACAATTCTTAAAACCCAATTACTATACCACGTAAGAATAAGAAACCATTCTTTAGGAACCTTTACTAGGTAATTTGAAATAGAACTAGAACATCTCATTAAATTGTACATTCTAATTTTAACAAGAATCTAAGTTACCGTTAATATTGTCCAGATGAAGAAAATCTTATTGGGACTAGACGTGAGTCTTGACATTTATAAACTTTGGTGACCGGAGAATCAAAGATAAAAACTGGTTAAAATACACAACCAAAGTCCCACCCCCAAAAGTATTTTTAGAATTTGTCCGACGTGGGACCAGTTTATCCAGTATAAACTGGATAAACCGACAATCCATGAGTACAACCTTTTATGTTCACAGTTCAGTTCCCGAAACTTCTCTATTCTACGTACCCACTTCATCTCCCTTTTCCTCTTCCCTTTTAGATAACTCGCTCATAAATAACTCGTAGAAGATACGTGTTCGTGACGGACCCATCACTTGTATATTTCTATTAATTCCCTACGGAGGACAGGAACTCCCTTAGTCACAGATCTAAAATTCAGATCTCCTACCCCCAACAAGCGTCTTTACTTCTTCTTTCGTTCCCTGTGGTTCACCTAATTTCTAATCTTCAATTCTGAACCCGAACAACTTAAACTCTACTTTCGTTATGTAGGTTTACCAGTAATGGTACGAAAACTTTACTCGGTCTTCAGAACACCCCTTTTACGTCCCTTATTTACTATCTGGTCGTACTGTACCTACACTTTTCAGACAAAAGATAACTCTTCATATGTAAACTATGAAGCACCTACCCTCTTCCCATAACCAAAGAAAAAAAAAAAGAAGAGCAAAAAGGGTTAAATTCAATCCTGAAGAACGGTTCAAAGACGAATCCTTAAGACTTGACTTGAAGTTTACAAATCCCCGAAGACAGAATTTGTGTAAACCTCAACACCGAAGAACAAGTTCCTTCTTTTGGGGAAGTTCATGTAGTTTCTCGACATTCTTTTTCTATGTCACACAACTGTTAAACACATTCCCGTAGTTTTGGTCTTCATAAAGAGACGACATGTGTGTATAAAGTTTCAATTCCCCCTTTCCAGAGACCACTCTCCGAAGACAACGACACAATTTGGGGGTTATGAACCCTTTATTGTGTAGGTAACATGGTTTTTATACTGAACTTAGTGGATCATTAAAGTTCGGTTCCAGATCTTCTACAAAAGGGACCATCCATTGGACACTTATTAATATTCCGCAAAGTAACGTCCCAGGTTCATTCTTCTCAGTCCCGTATCTTAGTTCCTCTCCTTACAACAGTCTTGTAGGACCCGGTAAACTGGGTCCCTGAGTCCCTTTGAGGAATATTTAAGTCAAAGTCCGTACCACCGGTTCTAGAACACTCCCCTACTACAGTGTTTTAACGAACACAACTAAATTCAGGGTAAAGAGAGGAAGTAAGAAAACAATTTCACCCATGTCTTATTTTGGGTGTAGATGTTCCCCACAAGTCAAGTCAAGTCAGTGAGTCAACCCAGACTGAGAAACGTTGGGGTACTTAGCGTCGTGCGGTTCCGAGGGACAGGTAGTGGTTGAGGGCCTCAAGTGAGTCTGAGTGCAGGTACTCAGTCACTACGGTAGGTCGGTAGAGTAGGAGACAGTAGGGGAAGAGGAGGACGGGGGTTAGGGAGGGTCGCAGTCTCAGAAAAGGTTACTCAGTTGAGAAGCGTACTCCACCGGTTTCATGACCTCGAAGTCGAAATCGTAGTAAGGGAGGTTTCTTGTGGGTCCTGATTAGAGGAAGTCTTACCTGACCAACCTAGAGGAACGTCAGGTTCCCTGAGAGTCCTCAGAAGAGGTTGTGGTGTCAAGTTTTCGTAGTTAAAAAACCGTGAGTCGGAAGAAGTCTCAGGTTGAGAGTGCAGGTATGTACTGGTGACCTTTTTGGTATCGGATCTGATCTACCTGGAAACAACCGTTTCATTACAGAGACGAAAACTTATACGATAGATCCAACCAGTATTGAAAAGAAGGTTCCGAAGGATTTAAGATTGGACCCGAGACTTTGAATGAACAAGACTGAAACCGGATCAATGATTTCTAGTAACACAGAGTCAAAGGCATAGACGATTCCTCCCTATTATTATCATTAAATACAGGGTATCTATCTTTCTCATTTAGTCTCTTACGTCCATTTTGAGGATCGTATACGGATCGTATATGTATTATTCATGAGTCATGTATCGAACACTAGTATCCTTTGAGACACCTTTTGGAACACTCAATACTGGTTTCTCACATCTGACTTAATCGTCTCTTTCAGACTTCACACTAAAACTTGACGAGACTGGATCTATGGGACTCATCTGGAAAGTATAAAGACAAGAGATCAGCTCACGTTACCATGACCTAACACGTCACAAACCTTTGGTATACCCCTTGTCGTCGTTGAATATGACTAGAATGGACCACCGAGTCTACCGTCTCTTAGACGGACGTTACGTCCCCTGGCCCCAGGTTAGGGACCCAGCCCTTCTAGAGGACCTCTTGCCTTACCGAGGGTGAGTTCATAAGAACGGACCTCTTACCTCCTAAGGTATCTGTCTCCTCGGACTGTCCGATGTCAGGCACCCCAATGTTTCCCAGTCTGTCTTGACTTACTGATTCGTGTGTCGCTGAATAAAACAATTGTACAGTCGAGCAAGGAGTCGGAGAGAGATACCTCGAACGGAAGGAACTTTATCTACCCGGAGGTTTCGTCTTGGGAACCTTCTCACAACCTTTGGACGGGATATCATTAGGCGTTCTGAAAGTTCGGGACTGTCATATCTTCTAGAGTTAACTTATGACGACAACTCATTCGTCTTAGACTTTACGACAAAGGTTAAGAGAACGGGTTTATTTGAATGTACTCCAAGTCTGGACTTAATCCGTCATTCTCAACGGTCGGTACAGAGGAACGCGTCGGAATCACTCCCACCTCCACGACAGGAACTGTAGAGACACTTACTACTTAGGTCAAGTAACGTCAAGAGAAAGACCGACGACAGATCTTTGAAGAGATATCTCTTCAAGGTTCCTTCCTACACCGATACCAGTAGACGTCACGTTGGTCTCTTTTTCCCTGTATTGGTTCCGATCTGACTCAGGAAATCTTGACCCCAGGGGTTGGGGATCCGGTACCTGGTCATGGTCCGACGTGTCTCCTCCCCTTACCACCCCGTCACTCGGTTCGCAGTAGGCATAAATGTTAACAAGAGTGGGTCTACCCTGGTAGATGAACACCCTGCTGTTCACGTCCCGAGGGTGACTAAAACGTGACACTACTAAACATATTAATAAAGTAATATATAGTTAATTTATTATCTTTATTTCGTGTATCACATTACTAACTCAGTAGGACTTTGGTAGGGGGGTTGGGATCAGGTACCTTTTTAAAAGAAGGTACTTTGGTCAGAGACCACGGTTTTTACAACCTCTGACGACGAAATCTTCTGAATACACGATTTTTATACACAGGGTGGAGGTCGGGATGGTGATAAGGGGTGTAATATACGTTACTTTTCGTTTACATTTAATATTTTAACCAGAACAAGTCAGCGGGCCACACAGACTAAGAAACTCTGGGGTACCTGACGTCGTACGGTTCGGAGGGACAAGGAGTGATAGAGAACCTCAAACGGGTTCAAGTACAATTAAGATCGGTAGAGTAGGAGATAACGGGAGAAGGGGAAGAAGGGAGTCAGAAAGGGTCGTAGTCCCTGAAAAGGTTACTCAGTAGACGAACGGAGTCTACTGGCTTTATGATCTCGAAGTCATAGTCAGGAAGTCACCTATAAGTCCCAACTAGAGGGAATTCTAACTGACCGTACTAGAAGAACGACAGGTCCTCTGAAAGTACTCGAAAGAGGTCGTGGTGTCAAGTTTTCGTAGTTAAGAAACCGTAGACGGAAGAATACCGGTCGAGAGTGTCGGGATGGACTGGTGACCCTTTTGGTATCGGAACCGATATGCCTGGAAACAGTCGTCTCACTACAGAGACGAAAAGTCGTGCGACAGATCCAAACAGTAGTGAAAGGACGGTTCTTCGGCAGCAGAAGACTGAAGTGCGACGTAAGTGGTAGACGTCACTCAAACCTCGGGTTCTTCTCTCTTAGACAGTGACGAAGGTGGAAAAGGAGAAGATGAACGGTAAGTCATTACCCTGGCATACGGTACTAGAATCAAGAAAATATCAATCAGAATTCAGTCGAGAAAGTGACAGGAGGAAACAGGAGTAGTTCTCCGAGAGATAAAGGAGAAACTAAAGAGGGTAATCTAACCACAGTAGACGGATAAACTCCAACAACTACAAAACGGACGGATAGAACTAAGACCGAACATTGAATAGGTTGGACCGTGGAGTATTACACGAGTCGTATATCCAATTTGTTCGTCCCACTGTCGTCTGTCGTGACAAGACATGAGGAAAGAGCTAGAAGTTGGTTAGTCGACAAGGTATGTCCCAAGACTGACAACGAAGAACTGGGCGTATGTCCAAAGAGTCCTCTGTCCATTCTACCTGACCACAAGGGTAGAGAGATCCTCGAAAGGTGTCAAACAGTACCAGGTGTGTTAGTTTCCGAAATTGAATCAGCTACTTTGTCTCTATCCCCAAAAAGACTTTAAGGGAACGAAAGCGATATTAGATCGTTTACAACCGTTAGACTAGAGATCAAGGAGAAGGAAAAGATTCGGTTTGAACCTGTAGACCTTCAAGAACCAAGTGTATTACGATTTCGGATCGTACGTTCCAAAATTCGGACTGGAATGATCGTACCCCCTAATCACGTTAACAGGCTACCAATCGTGTAAGAAACCATGAGGGGAAGAACCCTTAACTAGGTGACCTCCTCCCTTACCGTTCGGTGGAGTCATATGAACGACACTCTTGTAACACTTGATATATTTTCCGGCTTAATATTTGATTCACATAGGTTTAGGTCGTTTCAAGAATAAAAGGTACTATAAAATTTTTACACAGATGTGTAATTTTTTTTTTTTAGGGACAAAAACCACGAGTCACGTTTACACATGGTAAGTAGTAGTTTGGGACTGACCAATAGCTCCACTAGGACTGGAACCCTAGTGGTAGGTATCTGTCACACACTCCACAGACCTTTTACTGACAGGGAGACTATTTGCTAATATTGATTGACTCACCCAGTAAACGATTTACAAACAAAAGGGGTTTTCTTCCCGTCTCTACCGTCCTTTATTCCCACTGTAGAGGAACCCTCATGATCAGGAGTCGTCTTTACCGTGTGTATTCTGAAACCTCACTCGTGTCTCAAGTCTTGAGACCTTAATTGGAACATTGACCAAAGAAGATGAGATCAGACTGAATAAAGGTTATCTGATATAACAACGACCTCACTTTAGAAAAAAAATTTACACTGGTATATTAAAAGATAAATTTTACGAATTACACTTCAGAGTAACGGATGTCTCATTTCTCTTTGAGGAAGGAAACGTGGAGTTCCAAGAAAAGTTGGTGAAATAGGATGGATAACTTAAGATAATTATAGGGAGGGATACCGGGGTTGACTGGGAGACGAGATCGGTATGTGTCTATGAGAAGGATTAGAGATTTAACAAAGGTAACGAACGAAGAGACAAGGTGAAAGTGGGTGGACCATTCGAAGGTTAGTAGAGAATCTTGGGTCGGCATCCAGGGAAGGATACCGGACTGCAGGGACTAAGACATCCACCTGAAAGAGAGGAAACACGGGACTACGTGAACCAAACTTGAGACACCAGTGTAAATACGATGTCGGAAAGTCTTTACCACTAAAGGCACAGACATAGCAGAAACGTTGACACTAAAGGAACTCCCGACCCTGGTACGGAAAAGTGAACTCATAGAAGTAACTGAAATGTCACGGGTTGTGTATCATCTACGTCTTCTTACAAACGACTTATTTACGTCATTGATCAGTATTTGACAGTGATTATGTGACTATGGATGAAGGTGCTTCCGGTTTTGTCACACCGATCGTGAGTCAACTTACTTACTGACTCCCTTACTCTTCGAGTATCTTGACAATACTTTTAGTCTTACTTGTGGTGTCTTTGAAACACTTGGTACTTATCCACCCGGACCCGCTCCCCGATAATGACCCTAACGTTACTCGTGTCAGGAGACCAAAAGTATCGTCACACTGGTACACGTTTTCCGGTATCCTCGGTCGAAAGTGGACGGACGGACAGTGGGGTCCATTCCTTTTCCGTCGCAAGGTAACTGACCTACACATTACCCCACTTTCACTTGGACGACGATAAAGAAAGTGTCGAACACTTCCGGCACTACTTTTCTAGACTCTCTGAGAAAGCGGGACCAGGACCTTCTTCTCACAGTATTTACAGGTTAAACGGTGACTAACGGTGTAACCGGGTCCCTAAGATATCGTTGTTCAGTAAGTTTATATCGATTGATCTTCATGTGTACAACCCCTTTACGGAATCAGAGAGAATAAACAGACTCATCTTTTTAGACTTATTGATTTTGGTATTAATCACTTCGTTGATAAGATCCCAAAGTCTCAGTCTGTGTTCACTCGTTGATTCGTGTGTATGTGTGTGTGTGTGTCTTTGTACTCACCCACATAACAGTTGTAAAATCCCTTTTGTCGAGTCAGTCCAATTCTATAAAAAGGATTTAGTGAGACACACAGTCAGTCCAAAGTGATATGACAATGTGACTCTATTGTTTGTGGGGGTTACAGAGTGACAGAACTTTGTTATTCGGACATAAGAGTCAGTATAATGTAGGGTTCACTTCATAGACTTTCGTCGAAACTGAGACGGGACACACAGAAGATATAAGGTCTTGGGTCCGACTTTTTATCAGGACTAAACCCCATATAATAAGAGTACTCACGAAGGGAGGACCGAGTCTACCATTTCTTGGACGGACGTTAAGCCCTCTGAACCGAAACTAGGGACCCACCCCTTCTTGGGGACCTCTTCTCTTACCGTTGGGTGAGGTTATAAGAACGGACCTCTTAAGGTACCTCTCTCCTCGGACCACCCGATGTCAGGTACCCTAGTGTGTCTCACCTGTGCTGACTCACTGATTGTAAAAGTGAAAATAAGAGTACTCTCTCTATTTTCTTGTTACCGGGTGGAGGGTTTCCGAGAACTTCGAGAAGTCAACACTGTAGGTAATGAAGTTGTGTGTTCGGGAACCGGTTTCGTTCAGTGTACCGGTTCGAACATCAGTTCTCCTATTCACTCCTGAAGAGGGTACTCTCTGTGGGTTCAGGGTACCGTCACCTGTCCTTACTTACTAACTCTTTCTTATTAATCCTAGTTGTTCTTTTATTGGATCCTTAAGTGTCTCGATCCAAATTTTGATTTCAAAAAGGATTAAGCTTAAGGTTCAAGAAAGGTGGTATGGTTCACTAGAGACTACCCTTGGAGTGACGTCTAAATAACTCAAACTACTGTCCTCAGGACTCATCTTGAGATTCCGAACTAAGGACTTTCACGTCCTCTTCCTCCTTGATTCCTGGGGAGAACAGTGAATTCTCTTGTCCTAATGTTCACGTATAGTCCCTTCAGGACGGGACAACAGACGGTCACATTAACCGTACTTTTTGGATCCGACAGAGACGTCGGGAATGACGAGCTCATTTAGAGGGTGACATGGAGGGTAATGGAGAGCGAATTTCGTGACTAATAAGGAAATAATCTGGAGTCGGTGTTCATCCGGTACTTAAAAATACCGAAAAGGCCTAGAGTAATCCGTTACTCTTAGTAGGTAAATTTGTGTCAGTGATTTGAGATGGTGTCCAAATACTGGACTATATCGTAAAGTGGTGGTAAACTTTCTTCGACGTGGGTGAGTAGGGAAGAACCCTGTAAAACAGAGGAGGAACTTTCTTCCTTTTAGGGTTGAAGAGTAAAAGTTGGGGGAAGGGGGTGAGTCACTAAGGAAACTCTACACCGGTCCAACTTTACGGTGGTAACTGATTTCAGACTTACGGGGTAGAAACCCTTAGTGAAGATGGATCCCCCTTTTAATGACGTTTGAAAGGGGTCGGAGAAGGTTAAGGGAACCTTGGAAGTAAGACACATTAACTACACACGGAAGTAACCCGTCAAATAAGTGGTTTGTAATTGACACATTGATGATATATAGGCTGTCACACGGTCCGTACTGACTTGAAGACCAGTATGACGGTACCCGACGGAAAGACACTCCTTCGTTCCTTGCTCTCTTTTGTGACGACTAAGAACTTCCTGAAGTTTAGTTAAAGTACACATAACAGGACAAACTGATACAGGTACTGGAAGTGGTAACAGGTCTTAGTAGAGTGGAACTTGTACCACGTCGATTTTACAGGAACTCAAAACAGACCTTGAGTTCTCATACCGACTCGTGGTAACCCACATACTGAGACTTAGGTCTCGAAACAAGGCACCTCTTTCTTTGAGCTAGAGGTTTCGTCAAGTCAAAGACTTTTATTGGTGACATAAACGACGATCGCTTGATAAAACTTCTTGTAGGACGGTAGTTCAATTGATGAGAATCGAAGGTGTATTACTCTAAGAAAAGGGGACTCAAAAAAGGGGGTATTTAATCTCTGTAAGTATAGGTATCAATGACCTGAAAAGGAAGACCTAAAAGTGTCTATGAAAAGTTGAGTTGTACAGAGTTTCGTTTAAGTGATACAGGGTGTAGATGAATGAGAATTTAAACGAGTAGAAGAAAAGAAAGAGAGAACCAGTCACACGTTCAGTAAATGCGTAAGTGGACGTAAACATTGGACCCTCTGTCGGAACTAAGGAATAAGAGGGATTAGACGGGGTCAGTTAGTCAATGACTCGGGACGGAAAGAACGAAAGAATCGTAGAAAGTTTATTCATTACAGGTGAGGTAGTGACGACGGAGACGGAGAGGAATGGTCCTAAGGACGTCGTGGGAGAGGTTGACACCAGAAGAACGGAGATCCGAGTGGGAGGAGGGCGGGTAGAATTAGTCATAAAGGTCTCACTGGAAAGATGTGAGTTTAGATTAGTACAGTGAGAGGAAATATTTCGGAGACAACCAGAAAGTCACACAAGTCGTCTTTCCGGAAGAAAAAGTCGTGTCTCGTTGTTTTCGGATTAATCTCCGAAGGGTGGAGGGTGAAGGGATTAAGGATGGGGAGTTTTACATACAATATTTGTTTAACACAGTTGAAGATACGGATAAAGACCTTTACTCGGAGGTAAAGGGGGGTGTATACGATATAACGGAGAGAAACAGGAAGATCTTCTGAGATAGGGGGGGATTTCCGCGTTAAGCTTAGAAGAAACACTTCCTATGACGGAATGGTAGAGAAATCCCGCTGTCTAGGGAAGACGAAAACTCGAAAGTGCCGTTGAACTTGGAGTTAATTAAAAGGTCAAAAAGTAGAGGAGAGGATTTGACGGTCGAGTCACCTTGTATCTGGTACAGAATGTTATGTCGGAAACAAAAGTGACGAACGAATCTGGACAGTACCTAGAATAGACTAACTAGGAAGTTGGCAATCTATCCGGGGATAATAGGGTAAAATGTCTACTGTCAGTTCAAATCGTTTACATAGTTCTGACACGTCTACTATTTACCTTCCCAACCTCCAGGTTCGGTTCACAGGGGTGACGGTGGGTGAGAATCGATTATCCACAGAGTCATCGTCGTCAAAGAGGATACACCTGTCTTCACCGACTCGTCTTCCGAATAGACCAACCTTTTCTTCACATTGACTGAAAGGAATTTCGAAGTGAACGTTCTTCTCATGTCTCCAACACAAACCTAACACAAGAAGTAACGACACCTCTTCTTTTACCGTTGAGTGAGGTCATAAGAACGGATCTTTCAAGGTACCTGTCTCCTGGGACCGTCCGATGTCAGGTACCCCAGCGTCTTAGCTTGTACTTACTCTATTACATACACAATGTAACGACATTTATAACATTACAAAAGACTTCAATAAAAATAGAGTATGGACCATATACTAACTCTTTTAAACTTAACGGATATAATTTTCAGGACAACAACATGAGTAAAAAAAGACAAAGACCTTCCTCCGAGGTCGGTCGTCTATTCTTACAGTCCTCCCGGAAACCGGAGAGACCACTCCGACAAGAATCGGAGTCTTGTAACGGTCCACATCACATATTCGGGTCGGACTTCGAGTAGTCTCACCACCACAAGTCAACACAGGCTGGGAAACGCTGGGGTACCCGACGTCGTACAGTCCGAAGGGACAGGGAGTGGTAGAGGTCCTCAAACGGGTTCAAGTACAGGTTACGTAGTCACTATAATAGGTTGGTAGAATAGGAGACAACGGGAGAAGACGAAGACGGAAGTTAGAAAGGGTCGTAGTCCCAGAAAAGGTTACTCAGTCAAGAAGAGTAGTCCACCGGTTTCCTAACCTCGAAGTTGAAGTCGTAGTCAGGAAGGTTACTCATACGTCTCAACTAAAGGAAAGTCTAATTGACCAAACTAGAGGGACGACAGTTTCCCCGAGAGTTCTCAGAAGAGGTCGTGGTCGTGGTTTTACGAAAGGGAATCCCTTTATGGACTCCAAGACCGGAGTCCGATTAACGTTCACCAACAGTCTACACAGGTGTAAAGACGAAGATTTCTCATTTTAACGACGACGACGACGACGACGATTCAGCGAAGTCAGTACAGACTGAGACACGCTGGGGTATCTGCCGTCGGGTGGTCCGAGGGTGCAGGGACTCTAAGAGGTCCGTTCTTACGACCTCACCCAACGGTAAAGGAAGAGGTTACGTACTTTTGCTTTTTACTTTCACTTCAGCGAGTCAGCACAGACTGAGAATCGTTGGGGTACCTGACGCCGGAAGGTCTGAGGGGGTAGGTACCTTAAAAGGTCCGTTCTCATGACCTCACCCCACGGTAACGGAAGAGGCTTTTAACGACGATCAAAATGAATAAGACACTTAGTGACTGAGGTCCTATTTCTGTTCGTACACCGTTTAAGGAACATCTCAAATCTCGATTCCCTAACAAAGAGGATTTCTATACGATTAGAAAAGAGTATCGTTCTCAACACCTTTGGTCATCTCGGGTTTGGACCCGATACTTAGTCTTAATGGACTCTTTCATTATTTATGTAACTAAGGAGGTAGGGTTGGGACCTTTAAGACTAACTCTCTGGACCTCTACCCGATTCTTTATGACTTCTGTTCGAACTAAGAACTCGAGAAACACGACTACCTCGGTGACAAGGTCATTATCGGAGAGTGTAAAATTTTTTATAAACATACAACAAGTCAGTGGTTCAGTACAGGCTGAGAAACTCTGGGGTACCTGACGTCGTGCGGTCCGAAGAGACAGACCTCTTCGCTTCTTCTAAGAATTTAGAGGGCCCTAAATGGGTTCAAGTACAAGTAACTAAGTCACTATAGTAGGTTGGTAGAGCGGGAAACAGTGGGAAACGAGGACGGAAGTCAGAAAGAGTCGTAGTCCCAGAAAAGGGCACGAGAAACGTAGTCCACCGGTTTCATAACCACGAATTCGCAGTCAGGAAGATTACCCATAAGTCCCAACTAAAGGAAATTCTAACCGACCAAACTAGGAACGTCAGGATCCCGGAGAATTCTCAGAAGAGGTCGTGGTGTCAAGTTTTCGTAGTTAAACTACCGCGAGACGGGTAAAATAGAAAATTTTTGTAAAATAAAATATAACATCATTTCAACTAATTGTTACAACACAATCAAAGTCTATGTATCGCTTTACCAAGTCAATATGTATATGATATAGATAAGAAAGAGTTTAAGAAAGGGGTAAATTTAATAATGTCTTATAACTCGTCTCCTTCCCCAACAACTGATTATTTTACGCGTTACACTCTCGACACTCAATTCAAAATAAACCCTGTTTTATTCCTGACGTCGGACCCTTTACCGTGGAGTCTTTCGAGACTCTTTGACGAGGTTTCTCCATCCCCACTTCCTGTCACACACACACTAAAATCATTTCCCCCTTATGTACTTCAGTTCGTGCATAAAAAAACATTTTTCAAAGAACTTCAAAGATGACCACAGTCCTTCGAAGACGATCAGTACTCTTTGTTGACAGTGGTACTTTCTAAAATAAAAAAATTATATTTAAATAAATAAAATTAACCTCCGATTAATGAAATGTCATAACATAACCAAAACGGTATGTAGTTGTACTTAGGTGGTACCCACATGTACACAAGGAGTAGGATTTAGAGGGAGGGAGACCCAGTAGGGTCACGTGGTCGGGGTTCGTAGGACACAGTACGTAACTTGGACCTGACCGCTAAGTAAAGTATATACTATAATATGTACAAAGTTACGGTAAGAGGGTTTAGTAGAGTGGGAGAGGGAGAGAGTGTCTCAGGTTTTCTGACAAGATATGTAGACACAGAGAAAACGACAGAGTGTATGTCCCAATAGTAATAGTAGAAAGATTTAAGGTATATATACACAATCATATGATATAACCACAAAAAGAAAGACCGAATGAAGTGAGACATATTATCCGAGGTCAAAGTAGGTGGAGTAATCTTGACTAAGTTTACATAAGAAAAATTACCGACTCATTATGAGGTAACACATATACATGGTGTTGAAAGAATAGGTAAGCAGACGACTACCTGTAGATCCAACGAAGGTACAGGACCGACAATATTTGCCACGACGCTACTTGTAACCCCATGTTCACAGAGAAAGTTATGGTACTTTCTAAAATCACAAAATACTCTATACTTCTCTATGTACTTAACCCGAGTATTTTAGTCGAGGACTTTTATAGACAGACTTCTGGACAGGACGGTTAAAAGGGTCAAAAAGGAGAGGTGGAACTTGAGGAAGTCCCAAACCTCCAGTCGTCGACGTCGTCGGGTACTAAATTTGGAACATCTCCATCTACCGTTCACGGATAGACACCAACTGTCCGGTCTAACTCTCAAACTCTAACTGTACATGTGTGACGACACAAATTTTGTCTATTATTGGTCATTCCTCGACAACATATCGTGTCCTTGAGGTCGGAGAGTACAAAATCGGACTCGACACTGACGACGGTTCCTTCCCGACAGTCACGACCTGGATCTTCCGAGGGAGGACCAGGGACTGACATTTTCTCCAGTCGTACCACGTCTTCTGTCATATATGGAGATTCAGAACCGTAGAAAGAGGGAGGTCGGACTCCCACGAGCTAGGACCATTTTTCACTCGGGACTTCGACTTCCTTGAGTCCGGAGAATTGGGAGGTGGGTGACGTAGACACGGACTCCCGAACCTTTCCCTCCCCGAGACGTAGGTGTCTCCCCTCGTAGTAGAGTCGAAGGTCCGTCCGTAAATACCCTGTCGTCTCGTGACTGACACTTGAACTTCTAGGGGTTTCATCTAAACGCACTCCAGTGACTCTCAATCACCGTCTCGGGTCTATCCTCAGGACCCCGACGGAACCCATGACCTTCCGACAAGGACGGGGTCGGACATCCTCATCTGTGTTTTGTACCCTAATCTCATTGACGACGTATAAGTCTTTGGTCGGGAAACAGACAGAAATTGTCTAGGTGACGAGTACAAGGGTAATAATCCTGTTCTTGAAGGGTCCTCTGTCTTCCCTCCTTTTACTCTTCCTAAGTTCCTTCGAGATGTAACCCCTGTTAAAAAAAAAAAGAAAAATTTAAAGTTCAATTATATTTTGACGAATAAAGAGGTGACGTCGAATCATTGATGGTTTGTGTTGACTAAACACAGTAAAAAGAGTTTGGCCGTACGATTACCCAGGTGTTCTCCTTTTATTTTATAAATTATTTTATTTTACACTGTTTACTTGAGAAACTTTGTTCGGTACGATCACTCTCGACGTCTATGTCGTCTTCCTCCTTCCTCCAAGGCTCTCGACCTTTCTCCGGGTCCATTTTTAACACTACCCAAACCCTTAATTTTTTTAAAAAAAATTAACCTTCCTAAACTGGTATAATATGTATTAGACTACATATGTACATATGTAAAGTAGAAGTGAACGGTAAGAAAACAGCGAAGAGTAAACGACATCAGCCTCGTCCCAAGGGATAATACATTTATTCCCTTACTCTGTCTACCACGGTGTTTCGTTACTTAAGTAAACCCCCCTCCCGAAATTAATACCTACCCACCCGGGCCGACACAAAACCCAAGTCGTTTGCAGGGTTTGCAATACCCTAACCGTTTTGGGGTCTACGTCAAAAGGTCCGTGTAAAATTTTTAGGACAGTATAAACGTCCCCTTAACTTCAACCCTAAACAAAGAACAAGAAATAATTTAAGGAGTTTAACTACCGGGACTCAAAATCGGAGACTTTGACACCTCCTTAAACTCGTCACAAAATTCCTCGGCCAGATATCAAGAAAATTCTCATTCCATGAAGTATCCACGATGACTTGACGACTTAAAAAAAAAAAATTACCTAACACTTTTTCTTTAAATTCCAGATCCCATACTATTTACTTTTGAATTTTAATAAGTGTATGGGTCTATACTAACGATAAAAAACCATATTACTTTAAATCATAAAAATCATGTGAAAAAAAATTGTGGTTTTTAGAACGACTTTAGAATGATATGAACAGTAAAATATAGAAAAAAACCAGTAAATCATGATACATTATTAATCAAGGGATATAATAATAACTACTAAAAGTACTTATGTATTGGCAAGGAACTTTTAAACTCAGTGAACTTTTTTAAGTCTGTCATATAAAATCACCAGTAAACAAAGTGAGTCTTATTATATTTGATCTAGGAATGAGATCCAACACAAATACAAGAACTAGTAATATTTTAGACAAACCATCTTTGTCTACTTGTCTTATTAGTCTCTATCGAGACCTCTGAAAACCCCACGATAAGTTCCAGTCATAGGTACTATTTAACTGACTTAAGTACACCGTTCAAGTGATAGTTTCCGTCTGAGAGTTTCTCTCTGGGTCTTGTCCGACTCATATGTGTTTTCTGAATCCCAAAACCTATAATAATGTATTTTTCGTTTTGTGTTCAATCCACTTTTGAATGCCCTTATATCATATGGCAAACGTAAACACTTAAACCACAGATACTTAAGTCGATAAGTGTTCCCTGGAGCGTACCGGTCCTATCCCCCACTAAGTAGTAAAACGACGTTATCGTGAAATTTAGTGTACCCAGACGTTCGAACGCAAAGTCGGGGAGGTGAGGTAGAGACTTGGATTGGTTGGTAGGTCGAAAACACAAAATTAGTCATAATACCAAAACGTGAGGAACCGCTCTTAAATCGTTAAGAGTATTACACTATTTAACATGAAACACCTTTTTTTTTTTTTTTGTTTTTGATTTGTTCTCTTCGTGTAGTTACCGTTCTCCACCACGACTTTCCCTCATCTTTTATTAAGATTTTTTCACTAGTAGGGAACGGTCTTTCGACTTGGGAACCTAAGTGATTCCTTACCTTACAGTGTGAACCGTCACGAGCCCAAGGTACTGTATTTGCTCAGAGGGCATGCGAGACATGTCGTAACTTTTTTTTTCTATTAAAGACTAAAGTGAAGTCCGTCATGAGATGGGACCCGTTTATGATGAGTAATTCTTTTAGTAGTTTCGTGTTGATTTTACAAAGTCCAAAAGTAATAAAGAAAAAGACCCTCTTTAATATAATCTCGTTATAAACACTTACACGACTAAGTAATTCTAGAACCTATATCGGTCCTAAATAAACTTGCTTTAGAGAAACTCCCTCTTCAACGTCACTCAGTCAAAGTTGAGACTGTTTAAGACTCAAGGCACTTTTAAGGTCTCTTCACTCCATCCTACTCTTATTGGACAACTCCTATCTCGTCACTCAAATGAGTCGTTTTACATTGACCGTACCTGCTCACTAAGTATAGAGTTTACTCGGTTTCCTTTCGACTGACGTAAACCCACGACTTACATGGACACTGACTACCCCACTGGTCTTCCTCTAGTAAAATTCGGTTGGTAGGTTTGGACGATACTAAGGTCTAATCTTTAAGGTGTTTCTCTGATCTGGATTTCCTTTAGTACAACTCTAGTTAGGGATTACGACCCTTTCTAACTCTCGTCCTCCTCTGCCTCCTACTCTACAAACCTACCGTAGTAACTGTGTTACCTGTACTCAAACTCGATTGAGGTCTTCTGTCACTTCCTGTCCCTTAGGACACCCCGACGCCAGGTACCCCAACACTTCTTAGTCTGTGTGGAATCGTTGACTTGTTGTTATTGTCGATAAAATTTTCGTTATTTTTACCTTTGAAAACGGGTATTCTAGTCATATGTATCGGGACTGACTAGTGTCCGTTTAACACCTCCTCTGTTTCAACCGAAGATTTCAGAGGGATATCGTCCCCCATGTTATCCGGTTTCAACTTTAGGACGGACAACCAATGTTACATTGGATGGAACAAGTGAAGAGAGACACGGAGTCAAAGTAGTAGACGTTTTAATCCCGGTCATTTTAACTGGAACGTTCTATATTTTATTCGGTCAGGAAGAACCAGAAGGGAACACCGAGTCGACATTTCTTAGGTGGACGTTACGTCCTCCGTACCCAACCCTTCTAGGGGACCCCTTCGCTTCCCGATGGGTGAGGTCATAAGACCGGACCTCTTAAGGTACCTGACATATCAGGTACCCCAGTGTTTCTCAATCTGTGCTGACTCGCTGAAAGTGAAAGTGTAAAAGATAGGTACATGTAGGGTTATAGTCCCCTCTTCTATGGACAAGGAGACCTTCCTGGTCTTTTGATTAACGGACTTCGTTCATGAGTGGAAACAACAAAAGATACGGGATGTACGAGTGTTCTAATTGAGAAGAGACCGGGGTCGTCATAGAGGTCGGACCGGGTGGTGGTAGGGGAATGGAATACTCGAAGTCGAAGTGACCGAAAGAAAGATAAAGAAGTCACACAGGATTCGGGACATACAAAGTTCCTGTGGACACGAGTGCAGGGACGGTGGTGGTGAGGGACGGAAAGAGATTGAAAACAAGAACAGTAGGAAGGCTAATAGGAATTAACCGAGACAAGAACCGAAAAATTTTTGACTCCGAAAGTACACACGAGACGAATTCTAGGGAAGAAAGAATTTTCTCAGAAGTCTCCATTGCTAGGTCCAGTTGAACTCTAAGTTCAGGTTCAGACTAGTAAGACCCTGTTCATTGTTATTTTCAACTTGAAGTATCACTTTCTCAACCTTTGAAGATTCTTGTCCTTTTCGTTTTGGGAATCGGATCGAAAACACTGATTGAGTAGGCGGAGGAAGTGATCCAACATTTAAAGGACTCCAGTCCCTGGTAAAACAAAAGACGAGTCGTAAACCCTTCGATTGTAAATCGTGAAATCAGTCATTTATGAACCTATTTAGTTACTTAGAATATTCAAGTACGATTAAAAAAAGAAAAGATATCATTTGGGTAAAAGTAAACAAACTCTATTTTATATGACAGGATTTTATTATTAGGAACTCAGTTCGACAGGGAGGTCCTTCGACACAACAAGAATCAGAAGGGACTGTGACTAAGTACCGGCGTCAGTGGTCTCACTTACATACAGGAAGGGGTTACTATTGTCTCTTTCTGTAACTTTAGTAGCATGACTTTAATAGAAATAATAAGAGAACGAAAAAAGAAGAGGTCCTAGTCGATCAATGATCGTTTGAGGATGTTGGTTATACTGTTTCTTTTCCACAGAGTCTTCTCAAGAGGACACGGGGGTAACTTCGGTAGTAGTATAAATTTATCGTCCGAAAGGAGTCAGACCAAATGTCCTCCTCCAACCCAGAAATCTTTCCTAAGTAAGTTGTTATTCGTGTTCACCCACCAAGGATGACTCTTAAAGAAGAAGTCCATCTCAATTGCTTTATCGGTGAAGGACAAACTAACGTTAAAGCATTGAATATCAAATCTACCGTATACTCAGTACAAACATTTCCTTACTGGAGTCAACTGAATGCTTAAAAAGAGAGACATATA
Source organism: Capra ibex (assembly GCA_006410555.1). Taxonomy (NCBI): domain Eukaryota; kingdom Metazoa; phylum Chordata; class Mammalia; order Artiodactyla; family Bovidae; genus Capra; species Capra ibex. The sequence goes on from SJYO01046538.1 coordinate 69,884,978, forward strand.
TTTATAGTCTTTCGAATTTATGGACCTTTTAATCTGTCTATAAAAACGTTCCACTCGAAGCAAGGTAAAACACGGGAGGTAGACGGGATCTTTATTTTCCCCTGTTAAAAGTGAGAGTACCTTCCGTTAGAAACGGAGGGTGGTTCAAAGAATTCTACTTCCTCAGTGGACTATTTTACGCACGAGGCTAACCCTTCACTTGTTTAATTTCATCTGTTTACAGGTCACTTTAAGAAGGTGAAAGGGTCAATGAAAAGTGTAAGTAAAATTCTTTCAGTAAGAAAGTCCCTATTTCAAAAAGTTCAGTAATTTCATCCATAAAAACAAAATCTACCATAATATCTAATTCCTAACATATGAGAGACTTAATCTGAAGAACCAAGTTTAGACTATAAGATGAACCAAAATAAATCGGAAAACTACAGAGGTAAATAGTAGACATTTTTACCCTAATATAATCATCGGTAGAATGACCCGAAGGGACCACCGAATCTACCAATTTTTTTTTAGACGAACATTACATTCTCTGGACCAAAACTAGGGACCTAACCCTTCTAGGAGATTTCTTCCCTTACCGATGGGGGAGGTTTAAGAAAGGACCTCTTAATGTACCTGTCTCCTCGGACCACCCGATGTCAGGTGGACTAAAATAAATCGGAAAACTACGGAGGTAGAATAGTAGACATTTTACCCTAATATTCTCGTAGGTAGAATATCCTAACATATTTTACTGTCTAAACCTGATATGGTTAAGTACCCCAACGTTTCTCAGCCTATGCTGACTCACTGACTTGATTTGACTTGACTTCCCACGAGACGAATTTTAGAGAACAAAGGATTTTCCCAAAAGTCTTCATTACTAGGTCTGTTTGAGCTCTAAGTTCAGGTTAAAACTTATAAGATCCTGTTTATTATTTTCATCTTCAAACACCCCGTTCTGAACCATTGGGGATCCTTGTTCTTTCCACTTTGGGGAAAGAATGGATAATTAGATTGAAATAAGTCAATAAATAGGAATCAGGGAAGGATTCTAGGATGGTGACTCCTTCCTTTATTAGGAAATATATATACATATATATATATACGATGTTCTTGATAGACTATTAACTATAAAAAGAAGAAACATATTTATAAAAGGGAATTAAATCATTTCCTTTTACATTAGAACAAAATTAAAAAACTTTTTAAGCTACGGTAGAACCGACTTATTATACATAAACGATTTTACTAGTAACACTTCTGTATCGTTTGACTTTAAATGTAGAGTTACTAAGTAAGTTTTTAGTAAACAACTCAAGGGTAAAATACAGCCCGGGACCCGATCTAAGACACCGATATCCGTACTTTACATCCGGCACCATCTTCGTAAAATGTATGTCACCCCTCCTATCCGTTAATCTGTTAGTTTATTATATCGTATCATTTATAACAGTATATTTACTCATACCCTCACTCTTCTGAGTCCCTTTTACAAGGACTCCTATCACTTCGAACTCTAGAAAAACACCTTTTCATCCCAAACGGTTCGGTTACCCATCTTCTTCAGTCAAACGTTCTTTCCTACTTTGTACGCATTGTTGTGGCACAAACTATTTCAGATTTACGAACCCGCTGTCCCTCTTTCTACTCCCACCTCCTGACTCGTTTCCCTTCTTACGGTACGATTCCTCAACTCAAAAGGTCACTCAAGTAATTTTCGATGACTTCCCAAAAGTGATTCATTTGTGATTTCCGACTGAACCTCCCTCTTCTCCTTTCCTGACTCTTACCTCTATACTTTAAGTATTCTCTTAACTACATTAGGTCCGTTCTTTCCTCGTTTCGGAGTCTATAGTATGTATTATGTCACAAAAAAGAGAAGGGATTACTTCACTTTTCTGCGAATGAGGAACCTTCTTTTCAATACTAGTTGGATCTATCGTATAAGTTTTCGTCACTATAATGAAACGGCTGATTCCAGGTAGATCAGTTCCGATACCAAAGAGGTCACCAGTACATACCTACACTCTCAACCTAACACTTCTTCCGACTCGCGGCTTCTTAACTACGAATACTTGACACCACAACCTCTTCTGAGAAGTCTCAGGGAACCTGACGTTTCTCTAGGTTGGTCAGGTAAGACTTCCTCTAGTTGGGACCCTAAAGAAACCTTCCTTACTACGATTTCGACTTCGAGGTCATGAAACCGGTGGAGTACGCTTCTCAACTGAGTAACCTTTTCTGAGACTACGACCCTCTCTAACCCCCGTCCTCCTCTTCCCCTGCTGGGTCCTACTCTGCCGACCTACCGTAGTGTCTGAACTACCTGCACTTAGACTCACTTGAGACCCTCAACCACTACCTGTCCCTCCGGACCGCACGACACTAAGTACCCCAGCGTTTCTCAACCTGTGCTGACTCGCTGACTTGACTTGCCTTTACTTCATCGGGTAAAAAATTACTAAAATAAGAAGTCGATATAATAACTATAAGACACATGAGACGTCTCATTTCTCCCCTCCTTTAGTAAATTTTTTGTACAGAGTCTTTAATTCGTGACGTGGTTAACGGAAGTGTCTATCTCTCCAGTACGAAAGTGTATTGTGACTCTCCATCCGTAATAAAGATTCGTAAAGGTCGACTTTTTAGAGATTTAATGTGAACAACACTTATATGATGAAGGAAGACACATTTCTAAAAGACTTTCATCTTCGATGTAAGTGAAGTCTTGAACTCTGACACTACTCTTGTCGTTATTAAGAAGTAGTGTCATGACGATAAGAAAAGCCGGGACGGAGGGAGTTTGACATCTAAACAAGACAAGTAATAGGCATACTCAAGAGGGACAAACCCTGAGTACCATCTTAACGTAAAGGACCGAGGACACCGAATCCACCCTGGTACACTGACCAAGACCGGTTACTCAAACTCACCTCCGCTACACACCGGAAAGTCTCGACCTACTGAAGTAACGGTGACCGTCTGTGTGGTTTCGAGAGAGAGGAAAGTTGGTACAATAAGACAATCGGATTTAGGACCTGAATCCTACTCCTACTAGGGTCTTGTTTCAGGACTCGAATAGGTACCACTGTACAAAATCCTCATTCGTTACTGGTAAACAATGAAATTAGATCTCAAAGAGACAGAGTCACGATCACTGTGATACCGACTCATTGAGAAACAACCCCCTACCTCTCTACTCAAGAGGTCCCGGGATTTCCTATAATTTGTCATAGGAACTCGAGAGAAGTCGTGGATAGTCATCGTGGGGAGAGGGTCAACGTTGTTAGTCTTAGCACCGGTCTATAATAGTCTAAAGGGGATACCTCTTTTAACGAGGACCAACTCTGGATAATTCAGTCACTCTAAATATAAGTAATGACGAAATATTGGATCGATTCTGAACATACGGGATCAGTGAACAAAAGTAGACAAGGAGGAAGGGGACATTCAAACTAAGAGGTCTATATAAAAACTATACACTTGGTAACACAAAGTATAGGATTAGTAATAACTGGAAAAAATTACATAAATTTCGGTAGTAGGACAAGTATACGATAATTTGGAACAGGAAAGTACCAGGGGAAAAGTTGTATCAGTTTTACTAAAGGTTATTATACACACGGGGAACCGTTGTCAACAGTAATTTTGATCATCGTTTTAAAAATAATATAAGGTCAAATCAAATAAATACTAAAGGTACAACGATGGTATTTGGCCAAGTAAAATCAAATTGTTTGACTCCTGTATATACTACATTCGTTTTATGACTCTTCTTTCCGAGAACAAGAGTTTGGAAACGCATGATCGACCCGTTCATTATACATAAGTATTCTTTTATATTTAGTATAATGCAACACACAAAAAATTGGTATATACATTTCACGACCGCGTATCATTCATGAGTTATTTACGATCGGTAATAATAATTTTTGTAGTAATAAAAATATGGTAAATTTTCTACAGGGATATAAGACATGATGTGTTATTTGAAAAGTTTTGGTTCCCGGTAGAGAATGTGTTTAAACTTAAGATTCACGAACCGTGAAACCATGTTCTTTCTGTGAGTTCCGTTTACTTACTTACCTGCCCACACCTTCAGTTTCTCCTTCATATGTCATGTGACCAAAATCTTCTACTCCGTCTTGAAGTCTGATTTCATAAAGTTCCTATAAAGTACTATAATGAAAACAATTCTACCCCGTTTCTTAAATCCTCTTTTGAGAAACATGAATTATTATTAAAGGTACCACTCAAAAATTTAGACAAGGAAAAACCCTTACTCATCATGATCATTGTGTTACACTCGATTTATTTTACTCCGATATCCATACTTCTGACTTTAACCTCAGAATCGGGGTCAAGTCAAGTCAGTGAGTCAGCACAGGCTGAGAAACACTGGGGTACTTAGCGTCGTGCGGTCCGGAGGGACAGATAGTAGTAGAGAGTCTCAAGTGAGTCTGAGTGCAGATAGCTCAGGCACTACGGTAGGTCGGTAGAGTAGGACCCAGCAGGGGAAGAGGAGGACGGGGGTTAGAGAGGGTCGTAGTTTCAGAAAAGGTTACTCAGTTGAGAAGCGTACTCCATCGGTTTCATGACCTCGAAGTCGAAATCGTAGTAAGGAAGGTTTCTTTAGGGTCCCAACTAGAGGAAGTCTTACCTGACTAACCTAGAGGAACGTCAGGTTCCCTGGAAGTTCTCAGAAGAGGTCGTGGTGTCGAGTTTACGAAGTTAAGAAGCCGTGAGTCGGAAGAAGTGTCAGGTTCAGAGTGCAGGTATGTACTGGTGTCCTTTTTGGTATCGGAACTGATCTACCTGGAATCAGCCGTTTCATTACAGAGACGAAAACTTATATGATAGATCCAACCAGTATTGAAAAGAAGGTTCCTCATTCGCAGAAAATTAAAGTACCGACGTCAGTGGTAGACGTCACTAAAACNATTTCAGACTGTGACAAAGGTGACAAAGGGGTAGATAAAGGGTACTTCACTACCCTGGTCTACGGTACTAGAAGCAAAAGACTTACAACTCGAAATTCGGTTGAAAAAGTGAGAGGTAAAAGTGAAAGTAGTTCTCCGAAAAATCGAGGAGAAGTGAAAGACGGTATTCCCACCACAGTAGACGTATAGACTCCAATAACTATAAAGAGGGTCGTTAGAACTAAGGTCGAACACAAAGAAGGTCAGGTCGCAAAGAGTACTACATGAGACGTATATTCAATTTATTCGTCCCACTGTTATATTTCGGAACTACATGACGAAAAGGATAAACCTTGGTCAGACAACAAGGTACAGGTTAAGATTGACAACGAAGGACTGGACGTATGTCTAAAGAGTTCTCCGTCCAATCCAACAGACCATAAGGGTAGAGAAATTCTTAAAAGGTGTCAAATAACACTAGGTGTGTCAGTTTCCGAAACCGTATCAGTTATTTCGTCTTTATCTACAAAAACACCTTGAGAGAACGAAAAAACTACTAGGTCACCTACAACCGTTAAACTAGAGACTAAGGAGACGGAAAACATTTTGGTCGAACTTGTAGTCCCTCAAGTACCAAGTGCATAACGACTTCGGACCGAACCTCTTAAAACTCGTAATGAAATGATCATACACTCTACTCACGTTAACACACCATCAAACTCGTATGAAACCGTA